>OX465584.1:12412818-12920318 GCA_950022655.1 Alentia gelatinosa | reverse complement strand
CCAAAATATCTCTGAAGAGATTCCATTCAGTCACACTAACTATGTCTCTATATGATATATAAATGGTCCTGAAAATCGTATGAACTACTTTGTAGCAAATAGGGAGTATTTGATGACACATATATTCAGCTGTCAACCCATGGCACGAGGAGGGGTAAGGGAGGTGGGGGATGTTTTGCAATTGTGCATTTACTGACAGACAGTTATTTTTCTATAACCCATCTAATCATTCCAGACCCAGGCACCAGTCGAAGTGCCCGTATGAACGTGTTTTAAGCGGTCTACATATTCGTGCCAGTCTACAGACTCGGCCTGTTTTTCTCGTCTGTTTCGCTTTGATAGGAATGAGTCCAGCTCCTTTGAATGTCATATTTTTACTACTATGAGGTGCGGTGGCGGCGGCTGGTGTTGTATAGCCTTCCTTGACACTGCTGGTGGCCGCTTGGCGGGCGGCTCAATAGCAGGTGACTATATATCTCTCTCTATGGCCACGGACCCGCCAGGTATGTGTGCGTGTGGGCGGCGCTTGGGCCTCTGGTGATGTCTGTCTGTATCACCATCACAGATGGTCGCGTCCGCCCGGTTTTATTAACATAGACCTATAGGGCACAGAGCGATTGCTATTTCCGCCATCATCTGTCTGGAAACCATACGATAGCACCACTGTAGTCGGGGGACGACTACTGTAAATGATCCGCTGTTTATGTATATAAATGTATAATTGACATAACCTATACATATATAATTAGTCATAACAATTGTTACTAAGCGCGTATCCATAGTTCTCTCATGTTGGGGGCGTGGCCTATTGATGCTATCGTCACGTTCTATTGATGCGGCGGTTGAGGATTCATTCAATCTGCCTGAGTGAATCAGACGAGCTAGACCTATAAAATTTAATTGCTCGCAAGCTATGTTTTAGTGATTTTCTTACAAAAAATCAATCTACCCTATCATGGGAAGAAAAGCGAGGAAACAGAAATCGCCAACTAAGGCGATATATATATATATAATAGATATTCATGAGACAAGGCTAAGACCCTATATGGCATACAATAAATGATATTTTGAATAAAATTCATTGATAACTGGATCCTCCACCTTGTGTTCTGTCTGGGCGTTGGGGCAAGATGGCTGCCACTAAAACACAAGGGCTATGTGACCTATAGGCCCGTTTCCATTGGCCAACGAAAACGGTGTAGATTTTTGGAGTTCTCCTAAAAGCCCATTTTCATTGGCCCTCACCGATATACAGTCAGGAACCTCGACGGACCTTTACCACTGCTGATGCAAAATGTAAATGGGCTATTAGGAGAACGCAGAAAATCTACACCGTTTTTGTCGGCCAATGGAAACGGGCCTTATAGGCCCGTTCTAAAAGCCTGTTTTCATTGGCCCTCACCTACCTACAGTCATAACCACTGACGGAGCTTTATCAGCACCCACTGCTGTGGCACAATTGAAATGGGCTATTAGCAGAACTCATTAAATCTACACTGTTTTCATCGGCCAATGGAAACAGGCCTTATGTGCGAATGTCTCACTTTTACTGACCAGGAGTATGAATTCCGTTAGTCACTGCGTGACGAACTAATATTCATACGTCCCTCCATACCACGTGACCACTTTCATTCTCGAAAAAGTGGGTCGATTTTTTTTTGTTTTCTTAATGATTTCCAGATGTATGATAATACTTAGGAGGCATAGTGGGTGTACCTGAAGTCCATCTGTTCCGCGATATCGGATATATACTCACCGTATTTCAACCTCTGTCAATATTTCCAACCAAAATATCTCTGAACAGAATCCATTCAGGTACACTAACCATGTATCTCTATATCATTATCCCTCTGCGCGGATATCTCACTTTAACAGACAAGGAGAACGGATTCAATTCATCACTGAATAATGAGATTATATCCATACGTTCCTCCGTACCATATGACTTGTTTTGAAATAAAGTTTTTTTGAATGATTTCTGGGTATAATAATGAGACATAGTGAGTGCGTCTGAATTAAATCTGTTTCTTGTTGTTTTTCGTCGGAAATATTGACCGAATTCGGTGAACAGGTTAATTCCGACCAAAACAACTGGGAACAGATTTCATTCAGCCATACTAACAATGTATCCATATATTACCACAAACGAGCTCGTGTGTTGCTTGGTATAAGCCGGTTATTGTTCACAATCCCCAATACGAATCACTGTCCCTGCCTGATGAGAGAAGAGCATGCACCGTGAACCTCCTACGTCCACCATGTTTGGGCCGGGTCTGTCACTTGTGCCGGGTTCCATGTCGGCCATGCCTCATCCGCCGCGTGCGTCCTCACGCCCGCCGCTCTATGTCTGCCCTGTATGATCCGGCGTACGCCGCCCTACCTCAGTCTGTCACGGCGTACACCACCCTGTCCCTGCCTCTACGCCGCCCGCCGTTTGTGTTTTACGGCGTACGCCACCTCTCTGCCACCCACTGTCTGTGTCTCATGGCGAACGCCACCTCCCTGACACCCGCCGTCTGTGTCTCATGGCATATGCCACCTCTCCGCCTTCTGTGTCTCATGGCGTATGCCATCTTTTCCCTGCCTCTCTGCCACCCGCAGTCTGTGTCTCATGGCTTACGCCACATCTCTACCGCCCAGTGTCTGTCTCTCACGGTGTATGCCGCCTCCCTGCCCCCAGTCGTCTGTGTCTCATGGCATATGCTTCCTTATCCCTGCCTCTTCATCATCTGCCGTCTGTGTCTCATGACATACACTTCCTTGTCCCTGCCTCTCTGCCATCCGCTGTCTGTGTCTCATGACATACACCACCCTGTCCATGCCTGTTTGCTGCCCACTGTCTGTGTCTCATGACATATGCCATCTTTTTCCTGCCTCTCTGCCACCTGCAGTCTGTGTCTCACGGCTTATGCCACGCTGTCCCTGCCTCTCTACCACTACTGTCTGTGTCTCATGGCATACACCACCTTTCTGCTGCCTGACCTCAGACTCTCACAGCCCACGCCATCCTGTCCCTGCCTCTCCTCCACCCACTATCTGCATCTCTTGGTATGCATTTCCTGCCTCTCCATCTCATTACATATGCCTCTCTGCCCCATCTGTCTGTTTCTCATGGCATATGCCACCTCTCTGCAGTCTGCCGCCTGTATCTTGCAGCATATGCCACCTCTCTGCCACCCGCCATTTGTGTCTCATGGCATACACCACCTCTCTGCCGCCCACCATCTGTATCTCACGGTGTATGCCACCCTGTCCCTGCCTCTCCGCCGCCACTGTCTGTGTCTCATGGCATATGCCACCTCTCTGCCGCTCACTGTCTGTGTCTCATGGCGTACGCCACCTCTCTGCTGCCCGCCATCTGTGTCTCATGGCGTACGCCACCTCTCTGCCACCACTGTCTGTGTCTCATGGCCTACGCCACCTCTCTGCCACCACTGTCTGTGTCTCATGTTGTATGCCACCTCTCTGCTGCCCGCCATCTGTGTCTCATGGCGTACGCCACCTCTCTGCCACCACTGTCTGTGTCTCATGGCGTACGCCACCTCTCCGCCGCCCGACCTCAGACTCTCACGGCCCACGCCACCTCTCCACCGCGCCGCCGCTGCCGACCAACCACAGTCTGCGCCGGGCGTGGAGGCGGGAGCGCGCGATCACTCTCCAGCCGGCTTTCACAAAGGTAAGTCCTAACTTCTCCTCCCCAACTCCAGCAGGTAGCGGCCCCCGGACGGACCCCAGCGGGCGCCCGCCCGTATACGGAGGTGTTCAGAGGTACAAGAGTCCGGAGAACACACTCAGTGATGGGCCTATATAGCTGCATTCATGCATTACATGTACATACTGATATATATATTTGTGAATATACCGGCGGAATATTAAGGGCGAGTGGATGGAGGGGGTGGTGGGTATACATGAAGACCTCAGTCAGTGACCATGCCCTGGGGGGGATTGGAAGGTGGAAGGTGAGAAATCATGGGTTAGAGGTCGGCTGCGGTCCGTCAACACATCGTGGATTCCAGGCCGGTGATTAGGAGGAGACTGAGAGGGAGACTAGGCCACGCCTGAATACATGACTACTCATTACATGGAGATCTGCTTCATGTAGGCTTACTGGAGAACTCGACCCGAAACGAACTCGATGTTGTTCTCAGGAGAACTCGACCCGTTTGGGAAAAAGCGATTGGAGAACTCGACCCAAAACGAACTCGACCCGCAGATGTAAGGAGAACTCGACCCGTTTTGGAGAATGTGATTGCAAAACTCAACCTATTTCAGATACTTTTGAATAAGACATTTTCATGTAGAAGGAAAGGTCTGACTAGTTAGGTTTTAGACAAATAAACCAGGGGATATAGAAAATAAGTCCAGTTATGTTTAGTTGCAGGGTTAAGGTTAGAGATAGGGTTATGGATAGGGATAAGGTTAGGGTTAGGGATTGGCTTAGGGGTCGGGTTTTCTGTTTGTTTTCTTCCCCAGAGAAGACCAAATTTGAAGCCAAGATAGCATACTTACTACTAAATATAGTATTTATTTATCCACAGTTGTAATGAGATACTTGAGTTAGGAACATTCAAAACGGGTCGAGTATGTTACGGGTCGAGTTCTTAAAATGGCTCGAGTTCGTTACGGGTCGAGTTCCTCACACGTCGAGTCCTTTACGGGTCGAGTTCTTTATGGGTCAAATTCTCTACGGGTCAATTTCTTTAGGGTCAAGTTCTTTGTTACAGGTCGAGTTCTTTAGGGGTCGAGTTATTTATGGGTCGCGTTCTTTACGGGTCCAGTTCTTTACGGGTCGAGTTTTTCAGTATTCTTCTGTAGACTGTGCGTGGGCGCTGACCACAGTAACGACCACCAAACCCACTGTTTATTGCCTGATCCCACGGAGTTCCTGGATCCGGGCATCCCTATAGCTCTATATTTACATCCACACACCCTCCTTGACTATTGTCAGGCTGACCGCCATATACCACTGTCTAGTTCTTAAATCCCCACTCTAGAACCACTCGTATTCTGGTCGTCTACCCTCTGACATTCTTTGATTTTTTTCCTCCAATTTTAGTTTTCATTGGAATTCACACGATGGGATTCATGTACCTAACAGGGTTCAAAATCTCACGAGATTCTTTCCTTTTCAGGGGTCAATATGGCCAACAATTGCAGGGGGAAAACATGTTTCAGGGAAATGGAACCCTATAATTTAGTCGAAGTGATTGCATTCGAGTACAGAATCTCAGCAAGATTTGTCACAGACTAATGCTATGTGAGGTGCCTAAATCCCCTCGTGTGAATCCCACTTCACTGTAGAGCTCCGCCTAGCAATTCGTTGATTCGTTAGGCCGTCCGTCGGTCAAAAACAGCTCAGTCTGGCCTCATGCCTATCAGGACACACAACAATCACACCTAAAGTGTGAAAGGTGTGTGCGATTGCAGGAGTGTTGGTTCTTGAACGATGAAACTGCTGGGACAAACTAGGCCTTTGTATCTACGAGTCTAGGCTGTCTAAACTGCGGAGATAATAATTGTCTCTGTATCCTGTGATATATGCCTCTGTCTGCCAATGTGTTGTGTATAGCCACATGCGGTATTCCTGTGATATCGTTACCGTAGCTGAGGTGTGACTGGGGCAATATGCATGTATAAGCCACCGAATAGGAGCCGGAATACAGTAGATTACGATGAAATGTCCTAATTCCCCTTCGAATAAGCATTTATTATAAATGAATTAAGCTAGCACACAACATCCTCCGATGCCAGTATCAAGAGACATCACAAGTTTGTTGGCCCCGTAATCTCACGAGTCCTTTTTAGGGGTAAATGTCGCCAACAATTACAGGGGAACAATCACATCTAAGGGAAATGGAACCCTCCAATTTAGACGAAGCACACCCTTCTCAGGTACATACGTCCCTACGTGTGAATCTCGATTTAGGGGAAAATACGATGCAGGAGAAAATACTTGTCTCAGGGAATTGGAACGATAGGTGTTTGTTTGGCTGCAGGCATTGCGTAACCAAGCAGATAAAGTGTGAAACCAGCCCGTGGAAAAAGGTCTATTATTCATATTGGATTTGTCATCTAAATCATCGGTTCTTACATTTCACTGGCCATGCGGACAATCTTCTTGGTATTTCCTCGTCTCATCAACTTAATCAATTTTCCAAATGAAGTCTAGCATTAAAGTCTTGATTAACAACAATATCTATCTAAATGCGCCCTATGTATTTATCACTAATTCTATCCGACAACGAGGATATAAACGGACAAATAATTATAGGTTGACAGACTGCATATATATCCAAAACTCCAGCACAAAGTGGAAGGGTATTGAAGCATATCTTTAACTATTCGAGTTAGTTATAAGGATATTATAGAGACGGATGGCCTGTTTAATAATTTAAGATCGTACAGGTAGACCATTTTCTGTAAGAGATAGATCTATACCCGGGGACGATAATTTTTAACTTTATTCAACACTTATGTACGACCTTATGGATGGCTAATACTGTTTTAGCGAACAGACTTAAATATAATTAAACAATAACCCTTGTACGAGTTACAGAAAAGGCTCTGCATGTACGATCCTTGATCATTAAACGGGTTTCTGGTTAGTGTGCCTGAATGAAATCTGTTCCAAGCTATTTGGTTAGAAATAGTCACCAAGTTCGAAGAACGAGTTGAATATCTCCGACCAAAAATAACAAGAAACAGATGTAATTCAGACATACTCACTATGTCTCCTTTTCATCATATACCTGGAAATAATTAAGAATGCTATTTTGAAATACGTCACATGGTACGGAGGGACGTATGAATATTGTTCCGTCACTCTGCGACGAACTGAATCCATAGTCCTGGTCAGTAAAAGACGTTCGCACCTAGGTACATAATACATAGAGACATAGCTAGTGTGACTGAATGGAATCAGAAATATCGAGGAATATATGGAATTCAGTCTCACTCACTGTGTCTCTTAATTGTTATATACAGTAAAACCCTGCTTAAGGGGGCACCCTCCGTTCCGAGCAAAGTGTCCCCTTAAGCGAGGTGGCCCCTTAAGCGAGGAGTCCCCTTAAGCGAGGTGTCCCCCTTAAGCGAGGTGTCCCCCTTAAGCGAGGTTTCCCCTTAAGCGAGGTGTCCCCCTTAAGCGAGGTGTCCCCCTTAAGCGAGGTGTCCCCTTAATCAGGATTAAAATTAACTAAATATAGATTTATGTACTGAGAAAACTGTCCGCTGAAGTGGGGTGTCCCAGAAGCGGGGTTTTACTGTACCTAGAAATCATTAAAAATGAGATTCTACAACTCACTAAATAGTAGAATCAGTGGTCACATGGTACGGAGGGACTTCTGGATATTCTTTTGTCGCTTAGTGACGAACAGAATTTGTACTACTGGTCAGTAATAATGAGACATTCGCCTATAGGTATATAGTAATAATGCTAGGAGCAAATAGTATATTCATCATTGATGAATGAGCGTGCAATTATAAATGAATAACAATTAAAAGGTGTGGATTAAATTCAGTCAGTGGATAATCTTCTATAACCAACTTGCACTGAGTAAACCTGCCTTTTCTGCCACTGCCTACTTTTTTTGATCCAAACATGTCAAGCACCAGTGGGTCTTGAGGTATTTTGGTCTTGAGTGATTGGTCATGGTCAGCTTAGCATGCCTCTAAAACTCTAAGACACTGGCACCCTTCTCCTTTCCCACTATCACAGTGAAGAGCACGCAGATAGTGAAGGGATAGCACGCTGGAAGTGTATACAGTAAAACCCCGCTTCCGGGACACCTCGCTTAAGGGGACACCTCGCTTAAGGGTGCACCCCACTTAAGGGGTAAGTTTCCTCGGAACAGAAATTCTTATTTAGTTTATTTTAACTCCGCTTAAGGGGAAACGCCGCTTAAGGGGAAACGCCGCTTAATGGGACCGTTTGCACGGAAAGGAGGGTGTCCCCTTAAGCGGGGTTTTACTGTATATATATGACCACTATAACCTCTAGATGATGTATATACCGTGTGCAAGCACGCTCTTACACGTGTTCAGAGCAAGTTCAACTGAGGCAGCAGATATCAAAATCCCGGGGAATCCGTTTCACCTGTCCCAGGTATTTACAGCTGAAGGTGTAGTCGCCACTTGCTTCCTCTACACATTGCATGCTCTTTGAGCACAGGGCAAACAAGTGTGTAGCTTGCCTGCCGGGGCTGCGGTGAAAGGGCCACAATGTGGTATACTGAACACGATCCAGGTCACGGTACGCATGTAGTGATGGCTACCAACTCTGGCCGCTCACAATAAAGCGCAACCGAGCTTACCAGCCAAACATGGCAGGTGACCCGGCAACAAATCTAAGGACATCTTTGTCACAATTACCAAGAATAGCCCAGACCAAATTTATCACTTTCCATCATTTATTTCAATTTTCCCCCACTAGGTTACAATTGAGGTTACATCCAAGATGGCCAGCGTATATAAGAATTTGAGTACAAGCGCATGTGCATGGAATGGTAGATGAATGAGTAAAATATCAAATGGTAAATATTGATAAAAGCACTAGAAACCAGTATAGAAACCAGTTTTCCTTCATATATCATTATTTTCGTCCAGTTTTCTTATTACTGTTCTCCCTTCTTCCTAGATAAGCTGTATAGAAATCAATTAGTCAATCATGACTACCTCATGGCCAGTTCATGAGGAACCATTTATTAGTCAATCATGACTACCTCAAGGCCAGTTCATGAGGAACCATTTATTAGTCAATCATGACTACCTCATGGCCAGTTCATGAGGAACCACTAATTCAATACACCCTGTACTTTAATTAATGTCCTTAATTTCCATTTTAAGTCCACCATTGTAGGTATGTGCTATACTCCTGATGACAGTTGATCCCATGATCTAACACCCCGGTATTTATCACTTCGGACTTGCTAATCCTGGAATTACTTCGAAATCCCAATATATTGAGTTGATAGGAGTAGGTCTTTGATCACCATGGGAGGGGGCTTCTGTCTTGTAAGGCGTAGTAAAAACCTAAACACGCTCCCGAATACCTTTCCTAGCATGATATTTTGGTATGAGGGTCAATGGACATGTTGTTTCCATTCAATAGAGGTACAATGAGGATCCATGTATTCCTCTAAAATCATGCAAAGGCGAAACTGCATGGCATGTAACATACATAATTCTAAACGTGAATCCCATGGTGGTCTATGTGACAAGAATCGCACATCTCCATGTTATTTTTATACATAGAATTATAACTATGCAGGCCATCCATATTCAACTTAAACCATTGAACTGCATTGCAATGCAGGACAGGGTAGGACACTTCTCCTTGGGAGTATTTTCCATCACAAGCGTAAGCCTCGAAAGGCTTGCCATAGAGTCTCTCATGGAGCCAAATCGACCTGGTTGCACTAGAGGCAGCTTGATAATTCATCCTATTTACCAAATGAAATTGAAGATAATGATTTAATGTATTGGCCTATCTGCACGTTGTTCTGTCATATCTGAGCATGGGCCACACGCCCATATACTCAGCCTAAAGGTTTGAGCAGTCACATAGACTTTAAACTTACTGAAAAACAAACTATTCCTTCATTATCAGCTTGGACACTGTGATATTGAGAAAGGAATAGAAGGCCAGTGTCTTGATGTCCAGCTGACCATAACCAATCACTAGAGACCGAAATACCCCATTGACCCACTGGTGATTGATATATTTGGGTCGTAGACTGGCACTTGTAGAAATCACAAGTTGACTGAGTACAAGTGGGTCATAGAAAATGATTCATATACTGAATATAACTCAAACCTTTTGATTGCTTTTACTGTAAATCCACGCTCATCCATAAATGATAAACACAACATGTTAACCTTGTTGCAAAAATCTAATGCTCAATAATTCCTCAGTCCGTTGTGGAAGCAGATTGACTGGGTGCTAGTGGATTACAGAAAATAACAAATCGACGGAATATAACCCAAACTATTTAATTGCTATTTTTTTTTAATTCCACGCTCATTCTTCAATGATGAACGCACCATTTGCTCCTAGTTTATCTTAGGAGATGCCTCCTAGAATTCCTTTATATTACCTTTGCATGGGTGAGTTCACATTAACGTAATAGAACACAATTCTCCTAGAAGCGATCTAAAAATGGATCTCAATGTCAGCCAAAGATATTGTTCGTAGATTCTCACAGCAATATTATATACGGTGTCATCCTGGCCCTCATCCCACATTTACCCTTACGAGTTCCTGTTCACGGGGCAAGTTCTCGGCCAGTGAACAACAGACGGAGCAGAAAAAGAGTAAAGTGGCCCCAGTTTTACGTATTGCTTCCAGCAGACCGTCCAACTGAGCGTGCCTCCAAATCGGGGTCATGGTAAAGAGACCAGGGCCACGCCGCGTCGCTCTTTTTTTTTTTTTTTTAATTTTTCTTCAGATTTTTTCCTTTTCTGTGGCTATAGCAAACAGGTACTATGTGTGTTTTTAACACGCTGCTTGTTTGGGATAAGGGCAGGTACCAACGGTCCGACCAGATGCTTTGAGAGATATAACAATACGCACTGGAGTAAGCAGCGGTAGGATTCTTGGTAACTAAATCTTTAAGGGAATCGAATTGCATTTCTATGTGTAAATAAAGTTAGGAAAATGTATATGAATAGTCGAGAAGTATATTAAGTCCTAAAATACTTCTCATAAATGTACGTGAAATAACCCGAACAGAGTGATATGTATCAATAGTACGGTAGGTATTGATATTCTAACTTCCTGCCAAATATAATTAACCTTTGCCTGAACCCAGAATCCATCGTGGGCGTATGTTGTTAACAAATGAAACCCTTGAATTCCTCCACGCATTCAGATTAGATGCCTCATTTAACCTAGCAATTCACACTGACAAAAAAGCCAAGCGAATATACAAATAATCTAGGTAGATTCTTTAAGATCACCTTACTAAATATATCACTGAGAAATTCTACCTTTGCAGCATGCAACACTTTGAAGAATGGCGGTGGATGGAGAATAGGGTTTTGTGGCAGGTAGACTTTGCCAAGCGCACGGAATTGGTGATTTTTTATCACTCACTTGGCCAGCAGCCCGACACAACATCTCCTGACTTGATGGAGAGTATGCAGGCTGCCAGGAAGTGTCACGTGACCGCTATCCTTCTCCATGTGTGTGTGTTGTAAAGTACCACACTTATATCACATAGAACCTCCCCTGTGTATGGTGGTTAAAGTGTTGGAAACTGCAAATCACAACAAAAACATTGCCTACCTGTGCACTGATAATGGCATGTTAGTTAGGAAACTAACTAAATTTGAACTATATTTTTGACCATAATTGACTGGTGATATTCGTTTGTTTTAGAATATTTACCGGCAGTTTGGTTGGTTGGTTGGTTGGTTTGATTTAACGTCCAGTTAACCATTAGAGGTTCTCACCAGACTTGCTCAAGGTTCTTTTACACCACATGGGTGGTGATCGAATCTATGAAATGAATTCAGGTAGAAATCTCACCCCTACACATTTACCGAGGTGAGAGTTCTTTTAGTTCCCACACCACATAGACATGGTATGAGAACGATTGGCCTTTGATATAGCAGTTAATCTACCACTGCTGGGAATGAAGGAGAAGAGTGGCGGCAGTGGGACTCGAACCCGCAAAGTCCTTGGGATTACAAGTCTTTAACGGCAGTACAACACATTCACCAGTATTTTGGCGGTCCTCCACGTGGATATAGGAGATTATGGAAATGGTGCTTGCCTTCAAAGTGGAAAACAGATCTCGAGGTTGTACGATCCAATGTATCAAGTAATACCATGTTATCTCTGAAAGGTCAGAAGCACAGCTGCTATGTATGGTTGTAAAATATTATTACAATAAAACTCCGCTTAGGGGGCACCCTCCGTTCCCAGCAAAGTGTCCACTTAAGCGGGGTTAAAATAAACTAAAGAAGAATTTCTGTTCTGAGTAAACTGGCCCCTTAGGCGGGGTGCCCCCTTAACCGAGGTGCCCCAGAAGCGGGGTTTTACTGTATAACAACTCAACTGCAAAAACGCCAATTTGGTGATTGTGATCAGTGAAGAAACTTTGTGAAAAAGCTAACCCCCCACCCCTAAAATGCCTATGCTGTACTTGTGGACCATTTAGAAAGTTAAAATGAACCATATACCTTCATCGGAGAACATGACATTAGGACAGAACTTTGTAATATCTGTTAGACTATTGCCTAGTTTAAAAATAGTGATGGAGGTAAAAGTGCAACCACTGTGCTGGTTAAGGTGATGATATGGCAGCATTTATTACAGAACCGACGTTTCGACTACTACATACTATCCTACCCCTAATAAAAAAACTCCATAGGCTTAACATTGGGTCACTGTATTCGGTCTGGAGTTCAGAAAAATTAAAAAAATCGCTCTAGTGGGATACACATGACAAATGACATCATTTGTTAATGTAGAAGTAATTTAGACGGGTGGGGTAGGATAAATTCTAAACCAAACTCGAGTTAGTCATGTTATTGTTCATCACACTACGGCAAGATTGCCTATTACTGATCTCGGCTTTGCCTCACGCAGAAATACGCGATCTTGCTGTCGTGCGATAAACAACAACACCACTAACTCTTGTTTGGTTTCTCCACATTATTTATCAAGGTTAGTGCCTAGTTTTCCGGTCCCGTTGACTATATATATATATATATATATATATATATATATATATATATATATATATATATATATACAAAGCCTTTACGCGCCACAAGAATTCCATATGAAGGTAGATTCTGGTGTCTGACAACATTGTCTGGCTTGCCGCCAGTCAATATGGCCACATCACATATATTACCTGGCTACACTGGCCAACCGATTAGCATTCGTCGCATTTTAATTAGTGCCCAGTGCTGAATGGGCGCGAAACACGACACTAAAACCACCCACTCAAATGCACATCTCACCAACGTGTGGGATGCATTGACCCACTTCTACCAACCCGTGCCGCTTCATAGACCAAACACACCATCCCGCCAACATAAAAAAAAAAAAGAAAAAAAAAAAAGATGTTGACGCGTCTACCTTGTGGTAGCCTTTATGTATAGATGGACTGTCATTATCCGGTCAGGATAAATACGTTTCTGTTTGTGTTTGTGAGCAAGCTCAACGGACTGATTTTTTTTTTTATGGAGCTTTCATTGACGCGGCCGGCACATAAATCACGCCCGTGTTGACGTTCAGGTGGGCATCGCTCTCCCTCCCCTCACCACTCATCCGACCCCTCCGACTAGACTTGCACAAGTCTTTGATTATGAACGTTCATTAAATGATCAATCACAATAAGAATAAAGTTAATTTTAGTATGTATGTTTTGAAAGTTCTTTACTACGGGTTAGTGCGTGAAGACGTCTATTTCCGCATTTGTAAAAATTTTTAGTATGTATCCTTCTCTGACTGGACCATGAATCAAAGACTTGTCCACTATGAACAGAATCTCCTGTTTATGGCCCCAAGCCACTCCCAGTAACCCTATACCTTCTCCTACCCCTCCCCCTCCCCTATTTTAGTTCTCTGGCCGCCTGTGTTATCATAGCAATAAATTGTGCTTACTCCTGACTGTGACCCGAAATCCAACACCATTACTGATTGTACCAGTCCCTGTATCCCAGCGAGGAGGGTAGCCATAGAATGCAGGGACTGGAGCCAGTCTACCCTCCGACCTGCCAATCGGTGTCCCTTCACTGGTTGAGCGTGGGCCCACATGCTCGTATATACACTGCCTCAAGGGCTGGTTCCACCAACACGATGGATTTGCCATATTCTATATTTGTATATCTTGTTATATCTAAAGCGCCAGATCAACTAAAGCGACCAAGCGAATGCGTCTGCGATCCATGCGACTGTTCGAATCCCATGCTATGATATTTACTATATTGAATATTGTCGCAAGGCATTCGCATGTCTATGCAAACGTCTGCGAACGTCTGTCTGCAAACCCAAATTCGCATGTAAAATCGCCTTAGTGGATCTGGCACCTCACAGTTACACAATATGTTGCAACTCCTTTGTTGTGATATGTCGCGTGTGATGATGTATGTCATTTTTGGCGATGTCATGTGTATATTTGCTCGTCCGTACACTAAAATACTGACCACCTTGCCATACACGTTTATTAACACATCAGTTGTTCAAAATTAAATTAATGATTTCCTTTTTAAATTTCGGGTATATAGTAAATATATAACGTCCAACCATGCGTGTACAAGTCACAGTACTCGATGATAATTTACGGTTTGTACGGAACTCGGCATAAATGCCTCGTTCCGTACAAACCGTAAATTATCATCTCGTTCTGTGACTTGTACAGCATGGTCAGGACGTTCTTTATAATTACCCACTGTCACTGACTCACCACTATATACCTCCCGATACACTACTATTAGAAATCGCAGAATCGTGGGGTATCGTGGTGTAATTTGTGAGAATAGTTTTGGCAGTAAAGAAAAAAAGTGACCTTGGAACCGACGCAGCTCGCGATTCAATCAGGGTACCAGTGCGGATCTCAGGCAGTATTTAGTACTAAGATATACTATAGTTCAGGAAATACTACATCAATCTTGATACGCTTTACCAGTATATATATAACAATATCGACTTGTTTTTCAGACAATCAAAGACGGTGACGGCATCGTAATTCCGATATGAAATTGTCAGTTTGAGACCTTTATGTTCTCTCAAATCAAACTACATTCTAGTGAGGAGGGGCCCATAGGTGCTTTACCTAAAATCGAAATTTCTGAATTTTCTCACACATGAGAGATAGTTTCTCGTAAAATAGGTCTCGATACACATTGATGCGCTAAAAATATCAAACATGTTGGATCTTATCGTGAGGCCTTTGTATGGCCTAGATGTATAACTAGATGATGGTATCTATAGAAACAGCCATGAACGTGTTAGATGGGTCAGGTATAAACCATATGGGTATACGTAGTACAAAAATGTAAGTTATTAGAAGGAAACTCATGAGATGAGAATAGCTTAGTTAGTACTCCACCAAGGTTAACAGCAGAGTAATTCATCACAAAGTGAAGCTGAGTGAATTATGTGGCGGTCAAATAAGGTGGAGTGCACACCAAGTTATTTTCATCGAGTGCGTTTCTGATTTTATCTCACCTCGTATAAATGATCGGGAACATTATGAATAAATAAAATACCTCACCCAATTAGCCATTTAGTATTGGGTACAAAACATTCACGGCAATGGAGTATAAGTTCCTAACGTTAAGCTTATGAAGAAAAATACCAGGTTGAGGTAATAGTATTTGGTGCAAAATCTTCACAACGGTGGAGTATGAGTTCCTAACGTTAAGTTTATGAAGAAAAATACCAGGTTGAGGTAATAGTATTTGGTACAAAATCTTCACAACCGTGGAGTACGAGTTCCTAACGTTAAGCCTATGAAGAAAAATACCAGGTTGAGGTAATAGTATTTGCAATTGGTACAAAACCTTCATGGCCGTGGGGTATGAGTTCATAACGTTAAACCTATGACGAAAAATACCAGGGTAAGGTAAGAGTATTTAGTACAAAACCTTCAAGGCCGTGGAGTATGAGCTCCTAACGTTAAGTTTATGAAGAAAAATACCAGGTTGAGGTAATAGTATTTGCAATTGGTACAAAACCTTCATGGCCGTGGGGTATGAGTTCATAACGTTAAACCTATGACGAAAAATACCAGGGTAAGGTAATAGTATTTAGTACAAAACCTTCAAGGCCGTGGAGTATGAGTTCATAACGTTAAGCCTATGAAGAAAAATACCAGGGTGAGGGAATAGCATTTGGTACAAAACCTTCACGGCCGTGGAGTATGAGTTTCTAACGTTAAACCCATAAAGAAAAATACCAGGTTGAGGTAATAGTATATGGTACAAAACCTTCACGGCCATGGAGTATGAATTCATAACGTTAAGTTTATGAAGAAAAATACCAGGTTGAGGTAATAGTATTTGCAATTGGTACAAAACCTTCACGGCCATGGGGTATGAGTTCATAACGTTAAACCTATGACGAAAAATACCAGGGTAAGGTAAGAGTATTTAGTACAAAACCTTCACAGCCGTGGAGTATGAATTCATAACGTTAAGCCTATGAAGAAAAATACCGGGTTGAGGTAATATCACATCTCTCCCTGGATGCTGTATTTCTGTATAACCAGGCGATACACAGATAGTTATGGGTAATAACAGGGAGACCTCTCATCATATCCTCCACACAGTGATGCCTCCAGGGACGGATGTCCATAGGATGGTTTTTGTTGACAGCTTGTGTTAGGGAGATAGGTTTTTGGTGTGGGACCACGTCTGGTGTGTCAGACTGTCAACTGGGCCGCAGATATCAAGGCAAGGCTTATTGTAACGAGCAGGACACATATATCCCCGTCCCCACGATTCGCCATCTGCCTCTCCCATGAACCATTGACCCAGCCATAGACAGGGATATATTACCGCGCAAATGATGTGATATATATGTTGTATGTATACATGTATTTATCTTATTGTATACATGTATTTATCTTATTGTATACATGTATTTATATTTTTTCTCCATAGACTTAACATTGGAAACTCATATCTAACACCCATTAGATATTTAGGAAAGATATCCAATGGGGGATAATGTCACAAATATTAGCCCATTAGTCAATATTAAAGGTGAGATAAATTCAGAAACTCACTCAAGTTTAGGGTCAGAGCTCGATCCCATCTCATTTGAATCACATAGCAATTCACGCGGCTTCGCCTCTATAGTATACATGCATTTATATGTCCAGATGTAACAAATATATCTATGTAGATTCTTCAATTTTTTAAAAATTTTATTTCGGGTACTGTAGAAGGGTACATATAGTCGGCCTCTGCATGGCAGATTTTCAGGACACTTTTCAATTGATAACCGCTGATGTTACCATTACTTGTCACAAAACCAAGCAGAGTTGCCTGTGCATGATTTTTTTAGATATATAAACTATATAGGTTTAAATTGGAGATGAGGTGAGGGGGCGCGGGGGTGGCAACCCTCACGGCGGGTCTAGTTGGGAGCGACCGGATACCTCCAGGGCAGCGGTCACTTGCCCTCCGCTGCATGCACAGACAGCACGCGCTCTGCTTTACGCTCCACATCCCGCCCCTGCCTCCTTCTCCTCGCCTATCTCGGGGAGGCGGCCTCACCTCGCCTACCCCTCATGGACTCAGAGACTTGTGCCTCAGCGCTTACATGCACTGTCGTACCTTTACCATATCTTATTATCAATGCTTGTTTATCCTAGCTACCTCCCGCTACGTGTTTATCCTTCGCATCTAGTTTGCATTATCGGTAACTGTATGACCTTTTATTATCCTTATCCTAATTAAATAATGTAAACTTTCTCAACTTGTTTGACCTCATACTAACGCTGTACATGCCCTACTAGTAATGAACTTTGTTTACCTCAACTCCAGTCTCCTTATTTAAACGATAGAGAGAGAGAGAGGAGAGGTCAGTAAGCGTAAGAACAATGTGCACAGATGTATAGTAAAGATCTATATCACTGAGCATTCACCAACCCCCACCGGTTAACGCTGATGACACACACAGCACAACTATGTGAATGATGTCACACCTAGTGTAGGGTTACCCTCACCTTATCCTGTTGTAATATTTAAATACGCCTCCTTACCAGGTTAAGTCAACATCTCCCACACACCCAACCATCAATGCACTTTCCCAGTGTCACCAGCACCCACTTCCAACGGCTACACTGTCATGCAGACATTCCATATCTTTAAAAGAATATATAGATTCTTACCCATCCCTTCCCCAATGACACACCCACAAACACCTACATGTACCCAGCCACCCACCCACACACCTACACACGTAGACTGGCCCCTGCCCCTGTATCCCTCCACCTACCCCACCCCTCCTCTCCTCGATTCCTGGACCAGTCAAACTGCAACACACTTAATCGTAATTTTGTTTAATCATGAATGTCCATAATCAAAGACTTGAGCATACATACATAAGTGCACTCCATGAGACCAGATGCGTAAATTATATATATATATATATATATATATATATATATATATATATATATATATATATATACACAAAATTCCCTCTATGAGAGCTACTGGTAAACTGCTGTCCTAATATCTATGGTAAGAAGCAGTCAAGGAACAACCGAACAACCATTAGCAATCTTATTATGATTGAAATAGAAACCATCAGGAGACTTTCCATCCCTCTTTCCCTCATTTTTTCTGGCTTTAACTGCTGACACTGCCCCTCCCCCTCATACGAAGAAAAAAAGTACCATTTCTGCTGAATTTCTATCTATAACAACAAATGTTCCTCCATGCTTCACTCTCCTCTTTCTGGCTTTATCATATCTTATTAACACCTCTACAGTAAATAACCTAGATTCTGCTTTTTCAGCAACTAGAACTATGTGATTGGCAAAACCAGTTACATCTTTTCCTATTTCTAGCATTTGCTGTTTATATATAGGAACATATATGATATAGGATATATAGGATCCAAATATATCAAGCACCAGTGGGGCAATGAGGTATTAGGGTCTCTAGTGATGGGTCATGGTCAGCTTGGCACATCTTTAAGACACTGAGACGCTGGCCATCTGCTCCTTTCCCTATGGCACAGTATTAGCACCCAGATGGTGAAGGGTTAGTTGTTAGCAGCAAGGCCAAAGTCTATGTGACCTCACTAACCTTTAAACATAGTATATGAGCGTGTGGCTCATGCTCAACTAGCTCGCCATATATAAGCTCATTTTCTGCTCTGCTTGCACGCGGTGATCCGAACCTTTCACCCACCAACGTCACTCATTACCTTTCTTTTTTTGCATATTGATATGGAAAACATTCTGTTTTATCGTGTATATGTATATATATAAATACTTAAAGGCATATCCTACAATGCATGGTGGTGCCATCTGGTTTATTTTTGATGTAGTCGATTGTCAGTCAAAACTAGATCCTTTTGATTCATTATAATGCCAAATGACTAAGCGTTTCGCCCAGTTTATCCAAACCCAATTGGCAAAATAGGCGATTTTATATTTGATTGATTTACATAAGATATATCCTGAAAAATATAGTTTTCTTTGATTCTCTTAAAATCATGTGCTGAGACCTATACCTTTCATTGGTTAAACATGTACATCCACTACATATATTCTGTGAAAGTATGAATGACATGGGTTTTGCCATGTGAAAAGCAACCTTTTAGAATTTCCATGTGATATTCAATAATATCACAATAGGACATTGACATGGGTTTTGATTTTCAGAGCAAATTCTCCTTTTATAATATGTCATGAAGTTGCTTTACCAAACGATGTATACCTCTGGAAACATATATACATATACATGTAGTCTCAGAAGTAAGGATCCCGATTGAATTGCAGCTACAAGAGCTTTACAATTATTTCTGTCCTCTGCAGCAGCCAGTGTTAACTGTACGTCAGAACATCGAATCGTGTACCTTTTGAAAAAGAAAATCTTTTGAGCAATGATTTTGATTTCGCTTCTTTAGTACAATCATATTTTCCTTTTTGGTCATCCCGCGAGATAATAGAAGAACAATACAGAGTTTCAATAATAGCCTCCTTATTTATGGAGCTTATATAGAATTATCGTTAAGAGTGATCATGCTCACTTTCATTTTGTGTATAAATATAAGGTTATAGAAGTTGTGTAACTATACCCTAACTATAAATATAAGGTTATAGAAGTTGTGTAACTATACCCTAACTATAAATATAAGGTTATAGAAGTTGTGTAACTATACCCTAACTGATCGAAGTTTTTAAAAATCTTGTTATAATATTACCAACCTTGTATTTTTTCTCTTTTCTTTGCTAATAGAAAAAAAGGTTCTTGGTATGTTGAAGATCACGTCCAGATACAAGTTAAACATAGTTTTCTATTAAGAGAGTGTTCGCATCTTTGAGTGTTAATAAAGTTTACGTTTTGGCACAAATGCGAGTTTTATGGAATCAAAGAAAGGCATATCCTGCCACTTACCATAAAACAATCGGAAGACCCAATTCCGGCCACTTCTACCAATTCTGCTTAGGGCAACTCAAAACATCCACCGTATCTCTGTGTTGACCTTTGAAAAGCCTCCTATCTTACCTGTTGAAGACCCTCTTGGCGATAGTGCTGCCCCTCGGCAGTTTAAAGCGTGGCAGGAGGCTTTGTGGAATACAACTATAAAAACAGTGTTGTAAGAGTCTCTATCAAGTTCCTGTTTGGAGCGGAGGAAGAGGGGAGTGGTTCGTTCGGTGAGGTGGTGGGTGGGTGGTGGGTGGGTGGTGGGTGGGTGGTGGGTGGGTGGTGGGTGGGTGGTGGGTGGGTGGTGGGTGGGTGGGGGAAGGCATGCCTCCCAGCTTTGTGAAAGGAGTAGAAGACTGAAGCCTGATGCACTATATCATAGAAAAAGTGGAACTTCACTGTCATTAAATGTAAAGCGCCAGATCCACTAAGGTGACGGAATTTTCAAGCGAATGCGTCTGCGATCCATGCGACTGTGCGAATCCCATGCGTTGAATATTGTCACAAGGCATTTGCATGTCCATGCGAATTTGCATGAGCCATGCGATCACAAAGCGAATTCTATGCGATGGCCTGATCCACTGAAGCGATCTTTTATGCGAATTTCAAGCGACCAAGCGAACGTCTGCGAACGTCTGCGAACCCAAATTCGCATGGAAAATCGCCTTAGTGGATTTGGCGCTTTAGATGTAATGGGCCATTCTTTTAGCCATTGAGATTCGCTAGAGGGGACATTGCAGATACAGCTTAATTAAAGAATATGAATGGCAGTATGATATCCCTACCATTCTTGAAAGAAGCTGAATACATTTATCCTGAGAGTCTGATGTGTTATACCCTCTCTCATGCTAAGGTCAGTGCGCACTTTGAGACATTCTCCCTTGAGATAAGCTTGCGATTTGGGACCGAATATATCTATTAAAACTAAGTTATATTGACGTCTGTTCTCTTGTAGTCTGCTGAGGGTGATCATTTGCTCTGACTAAAAGAGGTTTTTAAGTTATTATTCATGAGAAATGTATATACGTTTGCCAGAGGCATTCATTAAATCGATCACTTACTTTAATCAATTATGATATGTTTCTGCGAAGAGAAACGTATCTTGAGACATATAACTTATACTATGCAGATCCATACCAAGAATAGACAATTGAATGTATTTCATGACTAAATCCTTAAAAAGAAAATTGTCAAATGGCTGGGAGAGACTAGGAGATGGGCCGGCAGTCATCTCAGCAGAAGATACAATGCATAGGTATATTGTAGCAAGGAAAAATATGATATATGTTTGATTCGAAAGTTTCAAGAGATATTCGCCTTAAAAGTTGGCGACAACCCCCCATCCCTCAGCAGGGAGGAAAGGGGGTGAAGAGACGGTGGTGCAATACCTGGATGAAAAAATACCTTTCAATATTGTCCCTGAAAAATATCGCAAGCGGATGATGAGCGTTCTAAAGATAAATAATGCATCCACTACCGGCCTGCATTACACCCTAATAGACAACTTTATTATTACCCCATCTTGACTGTCAACTCCTCATCCAATAGAGTTCTTCGTCGTTGAATCTGTTAAATAAATTATCGGTCAAACTTATGTTCTGGAATAAAGGGACATTTCACCTCCGGTAAACTTAGTTGGTTTAAAGTGTTAACCTGGGAGCTATGGGTTGTGGTCGTAAACAGCGGAACAGTAATCCATGATTTCTGAGCCTTTCTCGATGTTGTCAGTGGTATCACACATATATTGTCAAATATGTTGGATAAGGGTTAATTTTCTGTTGTGTTTAACGAAATGGCAACATTAAAAGATAGGTGACATACAACGGTGTTTAATAAGCGTCTATAGATGCATAAAACCATAACTAGATTAGGCGAGTACCTTTTTCCGGAATTCTGAGGAATAGCTGAATGGTATCTTTATTTAGACATAAGAAGCTATATAGGAGGCACCTCTAGGAATAGATGGCTGCTTAGATACCCATATTTGTGAGCATATATTTATAGTTACTTATGTATAAAAAAAATGTAAGGTGTGGGTTATACCACAGAACAGCCTAGGACGGTATGAATACATAGTGGACCAAGTTGGTAGGAGTCCAATAGACTGAGATATTCCCACTAGCAAAGTCCCACAGACTTGATGGTTCCCTGACAAACAACTTCAGGTATCTAACTACACACACCTATGAATCCCTGCTTGCCCCCGTTCCTGCATTTCCTTTCCCCCTCCTAAACTTCAAATCTACAATTGATACTCTGTTCTGCAACGATTTGACCTCCATCTTTGGACCTGTTCACACCCCCTTCTCCTTCTGCCTTTCTTTTATCTGTTTTTCTTTTTTTAAAGACATTTATTTAACCTGGATATCACTCAACTCCAAGGGAGCTGGTCTCAACGTGTACCCAGCGACTAGTAGTTCTTGTGTATATTAGCACGTTCCCATGCAACGTATGTACAGTACAATGGCGTAAAATACAGATATAATTTTTTATAGAATTTCTTTATTAACCTTGCTGTTTTACAATCATCCATCGTATATAAGGTAACAAATAGTGGTTAACAAAGAGGCTTGGGTGTCAGCCATATACTGAGTTGGCTGGTTTTCTTCACCCTGCCCTATGTTTTTACAGTCCCTTTTCTTTTACATCACTTTTTTGACCATACAAGATCAGGAACACACATACATGAGAATGTTACAGGTAATATATAGAACTGCATCGAGAATCGTATAAATACACAATACTCCACGAGTTTGGATGGGCCATAATCGTTATCGAGGCGAAGCCGAGTGACGATTATGGCCCATTCAAACGAGTGGAGCATTGTTTATTTATACGATTCAAGTGTGGTTCTGGATTTATCTCCCCCCTTTTACTGTTAGGGACAATTAAATCTCTTGTTTTGTTTTGTCTTTTCTCTGAAATCCTGGCCCCTGATTAGTCAATCGCTTATGACGTCATCTCGTATTCACTACTCCACGACCATGGCGTAGTATTGTCACTCTACCGAGGTGATCGTTGAGTATTTTTTCTAACGTTATTTCTATGGCTAAACTTGTACCAGGGGTGAGATAAATCCAGATGATACCATTTCACACAACGTATGCGCTTGTAACGAGGACGAAATGTACTGCCTTGAATATCTCAGTTGTGATGTCGAAAATACGGAAATTTCAACTAATAATGCCTCTCTAACGTTAACCCTCTGCATCTTTGCTCCCCCCTTGCCACAACCCCCTCCCCCTGCAGTCCCCCGCCCACCCCCCTCCTCCCTTGCTGGCGTCACCACCATCACATCTCACATGGGTCGCCAGTGGCATGTCCGCATCGCATTCACACAGAGGATATACATGCTATATCTATGAGGAATAACCAGACATACGCTACACTGGTCACTATTACGTCTAAAAGTAGTACATCCCTCCTGGAAAGTCAGTAGGAGTGTGAAGGAGGGATTCAGTGGCAGGCGGTGTACGTTGACAGGGTGTTGGAGGGACGCGTGGAGGAGAAGGGGCGGGCCTTGGAGGATACTTTTACCGGTGCCTGGAGCTAGACGCGACCGACAGAGGCGGCACCCAGACAGGCAGACTCAAAACAGGAGACATACCCATACAGTCACACAGCATTCACAGGTAGGGCGTATAGTGGCACCCACAACCTGGTCGATTTGAATCTCTTATATCCCCCTTTGAATATCTTATATCCCCACTTATATGTATGAGAGATACAATAAACTTAATAAAAAGATTATAAAAAAATTGGCAAAGGAGCTATATGTGATTACACATTAAATATAGAATTATAGTAGAACCTAGACTTGCTCAAGTCTTTGATTATGAACATTCATTAAATGATTAATCACAATCAGAATAAAGTTTATTTTAGTATGTATCCTTCTCTGACTGGCCCATGTATCCCAGCGAGGAGGGTAGCCATAGGATGCAGGCACTGGAGTCAGTTTAAGTAGAACCCCGCGTTAGCGGACACCCGCCATTCCGGTCCAAAGTGACCGCATCACAAGATTTGCCACCAACCTCTGTCTCCATTCTATTCTCACGTTGGTTTGGTTCAACCCAGGCCGTATCCACAAATTCTCACTCTTGGACCAAACAATTTTATACGTTGGTCCTGATAGCCGAAATATCTATCAAGAAATATTCACAGCTCATCAAATTGATGATTACGTCTACCTTTATGGGAATGTTATTCAAAATGTACAAAAAAAGAAATAAGAATATGTAAAAATTACTTCAAGAGTAAGAAATCTCACACTCTCAAACAAGGTGCCGCAGATTTAACCCAACCAGAACTAACGTGCTGTAGCTCTGGTGGCCAGTGTCGGGTGTCCGTCGGGGTTCTTCTGTACATTTATCCTACCCCTAATAAAAAACGCCATAGGCTTAACATGGGATTTGTTTATGTCACGGGTAGTGACATAAAGTGTTGTTTATGCCACTACTTTCTGATACTGAAAAAATATGGAAACGTGGTAGGATAAAATCTAGACGCCACTCGTTTGAGTTTGAGCTTATTTATGCCACTCATTTTGTTGGCTCCGTAATGTCACTCGTCTTCGACTCATGAAATTATGGAGCCAACAAAATGCGTGGCATAAATAAACTCAGACTCAAACTTGTGACGTCTCTTGATAGTATCAGGGTGGGTTAATTTTAGGAAGCTTTTTATGTCACAGCCACGGTGCTGGGGCCTGTTGAATAATTCAGGCTTGTACATGGGGACCTTTTTCTGGTGACCCAGGGATGATGTGGGGCCACTTTATTTAACACTTATTTGGTTGGATAGGACTTGATTGTTGTTTAGAGATCTTTGGTTATGGACATCCATGATTAAACAAACTTGCGATAAAATATATTGCAGTGTGACTGGTCCAGGAAGAGGAGGGATATAGGGACTGGTAGCATGGAGTTGTCCCATTACCTTTAGTCCATATAAGGAATAGAGTAGACCGAGTAGCCAATGACTGCATTCGCAGCAAACCCCGACCTTCACCCTGACCTCCTTACATGATATTTTCTAGCGCCTTGGGAGCGCTTTACAGTCGAGAGTTGACCTCGAATCTTAGGGGCCACAACCACCCTCCCAGTCTAGGTTGGAGATTGTAGGTGGGGCTGAGAATTATAGTGCAATCTAGAGCTGTGATTATTGATCTAGATGTAATTGTTGTGGTCAGGGCTGTGGTTGTAACGTTGCACTAAGGCAGTCATAACTTGCGGTTAAGATTGGAGTATCTCAAGGGGAAGGCAGGGTTTGAAGGAGGGGACGCCAGTGATGCCAGTTTTGACACGGTTAGGTGGCTGCGGTTTTTTCTTTAATACTTACACCTGGCAGAGACGACTATAGTAACGGATACTACTGCCAAACCTACCGCTATATGACTCATAGTGACCTCGAGACCTGACCCTCAGCGACACTAAGCATAAAAGGTTGCCATGTTTGGATGACAATAGTTCTCTGTGTACTGTCCTCTATAAAGTCCACTCACGCGTGCAGACCGTTCTGAACGTTTTCCATAGATCTATATAAGGATCTAGATCTGAATTATCTGTTTCCAAGAGTTAAAATGTCATGATGTATGATCTACATACAAGCAATCCTTAAAATATGGGTTATGAGATACTTGACCAATGTAAACAAATATGGCCATTCTGAATGTTTTCCATACATATAGAGGTAGAGCTGAATCATATGTTTTCAAGAATCATAGATATAGAGGTATTTCTGAATTATCTGTTCCCATGAGTCAGAATGTTATGATGCATAATCTACATACAAGCAATCCTTAAAATATGGATTATGAGATACTTGACCAATGTAAACAAATATGGCCATTCTGAACGTTTTCCATAGATATAGAGGTAGATCTGAAATATGTTATTTCAAAATTTTTAGAATCAAAAGGTTTTATTCAAATCTTGTGTTTGAAGGTGGGGGCTTGGTATTCTAAAAAAATTGCAGTCGTACATCGGACTCGAGACTCATCGTCCCCGACAGTAGATCTGAATTGTATGTCATCAAGAATCAAAATGTCATGATGTATAATCTACAACATGCAATTTTTAGAATATGCTTTTTCAGACAATATGAACAACTAAGGCCATGAGTGTGTAATTTTACACGGGATATGCATGTCCTAAAAACGTCTATACAGCGTATTTATAGCTGTCACCTTCCGTCCACAGCCTCTGCTAGACTCTAGTACAGCCCGTTGTCGCCAGGCTCTCATACTGGGAAGGTGGCACGGTGCGTGAACGGACTAAGCCTCTGCGCGACCTTTTAAAGGCAAAGAAAGTACCTGACCGTATACAGTAGAACCCTGCTTCCGAGACACCCCACTTAAGATATCTTTCTCTCTATTAAGTGCTTATTTTAACCCCGCTTGGGAGAGCACCCTTTAACCCCGGTTATGGTTACACCCCGCGTAAACGGACAGTTATTCGGTACGGAATCCTTCTTAACCGCGGTGAAGGGGACACCGCACGTAAATGGACACCCTGTGTAAACGAATAGGTATTTATGTAGGGAATGCTTCTGAACCTTGGTTATACCGGAGACACACCAAGCGAGTCAAGGCGGTGATCTCTGGAATCGCCAACAGAAAATAGCATATATGTGATATATTATTTCATAGTAATATCTCCTAATGATAATTTAGTGCCTTTGGAGCAATAATCAGTTGAAGTATGAAATAACAGCTCAGAGGCCATTTTGTGTAGGCGACTCCGGAAATCGCTGGGTTTCTCGATTGGTGTGTCTCGGGCTTTATACCGGAGACACACCAAGCGAGTCAAGGCGGTGATCTCTGGAATCGCCAACACATATTAGCATATGTGTGACATATTACTTCATAGACATATCTCCCACCGATGATTTAGCATCTCAGAGGCAATAATCATGTAAATTAGGAAATATTACCTCACATATAGGCCATTTTGTGTTGGCTATTCGGAAATCGCTACGTTTCTCGCTTGGTGTGTCTCCGGCTTATAGGACACACGCTGGAAGGGCACCTTATCATATTTGTGGGGACAACACTCTGGACTATCGAAATCGCTGTTCTGTGGTGTGTGTATATGTGTGGTGCCTAAACTGGTGCATGAATAATCAGACACCAGCCAAGAGCCGGCATAGGCCCCAGTAGGCGTCCAGTAGGCATCTTTCAGCTGTCTGTATGGTTTTATCCTACCCCTAATAAAAAACTCCATAGGTTTAACATTGGGTCACTGTATTTGGTCTGGAGTTCAGAAAAATGAAAAATATCGCTCTAGTGGGATACAGTTGTGGGATATACTTGACAAATGACGTCATTTGTTAATGTAGAAGTAATTTAGACGGGCGGGGTAGGATAAATTCTAAACCAAACTCGAGTTAGTTGTGTCATTGTTCATCGCACTCCGGCAAGATCGCGTATTAATGCTCTAGGCTTCGCCTCGCGCAGTATTACGCGATCTTGCCGTCGTGCAATAAACAACAACATGACTAACTCTTGTTTGGTTTCTCCATAATATCAGTGTCTCTATGCCATAGTGCCATATGTACACATATTGATAACATATCCATAAACAGACCAAAAACCCCGCTTCAGGGGGACACACCTTGTTAGCGGACTATTTGCTCGCAAAGGAGGACGTCCCCTAGACTTGCTCAAGTCTGTGATTATGAACATTCAACAAATAATAACACTAGATCAGGATGAAATGCATTGTAATATGTTCCCTCTCCCTGACCGGCCCAGGAATCAGGCGGGGTGGAGTATGGTGCACCCTCTCATAAGATCTCACACTCTCTAAGTGCTATTCTGTACAAGGTTCTCACTATGCTCTATGGGAGACAAATACTTAAAAAACTAGGCTTAGAGCCTTGAGAATCCACTGGCCTGCCTCCATGATGCCACCTATTGGGAATACTGTGTGCCATTGAATTCTCAAGGCTGTAAGCCTAGTTTATTAAGAATTCTTCTCCAATAGAGCGCAGCTCTACGTGTAGAGAATAAACTTAGAGAGTGTGAGATCTTATGAGAGGGATGGCGCCCTAGTTGCTTTATTCAGACTGGAATACAGAATACCACTTAAAGATCTTATGAGAGGGGTGCAACTTTTTCATATGCCCTTTGGATGTGGACTACTGCCACCTGGCAGTGAGGTAACGCGACCTGTGTTTTCTAGACACGTACATAGCCACGATGGCGCGACGGATGCACCTGCTACTGGCTGTGAATGACAGGTTATACTCAGTAAACAAACCTTCACCTGATCCAACCCATATCTCAAGTATGAAGAGAAACTGAATTTTGATGAAATGCACCCAGACAACCAACTTCGAGAATAAGGCCCCTTTTTTCACGGAATATTCTTGTTTTAATCTGCTATAAAATTGTTAGGAATTATTGAGCATTAGATTTATGCAACTAGGGAAAAAGTGGTGTGTTCATCATAGATGAATGAGCGTGGAATTACATTAAAAAGACAAATACAAGATTTGGGTTATATTCAGTGTATGAATCATTGTCTGTAACCCACTTGCACTCAGTCAACTTGTGATTTCTATAAATGCTTGTCAACGATCCAAATGTATCAATCAACAGTGGGTCAATGAGGTATTTCTGTCTCTAGTCATTGGACATGGACAGCTGGACACGAATATAAGACACTGAGTCACTGGCGCTCTGCAGCTTTTCCAATTTCACACAGTTGGCACGCAGATAGTGAAGTGATGGCTTTTGCAGCATGCTGAAAGTCTTTATAACCTCTACCTAACCATGGCAGCGCATATGAGTGTGTGACCCACGCTCCAAAAGCAAACAAAAAAGGTAATAAGAAGCAAATGTCTCACCCATAAACAATTTCAATCCTGATAGGGTATCAGATAATTGTACTTTTACATAAGTCATATAATGTCAGTCGATAATCTGCTGGATAAAGAACAATACGGATATCAGATCTTCAGAAGTGTAGATCTCTTGGACAAATAAAGGGTACTCAAAGTTGAGAACCATGTCTTACTATAACTAAATCCTTAGCCGCCGACCGGCACACTAAAAGAAGTAAATTTGGGGACTTGACCCCTGATAGTGTTGGTGGAAACCTACGGTGTTCAACAAGGATCGTTATTAGGTCCCCTCTCTTTGTATTTCATGTAAATGATCAGTGTAGAATATTGGCAAAACTTGGTGGTGTGTTGCTCCTCCTCGAATACATAAGATGTCAGAGATTGTGTTCAAGACTTAACCCATTGCATGGATAGACATGTAAGAATAACATCGGCTTGGTTGATGTATGCTGTAAAGATGAACACCTGTCATTGAAATAGTAACACACCTATCAAATTATTCTGGTATGAATAGAATTATAGAGCTAAAAAGTCGCAATTATAATATTCGTTTAGAACCGTTACAGATTACTTTCCGAGAAAATGATATACATGTACTTTATTTTCCCCATGTAATTCTCAAAAATGACTTCAGGGATCGGCTCTTTTTTTTCTATTTCTATGCGAACTAACCAAATTAGAAAATACTCCAAGTAGAAGTAGCTCACGATTAAAAAGAGAAAATGAAATGGCAATAGATATTAAGTATGTGCTGGCTTTAAAAAAACGGCATTGATAATATTCTCTTTCTGTGTAGATCAGAGTCTCCCTCTAAGAAATATATATAGCAGATGGTAATATCATTAGATTATATGTCTAATTATATCTTATCATCACATTATAGTCCCACATCTCTACCGATTTGTCAGTCCTTAGTTCTAACAACAGGAGACAAACACTGCTTTTGTGTCTTTGAAAAACCCCTACATGAGCATTTCTCCTTTTAGAATAAATGGGAAGATTACTCAGTGATATGCTTGAACCTCGACCCTTGCCTTTTGACAACCGTTACCCGGTGGCACCAATTCCGACTGGGATTAATGTCAAGTTCTGTCTTTAATACCGCTCCATCGCATGCATATATTTAGTATAGGTATAATCAAATGATCTTAAATTCATTGGATCACAAAAAATACTATAGAGTTGACTTGTTAAGTCCAGTCCTGTGTTTGGTACTGTCGATATTCAGTTACCGTACCTTGTACTTTTTTTAAAGGTTTTTATTTATACTAGAGCAAAACAGCTTGGTGTTAATACACCTATCCTTCGCTGGCTCCAGTTTATCATATGATACCAGCAATACTCGCCATTTAGACTTGCCCTCGTTTTAGCATCCCTTATTTCCTACTGACTTTAGTACTTTTTTTTTTTTTAACATTTATCTATACTGGGAATGATACGCACTCAGCCCGAGGGCTGGTTTCAATGTGCGCCCAGTCTATATGTCAATGTATGACCATCTATCCCTGTCACAACCTTCTCGGTAGCCCTGAAAGATGATCGCAATATCTAATGATTAATTACACAATATAAAAGACACAAAAGCACTCTTTTCATTCGATATATGGTGCTCTTTATAAGTGGGATGGATCCTTCCATGTACTCATGTAATTCATAAGTAGAGTGTATGTTAATGCTTTTAAAACTACCCGATTATGAATGGTGTGGTTTAGCAGTGCCTTCCGTAATGTAATGCAGTCTTAACCGTGCCATATCTGTTTACATAAAAAATCACCTCATAAATCATAGGCTTCATACTTGGCAATACTGTTACAACCGACGGATTTTATAGTAGTTTATTATATTTTTCTTCCATTTGTAACTGGTAATGCTAAAGACAACGGTTCAAGGTCAATGTGGAGAACCAAGAAGATTTGGATACTTAGGGGTGGCATACTAATGCTAAATGCCCGGGGATCCTGATTTTAGTCGGGACGTTGACTAAAAACGGCCGCCTCTGACACATCATGCCAGACACTACCTTCGTCCAGGAGGACTGGAAGGTCAACACAACAGACTGACCTGAATATGTGATGTTTCAGTGTCACCAGTCCCTTCATCAATGTATGCGGCATTACACGGGGAGGCTACATAAGATACATTAGTGGCATGGTGACCATTGACATAGAAATTGATTGACACTGATGGTCGTATGAATCATATGGAAACAATTTGAATTCTCGAGTTCAGTTCGAATTCCCTAAAGTTTAGTAGCTGTTATTATACTATCTCCAATAAAGACGCCATAGGCTTAATATGGGATTTGTCTCTGTCACGGCTGTTTTTCATGTCAGTACTTTCTGATATTTAAAAATTGTGGAAAAGGGGTAGGATGAAATGTCATAGCTGTTAAGACTATAGCAACGGCCAGGGCCATGATAGGAGTACACCAAAGAGACATGGAGAAAGGGAAAGTAGTGAAATTCATAACGGCTACACACCCTGAACAGTATCACGATCCCCAGGCAAAAGTGCTTCGGATAAGACAATATTGGTCAATCTGAAATTGAGGCTATTATTATGGTAATAACAGGGAACGTAATCGAGATCCGTAGTCACTGAAAATATACCATAAGTTTTGGTTGCGGTGCAATCTCACGAGGCAAACCCATGAGATTATGCAGCAAACTATAACAAAAGACCTGTTTCCATTATCTCTTGATCGAGTGCGGTTCAGATTTTATCCCACCCATATCACTGACTAATTGGCCAGCGTTTGCAACATAATTGCCCATGGAGTATGATTCGCAACACTCCATCCGAATTGAGTATGATTTCCCAATATCAAATCTATGGGGAAAATACCAGGGTTGAGATAATAAATAGTCTGCATGCCAACGGGGAGATCGTTAAGTGTGGATTCCACTGAGCAACCGATCTATATTGAAACCTACCCAAATCGAGATCGGGTGGGATCGGAATAAAATCGGAAATAATCGTATAATCCTTGCCGGTGGTGGAAGCACGCAATTTTTCTCTGATACTTCGGGAACGAATACGATTTATTGCGAGAGACCATTCATCATTTAAAGATATTTTACGATATTCTATGATCTATCAAGATGATCACTATGATCACGGTAATAGTTCTAATAACTTTTATGTGATTTGAATTGACCAGAGTAGACAACTCAATATATACTCTTAATGCTGTCATGACTAATTGTTTTGTTGTTGTTGTTGCTGTTGTTTAAAAATTTTTTTTTTTAAAGTTTTGTTTATAATCATGGTGATGATCCAAATACAGACCTAAGAGACCCTGAGGTTTGTTATATTTGCTGTGAGATAGCTATGAATAGAAAGTATATATAAGTAGTCTGTTTTCTGCTAGATACCCATACGTTGTATACATGCTCCACACTGTGGCGTGATAGTACTTCTGTCTACTGAGAGTGATTATTTATATCACCAGTGGTACACGTTTAGCCATAGGAATAACATGAACACGTTATACATAACGATCAACAATGCAAAATGACAATACTAAGCCATGGTCGTGGCAGAGTGATATAATATGAAGTCATAATTAACTAGGCAATCAGCGACCAGGATTTGAGAAAGGAGGCAAGACATCAACATCGAGATTTATCTTTTCGTAACTGGATTTGCCTAAGCAAAAGAATTATTCTTACATTGTGACGTTTTTTTTAATTTTCTTGAAAGAGGTGAGATAAACCTAGAACCACACAACAATAAAATAAACAATACTCCACTCATTTGGATGCACTGTCATGGTCACTCAGCCTCTCCTCGATGATGAAGACTGCACATCCAAACTTGTGGAGTATTGTTTATTTATACGATTCTCAATCCAGTTCTATATAAGTACATACAAGTTCATATACCAAGAACTGCACTAAAACCACATTGTAAGTCACTAGACTATATATTAGGGCAGTTTGAGTCCGACGCCCACCAATTTGATACTAAGTTTACAAAATACCCATGTCCAGCTGGAAGAGACAACATAACAAACACCAATGGCACAAATATCAATTGCATAAAGCTGCAAGCCCATCATAGATTTAGGAAAATGTTCTTGAACTTACAATAGTTGTATCGTCTCGGGGCATCCTATTTCCTTGGCCAGTATATAAGTCCACATATTTGTATAATCCTTGTGAAGCCTTGCTCTGTATTTGTGTATGCTGAAGAAACCAGTCATTTGTCCAGGCACTTTGTTGCTCGTTAGTCCAACCAATCACACCCAATTATGCCGACAGGGAAATTGGTCATACTTCAATCGCTGCACAAAGTTTATGGCAGGGTGAGGCCTGCTCGCGTTGCATAAAGTGGGATTCACACGTAGAGATCCACGTACCAGAGACGGGTGTACTTCACACCTTTCCCCGAGTCTCAGACCATTCTTGGTTTGTACAAAATTCTCATGGCAAAGTGCTTCTATAAGTCTCAAGGAAAAATGGTGAATTTCATTCACATGGGAGGACACAGCTGGTACATAATCTCAGACATAGTCATGGTGAATACTCACCCTGGGACTCAAGTACCCTTGAGGTGAAGGGTGTTACAAACATGTAATCATGCTTGCGGACCTACCATTGACTAGGGCAGGTACATAATCGCAACAGGTCCATTTGTCTCACCAAAATGCCCTGTAGATTTTAAACCTGTTTAAGGTCAAAATCGCATGAGATTCTTTTCCTTGTTAGAGGTGATCGTCGCCGACAATTCCAAGGAAAAAAGACTCGTCTCAGTAAAATGAAACCATACAATTCAGACGAGGAGATTGTGCTCCGGTACCAAATCTCAACAGGATTTGTCTCAGGTGATATATACATCGCCTAGTGGTGTCACATTGAACTTCCAGCATGCTTCCAGAAAACTATCCCTTCACTATCTGCATGCTATTCACTGTGATAGTGAGAACGGAGCAAGGTGCCAGTGTCTCAGGGTCTTAGAAACATGCCCAGCTGACCATGACCAATCAATCAAGACAAAAATACTTCAAGACCCACCGATGCTTGATTTGTTTGGATCCAAGATAGGCAGTTGCAGAGATGGCAAGTTTACTGGACTTAAATTGGTTACAGAAAACGCCCCATAGACTGAATGTAACCGAAACCTTTCAATTGTTATTGATTTATAATTGCACGCTCATTCATCACTGATGTACATACTAGTTTCTCCTAGTCTGTAAACTACTTGCACCCAGTCAACGTGCTTCTACAGCATTCTGTCTAGGGTCCAAATATATCAAGCGCCAGTGGATCACTGAGGTATTTCAGTCTCTAGTGATTGGTCATGGTCAGTTGAGCACTTCTCTAGGAACCTGAGACACTAGGCCATTACACCCACTCTCCCCCAGCTTTGTAGGAAGTAGAGCGCAAGATCTCTGCTGGGAGAGTGCATTACACCTTTCCCAATATCACAGTGTTATCACGCAGATGGTAAAAGGTTAAATTATCATATGCAAAAGGTTGAATTATTATATGTACGACAGGTAAGGTAACTGGTCGATGGGAAATTAATTGCAATCATGGTGTCAAATACCTGGGTTACAAAACAAATTGATAGATCTTGTCATAGGCACGGCATTGTGCTAAGAATGTTTAGAGATAGAGTTTAGAGACAGAGTTTAGATATAGAGTAGTCTTTCAGTGCCTGTTTACCGCACCGAAGCCCAGTAGCCTGGCCTATGTGTTCACTCACATAAAAGGCCAGGTAATGCCCTCCACTATGTTGTGCATTATGGGTAACGCCTCCATTTTTCCTGGTGCATCATGGGTAAGAGGGTTCATCTACTTCGCTGGATTTTGAGAAACTTTCTGATAAATTATCTTTTATTTTTTGAAAGGTTGCCATTACTTCACTTTTATATCATCCTTTATTACAAACAAGTAGAAATAAGGTATTTGGGGAACCTTGTGAGGGAGAGAGGTTGTGCTGGTTATCCTTGCAATCCTTGGAAACAGCGAAAGTTCATAGTCGCTCACTAGCTAGGCGTTACCTGTCCCATAATTCATTGGGACAGGGAACCAGTCTACGACGTCCAGCCTCTATTCCTATTGACCGGCATCAGGCCACGAGGTGGAGCCACCAACCCAGTTGGCCACAAAAAAAGGTTGGGTCAGGGTCAAGGTCAGGATGGTACGTCTATACGACTTTGTATTTTTAACCCTTTAAGGACGGCCACCTGTAGCAGAGCTGTCCCCATAAGGATGGGTGCTAGAAATAGTGTACGTTTCTAGAGGACGAACACATTTTAGATGAAGTAATAATTTGATATTGCATCACGTGATATTATTGGTAGTCAATAAAATTTCACTTATATTAGCTTACTAGTATTGATTTGATGTTATAGCTACATTTTCTGAAGATTTCATGTATATTGATAAATTATTTCTTTGTTAAAAACAATTTTATAGATTTAAGAGAAATGATGCCTTGAGGCATCATTCGGCCTGGGCCGTTGATGCATCAAGGCATCATTTGGCCCCGGCATCATTCATTCTTAAAGGGATAATTTATTTCTTGGCCAGTGGGCAGCTACACTTTTACCCTGCAAGCTTTATAGTATGTCTATTTCAATGTAATGGATAAACCATGGACATGATATTCGGGCACACTGTGATTGGCTATGAATCGCTAATTTAGTAAATGAACTTGAAGAAAAAAGTATATATGGGCCTTGAGTGATTTGTCATGATCAGCTGGGCATGCAAGACCCTGAGACACTGGCTCTCTGCTCCTTTCTCAATATCACAGTGAATAGCATGCAGAATGTGAAGGGATAGTTTTTTTTCAGTACGCTGGACATCTTCAATGATCCCTCTAACCTCTAGGCGATCTATATAGTACGTGCAAGCACGCTCTAATAAAATGGCTCTTTTTCCTCACCAATTTTAGGGAAATGATAACGAGAAAACGTAGTGATTGACTGTAGAGATGCCTCCGGCGTCAGGACGTATTTCACATGGTAAAAAGACCATGAATGGCCATCACTCTAGGTTCAGTAACTATGTTGTCTCTTAGAACTGATCATCGCAGATGCACTACGTGCTTGTCCGAAATTATGTGATCCTGAATAATCCTAATAACTAACAACGAATAAAGAAATGATGTAAATACACGGATGTGGTTAACAGTATGTAAACAGAAGGAAGCTTCTAGAACGTCCATCTGTATAAGGGTATGGCTGGTCATGTGACCAGGTGATGTAAGCAGCGGAGGAGTATACCTTTGCTGCAGAGGCTGGAGACGAGAGAGAGATAGAGAGATCGAGAGTGTAGAGACTGGTTCTAGGAGTAAGAGCTAGGAGAGCAAAACTTGCTCCTGCTGGAGTAAGGTTGGGCGCCGGAGGCTTCAACCCATGAGGGTGGAGTCGCCTACCTTAGACATTCTATGTGAAGACTCTCGGTGCTGTGAGTTGCTTACAGACCGACGTGTGAGTAACTATCTCTCAGAGGAGAGAACACAGAACGCGTGGATTACTGGTATAACATTCAACCAGGAACATTGGAACACTTGACTATATCCACTCAAAACAGGAACTGGAATGAACAACTGCAGGAACGAAGTGTATTAAGACAGACTGAAGGAAACAGAACATTTAGGACTATAAGCTGAAGTTTAATATACTGAAGGTATGACATTGTCAGCGAGATTATAACATCGTATTGGATACTATTGTCTGTAATCATTTAATACAGATTGCTCTCAGGAGATTAAAGTTATGAACTTGACTTGCAGTGTTCACCTTTCCTCCTCCCAGGTCATCGAGATGTGAGGTCACCGTGTCTTGGTAGCTCTGCTAAGCAAGTAGTTCTATCCTCAATTAGTCTAAGAAAGCAGGAAGACATAAGAATTAAGAAGTTAAGCTAGCTACCCTCATAACTACTGAAGGGTCAATAATTACACCCCCACTACGGTGCACAGAACCTATATTGTATAAGCAAATTGTCACAATATTAATTTTGTTGCACAATAAGATTACACATTCGACCTTGTTCTCTACACAGCATTATTTCTTTAACGCTCTTTACAGAGTACAGAGCCATTGTTAGCTCATAAAGCAGTCCCCAGGTGGCCGACAGTAGGGTACCACGTTCTGGTGGACAGTTCCTGTTCTGCTGATCTTACAAAATTTAACCGACTTTCAAAGTTTTACAATGCCTCCTTTGTCTCTCTATACCCATCCCAGTTTAAGATGACTTAAAAATGAAACCCAGGACATGTTGGTTTTCACATGAGAGGCTTTATACACATATGCAAGAGAGCCTAGAATTGTGACCATGTAATCACTCACTTACTTTTGCACTTCTAGTATTAAAGAACACCTACTTTTTCACCTCCAGCACTAGAGAAGACATACTCTAGGGCAAAATGGCGGCCCCTAGTAAATAATGCCTATTTGTCCTATGGTATCGTTATGCTGCACATCGTTATCATGGAAATACCTTTGAAGAATTTTGCATTTGCCAAAAAATACATAGGGAGGACGCTATCGTAGGTACGCTCCTGAGAATATAACCTTATATGCTTTGCACAAACTTCTATGCAATACTGCCTGCTGTTGGGCATGACGTATCAATGATATTCAGGTCTACTGTCAATAAGTAAAAACAATTATTATATACCTGTGGTAGTATATTCTACGTATACGGCCCGCTCCTACCCATGTCATATTTGTATCTGTACGACACCTGTGGCATACAGGGCATGTACAGTGGCGAAATCCAAAAACTTGCCTAGAAACAAAGTTAAAAGTTGGATATTTTAAGGTATGTAATAATACGAAAACAGGTATACTGTGTCTGTACATGATAAGTACTTGGTAAAATTGATGATAAAGCGAACCTCTGCCTTTAGCATCAGTCTGCTTTTTTCGTCAATTTCACCGAATATTTATCACATACAGCCACAGTAACCCTGTTTCCATATATTACGTTTTCCCCGTTTTCTTGGGGTTAACAATTACAATGTAACATAATATCTGGGCCGGTAGTGACGCCCTTCTCGGTCTTTTGTCCCGTAACTACAGCCCTGGGCCGACAACGTCAGGCCTTAGTTACGGAGCAAATGACCTCGAACGTGCACCACTACGGGCTAAGTAACTATATTTCTACATATGACTTTACCTACGACCAGTATATCCGGTGTAAGACCCCCTTCCGGCTATTCCTTTACTCCCACATTTACCTTCAAAGGAGCCTTTGAGAGCATGTTTTTATGTCCTCGGGCAGCCCCGGTCTGACCTGGAAAGATACATAAAGTAGAGGGCACAGAGTGATTGCTAGTTCCACCATCACCCGCCAGGAAATTGTAAGTTAGCGTCACCGTAGTCGGAGGGCAACCACTGTTATCAGTTGTTATAATCTATAGATAATATTGACATGAGCCTAAAATTTCTCTATGGCAAGCCCCCCAAAACACTTTGGATAAAATCCATTGATGCTTGGTTTTGTTTGGTGTTGGGGGGGGGGGGGGGGCAAGATGGCAGTTTCCATAGCACAATGGCTATGTGCCCTATAGACTGGCATCACACGTTGAATCGCACACGTGAAGCAGCATACCTCAAGTCATCATAGTACAGTACCGACTTAATGGAAGGGCTTTACTGAGTCACATTCCCAGTATGATTATTCCGAAATCCCAATTCCGAGGTCTGGGAGCATAACGCCTACCTAATATGTTCAGAATGGACTTCTTTATCTTTTTATAGCACCACTAAAAATCCCAACGGGCTAAGTTCCATATAACTTATCTCAAGGTTCAAAGTTCGAAGTCTATGTAACCGTATGAGTTTTAAACATACTCTTGTTTATTCATGTGTCACATGAAATGTGGTGAACATGGTCTATGTTCAAAAGTCAAATAGGATTGCATTGCAGTCATATAAACCATTTCCCAGACAAAAGTTTAGGCATTTCCTTGAATGGCAGACATCAAGTTACACGTCCCAGTCATCAATGTTGGATCGTGTTGTCTTGTGTTGAGCCCTGCTCTAGTAGATATTTTTCTTCCTTCATTAAAGACAAATGCGGGTAGGTATCGCCCTCTCCCCTGTGTAACACTGGTGCTGCCATCTGGCTTCGTGAAAATATAGCAGTTTTCCATAGACACCAATAGATAAGCACTTACATTTTCAGATGGCCTTCCCATAGAAATAAGCATAGTGAATAGTTTTTTTTTAGCATTTCTCATTTGTATATGTTCCCGACTATCATAGTCCAGAATTATTTGAGGATAGCAACAGAACATCAGCGTCATTTAGCAACAAAGTCAAAATATTGCAGTTTCCCACAGACAACAATAGTTAAGCACTTACATTTTCAGATGGCCTTCCCATAGCAGTTAGCATGGTGACATGCCAATTTATTTTTTCAATTTCTATTTGCTGATATATGAAACTTATATCATCCTAAGTTATTTGCAAAAATCAATAGAATATAGAAATCACCCAACTACCAGCATTTGTCTTTAAAGCGTGCTTGCACGACCTGCAAGTCCAGTGCCATAACCACTGGGCTAACTCCCCACCCCTACACTGCTATAGAACTAATGTACTCTAGTTATTCATATTTCTTCCAAGTATCATTATCTCGGCATACTTTCACATGATATAGTTTTTGTGATATTTCTGAACATGGGAAACATGCGAAAGAATGATATATAACTAATCACCTCTGTAGCTAACGGCTAGTGGATTCTGGGGAGGGAGATTGGCTCGGTCGTTGAGGCGGGAACGAGTAGGGCATGTATTTAGGTTGAGCTGTGGCCTGATGCCGTATGTTACAGTACGGCATGGTATGATACATGGGCCTCAGGCTCTCTGACTCAATGTTTACACAAGGCTGCTGCTGCCTCCCACCCACCCCACCTCTATCTCTCTATAGGCCACCTTCACATCTCACCCTGTGATTAGGCACACATCCCCATCATGCATTTTTTGGTGTGTTGCACAGGACTAAAAATAGTGTGTATTGATCCAAGCGAGGAAAAGGGGGCGAGTAAACAAGTACTGGGGTGTGAGTGATACCAGAGCAGCGTCTGCAATATCTATTCAATGTTCACACACTTACCTGTCCTTTTATGTGAAAAAAATAGTGGAATAGGCATCTGTGATTTCATTGGTATATATGCTGTGTATACAGTGTATTCTTTAGTAGCATTGCAACAGATTTTTCTTTTCAAATTCAGATGCTTTTTAGGTTAGAGTGGTCACATAGATTTTAGCTTGCTGCAAAAGAACTAACCCTTCACCATCTGTGAGCTAACACGATGTCATTGGGGAAGGAGCAGAGGGCCAGTGTCTAAGCGTCTTAGAGGCGTGCCCAGCTGATCATGACTAGTAACTAGAGACTGAAATACGTCATTGACCGACTGGTGCTTCATATATTTGGTTCCTAGACAGGCAATTGTAGAAGCAAGTTGAATGGGTGCAAGTCTGTTACAGAAAATGACCCTGACGCATTGTCTTGTATTTTCATAAGTGTCTGTATGTCTCACCGTCTACCTTGTGTAAGCTGATATAAATATGATTACCCACCGATGCAATATGAAGAACATAAATGAGATAAAGATACCGAGTCACGTAACCAGTAAGACTATATAACTATGAAATAACAAGGGTACGTGTGTAGTGGCATGCTTTTTCTGTCCGACTTTGAACTGTACGAGGAAGAACGCCCAATACGGCGATTGTGTTTTGTTCCATCTTGAAAAAAAGAAAAAAAAGAAAAAAAGAAAGAAACTAGAGGTTTAAATACCTAATTCACCCCCTGGTGCTAGATATATTTGGGTCCTAGACAGGCAGTTGTAGAAACAAGTTGATTCGGTGCAAATTACCCATAGACTGAATGTAACCCAAACCTTTTACTTTTTTTATTCCATGCTCATTTATCAATGATGAAAATGCCAGTTATTCCTAGTTCTTAAAGGTCATGGCGTCGTATTCCATTCGCCGTACTATTCTGTAGGTGTAAAGATCTTAGTTCTACGTAATGCAGAATCAAACAGAATAACTGCGTAAACATAGATTTTACCTGAAGAGATTTTTTTGAGGTTTTCCATGTTTTTCTTAACTATTTTGATAAATACAATTAATCAGTAAATAAACCTGTAAAACTGTATTAATAATCCGATACAGATGTCAAATTCAAAAAATATTCTGAAGCGAGAGAACGCCGGCCCACACCCATACAGGAAAAAGTAAGCGAACTCCCCGGAGTAGATTTTGAAACAGATGTCCTGTTGATATGCCTGTCTACAAAACCATGGATTATTGTCTATGTAATAAACCACTAAGATTTCAATGAATTTTCATCTCTTCCCTCATTTACAGGCGATCTAGGGAGGCGAGCATGCTCTAATAAACCAATAAGATTTCAATGAATTTTCATCTCTGTCCTCAATTACAGGCGATCTAGGGAGGCGAGCATGCTCTAATAAACCACTAAGATTTCAATGAATTTTCATCTCTGTCCTCAATTACAGGCGGTCTAGGGATGCGAGCATGCTCTAATAAACCACTAAGATTTCAATGAATTTTCATCTCTTCCCTCAATTACAGGCGGTCTAGGGAGGCGAGCATGCTCTAATAAACAACTAAGATTTCAATGGATTTTCATCTCTGTCCTCAATTACAGGCGATCTAGGGAGGCGAGCATGCTCTAATAAACAACTAGGATTTCAATGGATTTTCATCTCTTCCCTCATTTAAAGGCGATCTAGGGAGGCAAGCATGCTCTAATAAACCACTAAGATTTCAATGGATTTTCATCTCTTCCCTCATTTAAAGGCGATCTAGGGAGGCAAGCATGCTCTAATAAACAACTAAGATTTCAATGGATTTTCATCTCTTCCCTCATTTAAAGGCGATCTAGGGAGGCGAGCATGCTCTAATAAACAACTAAGATTTCAATGGATTTTCATCTCTGTCCTCAATTACAGGCGATCTAGGGAGGCGAGCATGCTCTAATAAACAACTAGGATTTCAATGGATTTTCATCTCTTCCCTCATTTAAAGGCGATCTAGGGAGGCAAGCATGCTCTAATAAACCACTAAGATTTCAATGGATTTTCATCTCTTCCCTCATTTAAAGGCGATCTAGGGAGGCAAGCATGCTCTAATAAACAACTAAGATTTCAATGGATTTTCATCTCTGTCCTCATTTCCAGGCGATCTAGGGAGGCGAGCATGCTCTAATAAACCACCGAGATTTCAATGAATTTTCATCTCTTCCCTCATTTACAGGCGATTCTAATAAACCACTGAGATTTTAATGAATTTTCATCTCTCCCCTCATTTACAGGCGATCTAGGGAGGCGGCAGTATCTGGGCTGGAGCAGACGACAAAATGGCAGCAAAGGAGTACTTCAGTCTGCAGAAGCAGGAGCACCGGAAGGGATGCTGTGACGTGCGCTCCGGGTGTTGCGCATGCCTGCTCTTCTTCCTGATCGCGCTGCTGATCGCGGCCGTCGTCACGGGTTTCATCTTCCTCATCATGTGGCAGGCCGACCACGACCCCGTCGTGGAGACCAACTGCGGGCCGGTGGAGGGTGCATACTGCCCTCACTCCAACTCCTACATCTTCAGGGTATTTATATACTGCTGTTTGTATTTTTTTCCTTGGTTAATGTTTTGTTAATACCGTCGGAGTTTCAGAAATACTTCAAAGAAATGTGGTTTTTGTTTCAAGAAAAACTTTTTTTGTATCCTGCGGGTGCACCCCTCTCATAAGATCTCATACTCTCTAAGTTGTATTCTGTACAAGGTTCTCACTGCGGTCTATGGGAGAAGAATTCTTAATGAACTAGGCTTACAGCCTTGAGAATTCACTGGCACACAGTATTCCCAATAGGTGGCATCATTGAGATTATAGGAATCTTTGGTTGCATTGATGTACATCTTAAGCACGGGAGGCAGGCCAGTGGATTCTCAAGGCTCTAAGCCTAGTTCGTTAAGAATTCTTCTCCAGTTCTTGAGAGTACAGAATACGACTTAGAGAGTGTGAGATCTTATGAGAGGGGTGCACCTTCAGATCAGCTTTCACTTATTACATTTTGTACATTGACCCTTGACCTGGCAGGCAATGCCATATTTGGTAGAAACTGAACGAGAGTTAGTAGTGTTTGTGTTTATTGCACGACAGGCAGGCTGCGTATTATTGTGTGAGGCGTTGGCCGAGTGTAGTGAGTAGCCGACCTGACCAGAGTGCGATAAACATTAACACTACTAACTCGAGTTCACTTTAGTATTTATCCTACTCCTTTTCCCATGATTTATTTATGGTCCTCGTGCAATAGATAAAACTTTACTGCACGCTCGCCCAAATAGAGTCAGCCAATGTTAAGCCTATGGCGTTTTTTTTTATTAGGGGTAGGATAATGTCACATTCCTGTAAATATGGCTCGAGAAGGACATATGGCATTTCCGTGGATCCATACGGCCAGAGAATGCCATATATTGCGTTCCCGTTGGATTGACAGGACAAATTCTGTTATATGTTCCTTTGCAGTTCTTTTGAAAAATTATCACAGATTTATAAATATTACAGGATATATTAAGTTGGGTGTTGCGAGTGATTCTTTTAAATATTCGAATGTTCAGATAAACAGTTATGAATAACTGGTTCCAAATTTTAACTTAGATTTTTCAACAATATAGACCGGCGTATTTTTTCTCAGTCAGACAGAGATGAGTAAGTGCAGGCGCCATGAAAAATCTGCTGGGAAGGTGTCGTCTTCCAAATTTATCGTCTGTACAATTTATTTTCTTTGATTCAGTTTTTTACATTCTTTCATCTAAGAAAAAGGTCGACTGTGTGTGCTGCAGGCAGCTGCTTCAAAGCACGGGGAATCCCCGAAATGTGTGAAATGACGTGTACATTCCCTCCAGGTGATCGGTTCAGCCCAGTCACACAGTACGCACTTTGCTTTGTTCCACTTCTTTATCACTATTACCCACCAAATACGGAGTCACCATACTAAGCCTATGGAGCCTCCAGATAGCTACTGAGTAGAATACGGAAAGCCGTATTCCTATATACCTATGAGCCAACAACCTATGATTACCTAACGCTGCTGGGGGTGGAATAACTTTTGTTTACTGCCCAGGTTGACGTTTACTGGCCAGGTTGAAGTTTACTGCCCAGGTTGACGCTTACTGCCCAGGTTGACGTTTACTGGCCAGGTTGAAGTTTACTGCCCAGGTTGACGCTTACTGCCCAGGTTGACGTTCAAAGACGTTCGGTTTTTATCGATATTAGCCGACAATTGAAGGTATATAGGCATAGGGAAACCACATACCGGTGGAAATTCTAAGTCAAAGTTACACGGTAAGGCTTGGAAAAATTACTGCCTTACCTCGTAACTTTGACTTATTCCCACCGGAACCTAGTTTCCCTCTATTCCCCTAGGAGAACACGGCTTTTTGGCCACCTGACGGCCATTATAGGAACTATTTTATATAAACAATGCGCGGCGTTTGCGTCGACTTTCTTTTTATCTACAAGTTTCTTTCTTAATAATTAGTCGAAAGATGAGTAATGAATACAATATTACCATGATTTGGAGCTGAGTGGCCGTATTCTCCTTGTACTTGACGCTACGTAATACTCCTCGCTATCACTCGGAGTATTACTACGCGTCAACTACGTGTAGAATATGGCCACTCAGCTCGAAATCATGGTAATATTGTGTATTTATCCACCTAATGCGGAGTCTCCATACTAAACCTATAGAGCATACAGATCGCTACTGAGTAGAATACGGAAAGCCGTATTCTGTCTGGAGAATTCGGATAAAAGTCCCCAATCAAAGAATATCTGGAAATATACTAACACGATAAATTGTATGAGCGCCTGAAATGACCAGAAAAAAATGTGTGCTTGCACCGCCAGCTATATGGTCATACGATTTTTTCCGATTTTCTCCGATCCTATCCGATCTCCATTTCGGTAGGTTTCGGTCGCTTGGTGCAATCAGCGCTTTACTATTTTCAATATTCGCACTATGGATCGTGAAATGTGGCGGCTTTGAGAAGTGACCTTAGGTATTGTGTACTTGAACCTGGAGAGGTCAGACCACCAGGTGTCACCACATGCTGTCTGAATGTCTTACATGTCTCAGCCTCCCGCCACCGTTACCGCCCACACCACTGACCGTAGACTTGCTCAAGTCTTTGATGATGAACATTCAATAAATGATTAATCACAATCAGAATAAAGTTCATTAAAGTATGTACCCTTCTCTGACTGGCCCATGAATCAAAGACTTTTCCACTATGAACAGAATCTCCTGTTTATGGCCCCAAGCCACTCCCTGTAACCCTATACTTCCCCTCCCCCTCCCCTCCTCCAGTTCCCTGGCCGCCTGTGTTATCATAGCAAAAGAATTTCGCCTACTCCTGACTGTGACCCTATTCGGATCAAAGTGAGAGGGTATCAATCTCCCATCAGATATCCTGTTCAGTGGCCAGGATATCTGTATGGAGAGTGTTGGAAATACTGGCGCCATACAGCGCCAGAAATCCAACATCATTACTGATTGTACCCGTCCCTGTATCCCAGAGAGGAGGGTAGCCATAGGATGCAGGGACTGGAGCCAGTCCACACTGACCACAGCCTCTATAGGCCCGTTTCCATTGGCCGACAAAGATTGCTTAAGCCATGTCTCCACTGTGCGATCAAAGGTACATAGGTATGCCCAGTCTCAGACTGGGCGTACCTTCAGGATCGCAACGCAGCAAAACGCACAGTGGAGACGGCAAGTTTCCCTCCAGTCTGAGACTGGGGGTACTGGTACACCCAGTCTCAGATTGGAGGTACCACATGTACCCAGGATCGCAAGCGTTTTTAAATATGAAACATGTTTCATATTTGGTACGCCCAGTCTCAGACTGGGGGTACCTCTATAGCTAGGATCGCACGCGCTCAAGTCGCAAGGGTGGTTCTCTCAAAGAATCGATGTTACCTTGCGATCCGAGGTACATGCGACACACCAAAACGGTACCTCCAGTCTCAGACTGGAAGTACCGGATCGTAAGCCCCTTCACTCGCAGAGTGGAGAAAGGCCACTGTGCGATTGGGGGGGGGGGGGGCTTACGATCCTGTACCTCCAGAGGTACAGGATCGCAAGCGCGACATTCCATATAGCTTGCGATCCTGGGTATCGCATGTACCTCGGATCACAAGGTAAAATCGATTCTATGTGGAGACTGCCCCGCTTGCGACTGGAGCGCTTGCGATCCTAAGAACATAGGTAGGCCCAGTCTGAGACTGGGCATACCAAATATCAAACATGTTTGATATTTAAAAACGCTTGCGATCCGGGGTACATGCGGTACACCAGTCTCAGACTGGATGGAAACTTGCTGTCTACACTGTGCATTTTGCCGCGTTGCGATCCTGAAGGTATGCCCAGTCTCAGACTTGGTGTACCTATGTACCTTGGATCGCACAGTGGAGACAGGGCTTTAGACTTTTTGGGTTACACAGGAAGTCTGTCGGTGGTGCCACTAACTGTGCATCGGTATAGAAAAATCGCTGAGGGTAGTAGATTTCAATCAGTGATTTAGCTTTCAGTCAGTGGTGGGTGGTGCCATATTGCATAATCTAAGCAGAAAAAGTCGTGGGACATTTCATGACCTTGGTTGTTTCCATTGACCGATATTTGGTCCACAGTGCTAAAAGTCTGTCGGTGGTTCTTGACAGTAGATCGGTGATGGGATATGGGCCAATGGAAATGGGCCTTAGCTAGGTCATTTTCCACTGGCCAATTATCTCCACCAATCTGCAGTCGGGAACCACGGATCAATTTTTATGGTATAAGGTCCATTTCCTTTGGCCCATTTCCCATCACCGATCTACAGTCAAGAAGCACCAATGGTCTTTTGACACTGCTGACCCACAATCGGTCAATGGAAACGACCCAGCTTGTGAAATGACCCACGACTTGCTCTGCTTAGATTAGGCAATGTGGCACCACTCACCACTGAGTGAAAGTTTGATCACTGCGTGAAAACTACTACCCTCATCGATTTTTCGATACAGACGCACAGTTGTCGGCACCACCGAAAGACTTCTGGATAACTCAAAAAGTCTCTGCATTTTTCTTCGGCCAATGAAAACACCTTATCCAGGCCACCTTCCAAAAAATGGCTTTATCTGGGCCATTTTTCACTGGCTGATTATTCGCCATTGAAAACAGCCTGGTATTTGAAAGGTTCGCCAATTGATTTTACGAAATTATGCAATAAGGCCGACTTTGCCAATGACCAAGAGGATCAAAATGCTTTGATACCATTCAGTGATACTCAGTGATTCACCGACAGACCTTTAAGCCTGATGCCCATCTACCGATTATTGGTTGAACGATTAGTTCGCAAATCATATAGGAGTCGGTGAACTTGTCGCAGGCAAATTATGTAACCCTTCGCTCGACCAGCGGACATCGAGGAGAGGGGTTGGTGGGTATTAGTCCTAGGCAAATCAGTCTACTAATCGGTGGCTCACCCTTGCCTAGCTATACTACATCTACCACCTACGGCCGACTCCGTTAAGATGCCTCGCCTGAGACAAATTACCGTCTGTTTGTCGCCGACATTAATACATTAATATTCCGAAATCGGTAGATGGGCATTTGGCTTTAAGAGACCACAAATAATCGGTGCCGTTTTCGTCGGCCAATGGAGTATGGCTTTATATGAACTGAGGTAAAAGGGTACAAATACACAACAAATGTCACGTCTGATGTTCACACGGTACAAAACATGATCACGGCTATATGTACAGTGTCAACACGCCTTGTTCTTTACCGGGCTGGTGCTGTTTTGTTAACAATGTGCTGCTATAATTGTAAGCAAATCCAAACTACAGTCGACACTCCCACTGGATCTGTGGTGACGCCCACTGATAGACCGGACCATAAACCGCAACAAACAACACGAGGCGTTTACTCAAAGAGTGTGGCCGAGGTACATGTTTAGAGAGCGCATGAGTAATAATGCCACCACACAAGACTTGTCTCAGCTCCCCTTGTGGTGAAGATAATGAAAAGGCTAGGTACATTGTCACTTTCAGTCCGACCCCCTAGCGGGAGGCCCACATGTCAAAACCGACAAATACATACACAATATTGACTGGTTTCAGATACAAGCGGCCGTATGCTCCGAGGAGTTGACTCGTAGTAATATCCGAGCGTATGCGAGAATGTTGCGCAGCATCAACTCCGATGAGCATACAACCGCTTTTATCTGAAGCCAGTCTATATTGTATTTATTATCCACCTTTTCCTGACAAGTGGCATACCTTTATTAGTTCATTTTAGTTTTGCACTATTTTTCCGTACGCACTATGTTTCCGTATGCGCCACCCGGAGCATACAACATCCGTATGCGACGGGAATGTCCATACAAACTCCCTATGTGTTTTCTATGGACACTTTGTATTAGGTGGATAATATCAAGAGCCGTCACGAGTTTGAGTCTGAGTTTATTTATGCCACGCATTTTGTTGGCTCCATAATTTCAGGAGTCGAAGACGAGTGACATTACGGAGCCAACAAAATGAGTGGCATAAATGGTTATGGTATCTGACAGGTTTTATACAATATGTCGTGGTTTACTGAGTCCCCATACACTTTCAATGGGGGCTTTGTATACGATGGATGATAAAGCGTGGGTTTGATTGTACACCTGTAACTCTTCTCTTTTCCACCAGGGCATCCCTTACGCCGCTCCACCCGTTGGTGACCTGCGGTGGCTCCCCGCTGCGGCACTGAAGCAAACTGAGGCGGCGGAGGGGGAGGAGGAGGACGCGGGAGCTGCAGGAGGGACCTGCTGGGAGGGTGTCTACGAGGCGAAGAAGAGGGGCGATGTGTGCATGCACGTCAACCACTTCTCAGACAACAAAACAGGCGAGTTCAGGCATTTCTGTTCTGTGTAGAGGCGGAGGTAATGGGGGATAGAGAGGCAGAGAGACCGTGAGACGGAGAGAAAGGGAGAGTGATAGAGAGACAGTGAGAGAGGGAGAGACAGGGAGAAAGAAATAGAGGAAGATGGAGACAGATGATGAGAGGGAGAGAGAGGGAGTGAGAGAGAAAGAAATGTAGGGAGAGGGAGACAGATAATGAGAGGGACAGAGACTCAGAGAGGGAGAGAGAGGGAGAGAGAAAGAAAGAAATAGAGGGAGAGGAAGACAGATAATGATGAGAGGGAGAGAGGGGGAGAGGGAGAAAGAGAAAGAAATAGAGGGAGAGGTAGACAGATAATGAGAGGGAGAAAGGTGGAGAGAGAGAGAGGGAAAGAGAATGAAATATAGGGTGAGGAAGACAGATAATGAGAGGGAGAGAGGGGGAGAGGGAAGGAGAGAGGAGGAAAGATAGGGAGAGAGTGTGAAAGAGAGGGAAAGCGAGATAGAAAGGGAAAGAGAAAGCGAGAGGCAGAGAGAGACAGAGAGATAGGGAATAGAGAGAGATAGAGAGAAAGAGAGAGAGAAAGAGAAAGAGAGAGAGAGAGAGACACACACACACACAGAGTGATAAAGAGAGAGTGTAAACAGTCCTCTCTATATATATTATATCTTCTTCCTTTTGTAGATGTGAACCTCCAGCCTAGTAGTCCTTTTGTATCGTGATCTTAACATATGACTGTCCAACCTTATCTTAGCACTAGACCATGAGAAAAGTAATCCCTTGGGAAGTTTATAAAAGTAATTGTCTACATAAACTGATATAGCTCCATAACTATAACTTTCCTTTGCTATATTTTAATAAAAGTTTTGATTCACCTTTTACACGCAAAAAAATGGAAATAAACACCTGATGAAGTGTCATTAATTTATAAGAAACGTCGTGATCCTGGCTTGAAAAAAAGTGAAAAAATATGTGTCTATCTTTTTTCCTTGTATTTGTACTCTTCAATTAGAAGAATAAATTAGTCCAAACGTAGACCGTATACGGATAGGCAGTCTAATCTACCCGTTAACCCTCTAGGGGCGGATGATGCCTCAAGGGCATCATTTGCTGAATATTTATTAAATTGTTTTTCAAAAGGAAATATTTTAACAAAATACTTGGAATTTGCGCAGAATGTAGGTGTAACATCATATTTCTGAATTCTAAATAATAAAAATAAGAATATTAAGGATAGCATATTAAACCACGTGATAAGCCTTTGAATATTGAGTTCAGAGGACAATTCCCCCGTCCCTAATCTGTACACGTACATAGTCACCAGTAGCCGTCCCTAAGTGTGTATTATTATATACCTGTGCAAAAACAATCTACACATACTGCCCTCTCCTACCCATGTCGTATTTATATCCGTACGGCACAGTGTGCCGTACGGGGTATGTGATCACGTGACTAGATAAAATATCGCCATTTTTAGGTATATAATAATACGAAAACTGGCTGACTATCTTCGTACGTCAAAATACTTGGTAAAATTATTGATCACATACATCCCTCTGCCTACGGCATCGGGATGTATGTGATCAATAATTTCACCGCGTATTTTTGACGTACGAAGATAGTAAGCCAGTTTCCGTATAGTACTGTTCTGCTATAAGCGGCCGTCCTTAAAGGGTTAACATGTTAATGATTAGAAAGTCTCTGCAAAATGAATACACATAATGCTTAAACTCATGTTGTATCTTTCCTATGGCACAGCGGTGGGATCAGAGGATTGTCTCTACCTGAATGTGTTCTCTCCGAACATCTACAAGAAGAACGAGTCTCGCCCTGTCGTGGTGTTCGTTCACGGTGAGGACGGCACCGACCACAAGTACCAGCCGGGCCCCAAGATGGCCTCGGACATGGACATGGTCTTTGTCACTCTGCAATATAGGTAGGAAATGATACCTTATTATCCACTTATTATCTCCTCCCTGGTATTTTTTCTCCATAGACTTAACATTGGGAACTCATATCTATAACGCCCATTAGATATTTAGGAAAAATATCCAATGGGGGATTATGTCATAAATGATAGCCCATTAGTCAATGTTAACCCTTTAAGGACGAATGATGCCTTGAGGCATCAACCGGCCCAGGCCGAATGATGCCTTGAGGCATCAACCGGCCCAGGCCGAATGATGCCTGAAGGCATCATTTCTCTTAAACCTATATTTTGGTCAGAAATACCGAGGAACAGATGGAATTCAATCACACTGACTATGTCACTATATATAACGGAGTCTCCATAGGTCATTTGTTACCTACCTAATACGAAGTCCCTATATCAAACATGTATGAAGCCTACTAAGAAGGAAATTAATGAGTGTTTGGTCTGTGTCCTCGTTCGCCATCGAGTTTGGAGTGCTCAGTAATATAAACGAGGCGATAGCCAAGGGAATATTCTGAAGCGCACCAAACGAGATGGTGAACAGGGACTCAGACCAAACACGAATATGTTTCTGATTTTATCTTATCCTGGAAATATTCATCTCTTTATCACCCGTTGAGAACGCGTTACCGTTCTCGCAAGCCTGTTGAGAACGAGTTCGTAATGCTCAGCCTATGGACGTTTATACCAGGCTAAGATAAAGATCGCTACTGAGTAAAGTCATATTCTATTCAGCAGGATACGGCTTCTTCGCCACCTCATGGGCACTTTAGGAACTAATTCATGTTTAAACAATAGACGGCACCTACGATGAGCCTCTCATAATTTATATGTTTTTTTTTACGAGCAATTGGTTGAAATGTTGTTAAAAAGAGAACACGTGGTTACTGCGCCCGTAGGGATGTACGTCTGAGGCTTTTTGTCCCATGAAACATGTCCCCACGGCGGAGGCGGAGGGACATATTTATGAGACAAATATGCATTTTAATTTATATATATATATATATATATATATATATATATATATATATATATATATATATAATAGATGGGTATGTATATGTATATATTGTGAAAGAAATGGCAACTGAGCTCATTCTTATACAGAAGATAGTACTTCATCAAACACTTGTGATACTTTGCAGAATCGGGCCTATGGGATTCCTCGTTCTGGGAGAAGAAAACGGGAATTACGGCCTCACAGATTTGATTGAGGCTCTCACGTGGGTCAAAGAGAACATCGCCAACTTCGGGGGAAATCCCAAAGACGTGAGTCACCAATGGGCTCATATTTTTTTTTTTTTTTAATTTTCTTTTAATTCAGGTAATATGCAGTTCTACCATTGATAGATCTTCCACCGCATTACAACATAGTCGGAAGGATGTGTTTACATTTCGCATTTACATCATTCAAATCATTTATGTAAAGGCATTGTACAATTATCATAAGATGCACTATGTAAATGAATATAATTAGATTTTAAAGGATATAAGTATATATAGCGGCCACAAATGCGTTAAGCCTACCAGTTAGGTACCGACGGCTGCTAGGATATATCTGCTGGAACCACTGTGAAATGGGGTTTTATAAACCCCAAGTGTTACTCAAGGATAAATATAAGAGTTACATACAGGTGCACCCCTCTCATAAGATCTCACACTCTGTAAGTGGTATTCTCTACAAAGTTCTCACTACGCTCTATGGGAGAAGAATTCTTAACAAACTAGGCTTAGAGCCTTGAGAATCCACTTTGGGTTGCATCGCATTACGTCTTTAGCACGGGAGGCAGGTCAGTGGATTCTCAAGGCTCTAAGCCTAGTTTGTTAAGAATTCTTCTCCTATAGTGCGTAGTGAGAGTACAGAATACCACTTAGAGAATGTGAGATCTCATGAGAGGGGTGCACTACCAGCACCCCAACCTTCTGGTCCTTATAAATGCGACAAGACAATCCTGTATCTCAATAATCACTCATCCCGAGATGGACTTTAATTGTGACATCTACCCATGCAGGTGACGCTTATCGGTCAAGGTACAGGCTCCACGTGCGTCCTGACGCTTGTAGCTTCACCCGAGGCCACTGGTCTCTTCCACCGCGCATGGGCAATGAGTGGATCTGGCTTGCCAACTCAAAGCAAAGCGGACGTAGCTGAGAAGGATAACAAGTTCATCCTGGCCGCCATGGAGTGTGATGATGTTGCATGCCTGCGTAACGCCAGGTGAGTCCCATATAAGGTCACTAAGTAGAATTGTTTCACATCACCAACCCTTGACAAATATGATGAGGGCGTTTTTTTTTAACCCTTTCCCTGCAGCACCCAGTTCCCCTACTTTGCATTACACCGCAGGCATTGCCTGCATAAACGACCCTGCTACAGCAGGTACCCTTTTTGGAAAATAGCAATGTCACATGATGTGTCATGTGATTTGAGTAATTTACCTTGGTAGCTGATGATATTTTGTTATACCAAAATCAAAGGCCAATATGGCGTCTCTACTTGAAATTTCTTTCAATTCAAAAATTTGTTTTTTTATTTATTGAATTTTGTATATAAGTATCAATAACGCCTCTATGATGCCTGGAGGCATCATGCTGCGGTAGCCAGGGGAATGCCTGAAGGCATCATGCTGCTGTAGCCAGGGGAATGCCTGGATGCATCATGCTGCTGTAGCCAGGGGACTGCCTGGAGGCACCATACTGCAGTTGAAAGGGTTAAGGTCATAGAAAAGAATTGTTTCACATCACCAAGCCATGAAAAATATGATTGGGGCGTGGTTTTTTATGGGTTTTTTTCTGGATCAAAGATGGCTTTTTAAATGAAAAGGAACAAAGTTTGACGATAGGTGGCAGCACAGAACTATTAGTTGTGTAGGCAGTATGAAGAGAGATATGAATACCACGGTTATGGATATACCTAGATACACATAATACCACGTAGAATGCATCCCTGACATCAGGAGCTTTAATTTGATACCAAATGCACATATCTTTCATGATATCTATCAAGGTTCATCTTATTAAAAAAAAGGAAAAAATCTTCCAAAAACATTTTTGCTGACGCGCGCGGTGATGAGAATCAAATTTTTTTGAGTGGCTTAAAATATTTCATCTCATTTTATGGAAACTTACTGTCTGTCCACGATTTGAGTTGTCACGGACCGAGCTATAGGCTACGATTTTGCCATTTCAAATCATAGCCTATCGGGAAATCAGTTGTGGTGTCACAACACTAATTCCACTCACTCCCGGGTAGTATGGCGCTGTAGTGCCAATAGAAAACGTGCTATCTGTACTATTTGAGATGGGAGGGCTATGAAACTTGCAGGTTATTATATACCAAATTAATTGTGGGGATGTGTAGATTATTATAGAATGGTTCTGATATTTTCCAGACCCAGTGGTGTAAGGATATGAGTGGAGAGGTTGGTGTACTGTATCAATGTGCCGGTTCAGGTAGTGGGACAGTAAATGACATGGTTGGATTCCATAGCAACTCACTCGAAATTTTGATGAACAACCCCTATTGAAAAAAATATTATCCTACCCCTAATAAAAACGGTCCATAGGCATAACATAGGCAAATTTTATGCGGCATGCCATGACATAAAGTACTATTTATGCCTCTAGGGGCATAACAAAATCGACCAATCAGCGACCAGATTGAGAGCTGCTCCAAAAAAAGTTCTGGTTGAACTCAAAAGTTCCGGTTTGACTTTGGTTAGCCGTTTAATCAATATTTATATTTTACTAATCCAAAAGCATAGAGACGGGGTAGGATAAATACGAAACCGAACTCGGGTTAGACTTGTCAGTGTCTATGCCACTCTGGTCAGGTCTGTTCCTCACTACGCTCAGCTAATGCTTCGCGTAGTAATACACGACCTTCCCGTCGTGGCATAAACACTGACAACTCTCGTTCAGTTTCTACTAATTCTCATTTTCTATATTTCATAAGCTTTAATTTGGTATATAACACTTATATCTGATAGAATAAGGAAATTTATTAGAAATATTTCTGAAGGTATAGACATCATATTCCAGGGTCTACTTACATGAATTAGTAGTGTAGCACCTTGTAGACTATCGGCGTTGGTGGGCTCAGGGCTTCAGTATCGTGTATCTAATGGTAGTTTATCGGGAGCTCTATCATGGTGAATATGCTACAGTTGGTGCACAGTTTTAAGTGGGGCGTCCATCAACCACGACAAGGCTACAACAATGGCTTCCTGACAAGGTCCACGATTGGCCTATGATTGGAGGCCTTGTTGTGGTTGGTGGACCCCAGTTCCCGACAAGAGTCTACAACAAGGTCATAACAAGGCCATGATTGGAAGCTTGTTGGGAGCCTTCCGACAAGGCTACGACAACATCGAGCATGTTTGATTATTCCCATGACTGAACCCTTGTCATGGATTGTCATGGTATGTCGGGAGTGTGTCGCAGAGGTCTACGATAGGAAATTTAGGTAGAGCGTGCACTTCCCGACATGCCCCAACAATGCTGTCATAAATCCCCCCTTCTTATGACAAGGCTGCGACAAGCACCGATTGGAACTTTCTTGTCGGCGCTTGTCGTAGCCTTGTTGTGGTTGGTGGACGCCACCCTTTAGAGGGGGCGTCCACCAACCACGACAGGGCTGCGACACGCGCCGACAAGAAAATTCCAATCGGTGCCTTGTCGCAGCCTTGTCGTGAGGAGAGGAGCTCTGCAACAGAGTTGTCGGGGCGTGTCATAGTCTGTCGGGAAGAGCACGCTCCACCTAAATTTTCTATCGTAGACCTCTGCGACAACCTCCCGACATGCCACGACACGCCACGACAAGGCTCTTGTCGTGGCAAAAATCGAACATGTTCGATTTTGTCGTAGCCTTGTCAGAAGGCTCCCGACAACCTCCCGACAAGCTTCGTGTCGCAGCCTGTTGGGGCCTTGTCGTAGCCTCTTGTCGGGAACTATGGTCCACCAACCACGACAAGGCTACGACAGGCGTTCCAATCGTAGAGCTGTCGTGGACCTTGTCGGAAAGCCGTTGTTGTAGCCTTGTCGTGGTTGGTGGACCCCTTTTACTCTCAGACTCTACATCCTTTCTATTCACCATCAGCGCTGCAAAGGTCACAGAGCTCGTGGAGGAGAAGTGGTTAACAGAGGACATCGATAACCTGCCAAAACCAAACATCTTCCCCTTTGCAAGGATCGTAGTCGACGGTATGTTCCAAACCAAACACTCTTCACAATATTTGTTTTTATAAATGAGGTAGCTTTTCCAGATTTCCTCCATCGTTAGCTTGTATTAAAGGCATATATATCCTACAGTTCACAAAAACATCATCTGGTGATTTTTGAATATTGATCATTTTCAGTTTAAACTCTTTCGTTGAGATTCATTCCAATGCTAAATGAGTGCAATATGATATTTTCTCTAGTTTGGTTTAAGAAAAAAAAGACAATATATGCATTTGCTTGGTTTATATTAGAAATACACTGAAAAATATTGTTTTCTTGAACTTGTTTTAAAGAGGTTACCTATGACTATAAGCTGTAGTATCATACCTATACTATATTTTGTGAATGTTTGAAGAAAATTACATGGGCTTACTATGTGAAATCCAAAGTTATGATTTCTTTATAGTATTATAGGATTAAAGTATTATCATTATATCAACCTCTAGATAAAAACTAGCACGGTGGCCTCTCCCTCCCCTCCCCCCCCCCCTGCCTTTCATATATAGCTGTTACAATGTGGTCTTCACATCTTCATATCATATGTCCGGATATTTTGATGTTTTACATAGTTGAAATAGCATATATATGTGGTAAATGCTATATGTGGTAAATGCTATATAGCATTTACCACCATATAGATTTCGTCAATACCTTGGGTGTACGCAGATATATCATGCTGGCATTGTTTATGTTATGAAACATGTTTTTATGAAACATAAGTATGATCCAATGAGTATTATAGAGGAAACCCATGAAAGTTTAGGGTCTGAGCCCGTATCCCATCGAGTTTGAATCACGTAGTAATTCACAAGGCGAAGCCGCGTGAATTACTATGTGATTCAAATGAGATGGGATCGAGCTCTGACCCTAAACTTGAATGGGTTTCTGAATTTATCTCACCCTTAATATTGACTACTGGGCTAACATTTGTGACATTATCCCCCATTGGATATTTTTCCTAAATATCTAATAGGCGTTAGATACGAGTTGCCAATGTTAAGTCTATGGAGAAAAAATATCTGGGGTGAGATAAAGTCTAGTAAAAGATATTAATTTGGACATTCATTCGAAACATGCATATATATATACATGATATATGATGCCATTGACTGCTAATCACGGTGTAAATATCTTATATTATGGAGTATTGATTAATTATTTTCACCTTTGGTTTAAATTACCTATGTTATTCCTATTCTACTTTTGAAGGTTCAATTTTGCCTGTAACGCTAACTGAGGCACTAGGAGGAGTGACGGGCTCAGACGTGCCCCTCATGATAGGTGAGTTCTGGTTTGAATTTATCACCACTACTGCAACTGTTAACCCCTTCAAGGACGATCATTTGTGGCAGGGCTGTCACCGTAAGGATGGGTGGAAGTAAAAACACAATATTACCATTATTTCGATCTGAGTGGCCGTATTCTCCGCGTAGCTGACGCGTAGTAATACTCCGAGCGACAGCTCCAGTTCGGTTTCGTATTTATCCTACCCCATCGATTTGTAAAAGTCGAACGCAATAAAGAACTTAAAAAAAAATAAAAAAATCTCACTGATATACAGAGAAAATGTTGTAATTATCCATGTTAGTAGCGTGTTGACACTCATCAGAGTATGGCCACATTTATCAATGCTGCCGGATCTACTTTCGTTGTCTTGTCCCTGATTGGTCCGTTTTTTTAACACCTCGGTGCATGAATAACACTCTATTCAACGCCTCGTCAAATACTTTGAGTCAATGTTAAACCTATGGAGTTTTTTATTAGGGGTAGGATAAATATATAATCTTGTTGTTATGAACATGCCTCACATATATTTCTTTAAACACTAGGTTCGGCTGCGCAGTCAGTGGATTACGACCCAGTGTTGAACGCCGAGTTAAGAGCTCAGACAACAGCGGAGTACCTCGACTACCTGGACACCCACATCAATAAAGAGAACAGAGAAGAGGCCCTGGGATTGTACAACTTCACCTCTCGCGACGACCCAGAGTACAAACTCACCACCCTCATCACTGATTGTCGCTTTGCCTGCGCCCACGATGACATGGCAAGGAGGGCGACGGATGGATTCTCCAGCGATGTTTACAGGTATATCATTGAGCGCTCCCCATCCAGTGAGGTGAATGCCTTCGGTGCAGCTGTACCTGCCAAGTACGCCTTCCGTGGGTATGATCTCTACGGCTTCCTCGCAGGGGCTGGCCAGGACATGGCTGTTGGGGAGACTGATGCAGATAAAAAGTACCAAGATGGCCTTCGCGAAATAGCAGCCGCGTTTATCAGCGGTGATGGTGAGGGTGCAGTTAAGCCCTATTCGGATGGTATTGCCTTTATCTCCGATGACATTGTGATGGTTAAGCCAGAGGTCCGCAAGCAAATCTGTGACTTTTGGAATGACAATTTTAACCATTATAGAGCGATGTACTGAGTTGATGCGACTCTGTATTGATCCATTGTTTGGCATCTGTGGAAACACTGCAGAAGTCTACAGAGGTCAAAATCTCATGGTCATTTCTGTTTGACATGTGTGCATGCAGCATTCTTGGATTAACTTGAAACGTTGGTGAAAAATTGAAAGGAAGATAATGCTTATAGCAAATCAAGCTTTCTTTTCTATGGTTTGTTTCTGAGCAGTTGACCATGGTGTATCTTCACCTATGCATCTCAAAGTAAAGCTGGGCAAAACGTGTAATAATTTGGGAACCATTTATATAACATTTAATTCCTCATATTCAGAAGGGCATTGATATCGTCTTTGCTATTTCCTCTAACAGAAGACGTTTATTGCACACACAAAAATCTTTAAAGTAATAATTGGTATGAGTTTTGATTGTGGATAGTAATCACCTTCAACTATATCCACGCCTTCGTTTTCGGGCACAGGGTTGAATCGTACTTGAAAAATCGAATGCAACGGTATTTAAACCGAAGTGCAAATGGCGTACTCTTCTATCAAAAGGTGTGTTAGTTCACATTACAGTATGTTTACGGAAACAAAATATCCACGATAACATTGTTTATAAGCAACAGATATGGTACATCGCCCATCTGAAAACATCACTAGCATCTTGCTAGAATATATTTCTCATAAATAGATTAACTTCCTACGACGCTTCTTTTTTTCGTTGTTACATTGCATCTTTGTATGTAGTTTTGTGGCAGACCAGACCTATCGCGATCCATTAAAATTGTTGAGCGATGGTATAGACGTTCCTGATAGTTATACCTAGAGGAACATTCTTCCCATATGTTGGTCCTGTTAATGTATCTTAAGCACGTGATCCACCAAATTGACGCTCAGAGACGGCCAGAGGGGGCCAGCCGGCTGGTTTTTACAGGGCTGGCCGGCCAGAGGCGACAACCGCACGGTTGTGGGCGACAAGATTTTCAATGGGCGGGTCTGGCTGATTCCAGCCGATTTGCTGATCCACCAGGCAGATTGTACCTGCCGATCTGAGCTGACGAGCAATTTGGGTTGCTAACATCCACAATTCCTCCACATGGTCATCGTCCGGCCCTCACTCACTCTTGGTGGATCACATGCTTTATTTTGTCTTATCTGGGGTATTTTACCCAAATGAGGGCTCATTTTGAAGATCGCATGCTTGTTTAATTGAACATGAACACTACTTAATGAATGAGTGTAATCTTTAAGATGAGTTATGTAGTCTGTTGTTTATTGTCTGACGTTTTAACATTCATAAGCTTGGGCTGTCCCGCATTCTCTGATGATTTACTGTCTGTAAAATCAATCCAAGTTGTATATCCACCAGTGTTGGATCAACTAAATATGGCTTCTGTTGCCAATGCCTTGCGAATTGCCTCAATCAAGGCAATTATTCGCATAAGGATGGATTATCTTAAGTTTTGAATTTTTCGTGTTTGCCTGTGCAGTGGCATATATGTTGCAGCATCAGTAATGCACAATTTTGATAGCAATTCTCAGTGGTTGGATATGATCACAGAGTCTTTTGCTTATGTATCTGGGATAAGTCACTCCTAGTTCTCGTACTGTGTGTGTTTTGGCAAATGTTTGTTTCATCACCATTCACTAAACGGTAAACCTTCCAGTGTCTTAACATACCATTAGCAAAAGTGGCCTTATACATTCTCTGGCGTAGTTAGAGTGCTTTCTATTGGGTGTTTCGTGATTGTGCATGACATGCCTGCACATGGCTCAGCAATTTATATGAATACATGAGCCAATGTGTCAAGCATTTTGCCAAATTAAAGAAAGAATGTCAAATTATATCTGTATGAATGCAAGCTTATCGTATCGAGAGTAATCCTCATGCAGAGTGTTGGAATGATTATGGTTCTAGTTTTTTCTATCAGGGCACAGTTATCAGTGGGTTATGATTTTAAGAATCTTTTTTATTCAACTAGAATTGATTCAAAAACTAAGTATATGTAAGAAATATATGAAAAATGATATTACAAAAAAAAATTTGATAAGAAATTCCGCACACCCTAAATAAATTCTTGTAGATGAAATACCATTGTTTAATGATTAATTTGATAACTCATTAGCTGGTTCCCTGATACAATTTCCTTCCTGGCAGCAAAGATAATCTATGGGCTTTAAATTTGTTTGTATTATATTCAAATCCCATGCATGGTTTTTATACTAAGCTTAGTATTCCAGAGGGTAAGAAATGCCACGGCAGGGATGTATCAAGAATATTTCCTCTTCTTGATTATTCACAAATGCCTCGCACATCTAAGATGTTGAAATGTGCTTACTGTTGATATCTGAGTGTTATTCTGAGGGAAAGCTGTCGGACAGAAAGGTCGTCCACGGTCGATTGTTGCTGTGAAGTTACTTTTAAACTGGAAGACATGTCAAGACTTACCTCGTAGGACACTGCACTAAGGTCAACCTTTTTCTCGTGACACTTCCCGATTTTGATTATAAATAAACACAGGCACCTTTGAAATTGGAAGTTAATGTTTGCAGCACCACAAAGGACCAATTAAAGCCAAACGAATACTTATGAAAACGGTGTTTTACTCTTTACAATCAAGGTCTTTGTTAAAGTCCAATGCACATCTATCGATTTTAGAACATTGATGTACCTATGTTGATCACAAAAGAATGGGACCTTCTGTCAGGCAAAGTATCCTAAAGGTGGGCGTCCACCAACCACGACAAGGCTGCGATGAGCGCCGACATGAAAGTTCCAATCGGCGCTTGTCACAGTATTGTCCTAAGAAGGGGGGCTGTACGACAGCGTTGTCGGGGTGTGTCGGGAAGTGCATGCTCCACCACAATTTCCTATCGTAGACATCTGCGACACTCTACCGACACGCCATGACACTCCATGACAAGGGTCCAGTATTGGGAACAAATCGAAATATTGTCATAGCCTTGTCGGAAGGCTCCTTCCAATCCTGGCCCTGTCGTGGCCTTGTCGTAGACTCTTGTCGTGAACTGAGGTCCACCAACCACGACAAGGCCTCCAGTCATAGGCCAGTCATGGACCTTGTCAGGAAACCATTGTCATAGGCTTGTCGTGGTTGGTGGACGCCCCCCTTTAGAGTGTTGGCCCTAGTCGGTAGATGTGGGGCAGCTAGGCAAGGGTTGTCTGACGATTAGTGACCACTCCCACTTGAGATGGTCTTTCGTTGTGGACGAGTTGTCGGTCGATGTCCCTAAATTGTAACTTTATCCATATGGTGATAAATCCAGTCAGCGACAATGAAACATTGGAAATACCCTCCTTTCGGGTTACGTAATTTGCCTGTGACAAGATCACAAAGAACTATATGATTTGGGAACTAATCGTTCGACCCCAAATAGGTAGATGTGCATTAGACTTTTCGGGACAGAGACGGCATTCAGGCTTTGTGCTTACTTGTTCCACTTAAGACTCACATTCAGTGATTCACTGTCTTTGCTTTGTTATGTGTTTTGTTGCCATGCGCTGTCCTTTAGGGATCAGCCGATTTAATCGTACTTTTATTGGAGAAGTTGTGTTGTTTTCTTATTATCCAAGCCTAATTTTTACATTGATGATATCAGTTTGTAACGGTGAATCAAGTTGCCATAATGCATGATTCCTACTTCATTGGGACATATTTCTTAACTAGCCTCTAGGCAGGTGTATGTATATATGTTCCTGTGTACTATCATTCAGATCAGGTGACCTGCTTTATGACAGAAACTACACCGTTTGATAGTATCTGAATTTCCATTGAGATAAATCTGTGTATATATGTGTGTGCGCTTAAGCTAACTCATCATTCCGTAGATACAGATTTTTATCCTCAGTTGATATCAACACTATCAAATAAACTACGTAACAGCTTAAACAAATTCAAATGTTTCGTTTTAAATCGATTATTTTAGGTGTGATCATATTCCTCAGTACCAGTAGTTAAATATTTGGTATCGTGTTCGAATATATCCGCATTGTCATGATGTGCAAAGGATTTTCAGGATCAGGTTTAAGTACAGAATGCGCATGGTATATTCTTTAGGGCTATGAAAAACAGCCACTTTCCTGGCTAAAAGTCAACTCTCTTCATATAGGGTTTTCCATAAATCATGGTGTATACTTTTCAGTTGCATCTTAATGCAATAAACCTCTGAGGATATCACATATCTAACCATAAACTAGAACAAGTGTGTCAACTGTATCAATATTTCCTGAAGTAAGTCTAGAATACAAGACACAATGCATTTCCTAAGACTGACAACTGTAGAAACCAAACAACAGTGTAAATTGACTACATTGACTATAACTGTTGTACTCAGACACCTACTAAAGGCTTTAGGGTCTGAATCAGTCAGAATATTTGTGGTGAATCAGCTGTGGTAAATCGTATCTACATCAGGAACAAATGTATTTCGATGTCTCATCGTATTCCTAGCTCCGTGATGTCTGAGTCGACGTTCTGAATGCCTGGGATGAGAATCTGTATTGTTTTCATTGTAACTCTAATGTAGATTCAATTTTATCGTGCCTTGATGATTGGTTGTCACTTCATTGTTGCAAATAAAAATGAACAAGATACTAGTGCTACACTTTGCTAAAATATTTCATTTTGTCTCGTTTTTGTTCTATAATATTTCAGGATATTTTGGAATCTTGTCTCCAAACTATTCAAATACTTTCATGTTATTTTAGTGTGTATATCATATGGGTGAGATATATATACATAAAGCAACTCACCAAACTCGTCAACTTGGTTTAAGTCGTTGTTCTTCGAGTCGTTTGAATGCTACTTGATACTCATTCGGTAATCGCCTCGTTCAAATTACTTCGCATCAATCTTGTGGAGAACAACAAATTTGACCAAACCTTGTTGGTTTCATCTTCAAAGCTTCCCTTGAGAATAACGGTCAAGGTTGAAAATCGCGTACGAGTGTTGCAGTGATTTCTCCATGGTCTATATATATCCTGTGTATCGTCCATTTTTCTAGTGTGCATAGGGGTGGGATAAATACAGAAAGCAACTCGTTTTGGTCAAACTCGTTGTTCTCCAACTTGTTTGACTGCTACATGATACTCACTCGGCTATTGACTCGTTCATATCACTTAGCATCCAACTCGTTGAGAACAACAAATTTGACCAAACCTTGTTGGTTTCTTTTTCAAACGAACGAAACGTCTTTTTCTGAATAAGGTCCGGCGTTCACCTACTACGATATGGCTCCGATATGGTCTACGATGCACCTCTCGATAAAAAACCAAAATCGCGTCCGAAGGTCACCTAATATCGGGGAATTTGACCACGTTTCTGAGATTAGACCCTGATGAAAACCCCATACAATGCGTGGTGGATTGGCATGTCTAGACATATATGTCGATGATTTTGCACCTTCCCAATGTGTCTCCGATATTGACTTTTTGTATCGGAGCTATATCGGGAGGTCTAAATGTCTATCGTAGTAGGTGGATGCCAAACCTAAAACGCCAATTCTTTACGAAGGCATTGCATGCAGCTGTACTGTTTTTCCACTTGAAATATTCTTTTCAAAAGCTTCCCTTGTGAATAACCGTTAGGCCCAGCATCCACCTACCACGATATGGCTCCGATATGGTCTACGTTGGACCTCCCAAAAATATAAAAATCGCATTGGAAGGTCACCCATAATCGGGGCAATTGATCACCTTTCTGCAATTAGACTCCATTATGAAAGGGCGTCTACGATTTGGTCCCGATGAAAAACCTGTATCATAGGGTGTCTACGATTTTGACTTTTAATATCGGAGCCATATCGGGAGGTCTAAATTTCTATCGTAGTAAGTGGATGCCAGACCTAAAACGCCAATTCTTTACGAAGGTATTGCATGCAGCTGTACTGTTTTTCCACTAGAAATATTCTTTTTAAAAGCTTCCCTTGCGAATAACGATTAGGCCCGGCGTCCACCTTCCACGATATGGCTCCAATATGGTCTACGTTGGACCTCCCAAAAATATAAAAATCGCGTCGGAAGGTCACCCATAATCGGGGCAATTGATCACCTTTCTGCAATTAGTCTCCATTGTGAAAGGGCGTCTACGATTTGGTCCCGGTGAAAAACCTGTATCGTAGGGTGTCTACGATTTTGACTTTTTGTATCAGAGCCATATCGGGAGGTCTAAATTTCTATCGTAGTAAGTGGATGCCAGACCTAAAACGCCAATTTTTACGAAGGTATTGCATGCAGCTGTACTGTTTTTCCACTCGAAATATTCTTTTTTAAAGCTTCCCTTGCGAATAACGGTTAGGCCCGGCGTCCACCTTCCACGATATGGCTCCGATATGGTCTACGTTGGACCTCCCGATAGAATATGAAAATCGCGTCGGAAGGTCACCCATAATCAGGGCAGTTGATCACCTTTCTGCAATTAGACTCCATTGTGAAAGGGCGTCTACGATTTGGTCCCGATGAAAAACCTGTATCATAGGGTGATCTACGATTTTGACTTTTAATATCGGAGCCATATCGGGAGGTCTAAATTTCTCTCGTAGTAGGTGGATGCCAGACCTAAAACGCCAATTCTTTACGAAGGTATTGCATGCAGCTGTACTGTTTTTCCATTTGAAATATTCTTTTCAAAAGCTTCCCTTGCGAATAACGGTTAGGCCCGGCGTCCACCTACCACGATATGGCTCCGATATGGTCTACGTTGGACCTCCCGATAAAATATAAAAATCGCATCGGAAGGTCACCCATAATCGGGCAATTTATCACCTTTCTGCAATTAGACTCAGTTGTAAAAGGACGTATACGATTTGGTCCCGATGAAAAACTGTATCGTAGGGTGTCTACGAATTTGACTTTTAAAATCGGAGCCATATCGGGAGGTCTAAATTTCTATCGTAGTAGGTGGATGCCAGACCTAAAATGCCAATTCTTTACGAAGGTATTGCATGCAGCTGTACTGTTTTTCCATTTGAAATATTCCTTTTAAAAGCTTCCCTTGCAAATGACAGTTAAGTACTAGGGGCAAGGACTCTAGCCCTGCACGACACAGAATTCACGTGTCAATCCCTCCAGCACTCGTGTTGGTGCCGCTGTTTGCGCTGAGTTCCAAAGGTCAGATGGTAAATACCCAATTACCCTACTCAACATGCCCCACCGTCCTGCGACGACGTCATTAGTGACGTCAGACCCACGTCAGTCTGACCAGTCCTGTAACCAGGCAGGAGAATGTACGACCGATTCTGAACCACCCTTGTACTGTGTAGTAATTTTTTTTTAATTACTACAACAAATTCACCTCATGGGTGGTTTACCATTTGTAGTTATTTATTTTTGTTTAAACAGTTTTATTAACCATAAAATTTACATGATTACATGATTTTCAATTTTAGGTCATAACGTAGAAGGACCAGACAGAAAGTTTGTTAATTCATCTAAGACAGGACAGTTATCAACGAAAAAAAAAAATTCTGACGGTTATGAAGCCGAACCAACACGCTAGCACATAGCTGAGTTTCGGAGACCCATCCGACTGCAGAATTTGACACAGTTATCAACGACTACCGTTTCATTCCAGGTGGTTTATATCAAGGACAGGCGTCCACCTACAACGATATAAATTAAGACCTACCGATATGGCACCGACACAAAAGGTCAATATCGGAGACATATCGGGAAGGTGCAAAATCGCAGACATTTGTCCAGACATGCATTGTAAGGAGTTTTTTCCGGTACCTAATCACAGAAACGTGGTCAACTGCCCCGATCTTAGGTGACCTTCCGACGCGATCTTCATTTTCTATCGGAAGGTGCATCGTAGACCATATCGGAGCCATATAGTAGTAGGTGGACGTCGGGCCTAACCCACCTAAGAACCACCTAAAGACCTAGAGCTCCAAGCGGTCTTACTAGAGTATCCCGTTATGGGTTACATCTAAATTCCACCTTTCTTAATTTCATACCGATATGGACCGGTATCTTCACGTACATTAATAATGGTTACTGTGGTAGTTATGAGAGATAAATTGAACAACATATATAGGTAGAGAACAGAAATAGAAAAATTCCCACCACCTTGCCTATATATGGCAATGACTAAATGGAAAATGGAAATGAGTTTGGACGTTGGGAGAGTAGCTGCAAAAGGATCATTTACTGCACATATGCACGGACATCTTCAAGAGAGATAGTGGTTGTCAGGCAGGGCGACACGGACTAGTTTGTAGTCAAGCTAGGGAGCTTTTTGATGTTAATGTTGACCGAGGTCTATAAACCTTCAATACTTACTGGACTACCTGTAATCGATGGATTATTTTCTTTAAGATGAGATATCATATATATGTGTATTTTGTGCATGTGGATACAATATACTGCATCTATTTCCTTCACTGGACAGACTAGGCTGAAAATCGTGTACTTGTATATGAACCCTAACAATCAATAAAAAAAATATTAAAGATAAAAAAGAACGATGTTGGAGGGACGTAGAGAGTGAATGGCGTTTTATGAATATTCATATGTGTGGTTATTCTATCAGCGATTACTTCTTATCAAATATATATATATATATATATATATATATATATATATTGATCACCAAACACTTATTCATAAATTCAATGTATAAAACACAACACAAAACATACCAATCCAGATCCAAATAAAGGAAAACATGATCCCATGATTAACTCTCTAGGAGTGGGACAGGAATACAATATCTGTAGAGTCTTTTGTTGCTCACTGGCATTGACATATTTCGTATTTGCCTGCCCTGTTTCCATACCCTCCATCCGCACCCCTCTCATAACATCTCTCACTCTCTAAGTCGCATTCTGTACAAGGTTCTGACTACGCTGTATGGAAGAAGAATTCTCAACGAAATAGGCTTAGAGCCTATAGAATCCACTGGCCTGCCTCCAGTGATAAAAACGTACATCAATGCAACCCAAAGATTACTATAGTCTCAATGATGCCACCTAGCAGGAATACTGTGCACTTGGCGCTCTAATGGCTTTATTTGGACTGGAATACAGCATACGACTTAGAGACTATGAGATCTGATGAGAGGGGTGCCATCCCCTCCTTCGCCTTGAAGCCTGTTATAACAGCTTGGGCATGCTTTACGAAGTGCTACAATAGTTATTAATTTATCATCAAGCTCAGAAAACGCATAAATTGATAAAGACTTGTGTAGACTAAATTCAAAAATAAACCGTCTGAGCTATAGATACTTCTGTGAAACTGCAACATGCGAGCGATCTGGTTGAGAGATTGCATCCTTTCTTTCTTTCTCTGCAGTATATATATAAACATTGAGAAACTCACTCACATTGACTTTAGACATCTTACACCTGAAATTGTGTGGGCCCCGAGACACGGACAGGTAGAATCCTATCTCAACGTTTTCTTCATCTCTGACAATAAACCGTCTGAGATACGGACACTTCTGGGAAACTGCAGGTAGCAATGTGCGAGCAACCTGCGCTTGTCTTCTTAACATCCATTCAGAATATCACCAAGGGGCCATCCATGAAGTACGTACGCAGAATTTCTGAAATCTTTGACTCCCCCACCCCCACTCCCGATCTTGTACGCAGTAGAACAAAGACGGAGCATACGCAAAATTTTCGAAATTTTCGTCCCCCCCCCATCCCCCTCAGTGCGTACGTGCTTTATAGATGGCCCCCAAGACATACAAGTATAGTCTGTGTGTCAGCCAATAAAAATAGGAAGCAAATTCAATTAATGCAAATTTTTGTCATGATCTTTATCGATGTCTTTTGATTATTTTACATCAACGTCACATGCACAACAAATGCTCTGTACTCATTACCACTATAATGTGTCCTGCTACAGATTTCTTAAAATATTCTATTGATCATAAGCATGAAACTGTGAATGATTTTCCTGATGTATGTGAGCACTCTATCGAAGAAAATTTTTAATATATACATGTAGTAACAGCCCACATATGAACATTAATTTCTTGATCAGTCTTCTGATATCTATTAGGCCAGTTTTAGTTCAAACTCCTGTTCATGATATTCAACATGAAGTTTATTAAGATTTAGTAACAAGGTTTTTTTTTCTTTTTAATTTCATTGATCAACTTCACCTGCCTTGTTGCTCACACACTATGAAAACAATTCAGCGAGACGATTTCTTTATCTCAAGAAGCTTTTTAATGATGAAAAACACACTATAGGCACATTTCCATTGGCCAACAAAAAATGTGTAGATTTTTGTGTGTTCTCTGAATAGCCTATTTCTATTGGCCATAACCGATATACGGTCAGGAACCACCGACGGACCTTTACCACTGCTGACGCAAAATGTAAATAGGCTATTAGGAGAACACAGAAAATCTACACTGTTTTTGTCAGCCAAATGGAAAAGGGCCTTATCCTAACCAGCTGGTGGTTTGCTGCTCAAACGTCAAGTGATGACCTGACATTAATGATGGCACGGTGACATTATTTTGTTTTTCTGGTCAGGCCAGCAGAGCGCACCAGACCTGGTGGTCCATTGGCCCAATTTAACCCACGGGTCTGATGGATATTTCTTGGTATCTAGCAGACCTAAGAAATGTATAAATACACAATATTACCATGATTTCGATCTGAGTGGCCATATTTTCTCCGCGTAGTTGATGAGTATTGCGTAGTGTCAACTACAAGGAGAATACGGCCACTCAGATCGAAATCATGGTAATGTTGTGGTAATGTTGTCTTTATTACTCACCTTTCGAGTAATTATCAGGGGGAAAAATCTAGTATATCATTAGAAATTCGACTCTAGCGCCGTGCTTTGTTTATATGAATTAGTTCCTATAACGCCCGTCAGGTGGCCAAAAAAGCCGTATTCTCCTAGGAGATTCAAGAGGTCCGTATTCCACTCAGTAGCGATCTGTAAGCTCCATAAGTTTAGCATGGAGACTCCGTACCAGGTGGGTAATAAATACACAATATTGACTGGTTTCAGATACAAGCAGCCGTATGCTCCGAGGAGTTGACGCGTAGTAATATCTGAGCATATGCGAGGATATTGCACAGAGTCAACTCTGAGGAGCATATAACCGCTTTTATCTGACACCAATCTATATTGTATTTATTATCCACCTTTTCTGGGCAAGTGGCATGTCGATATCAGTTCATTTTAGATATGCACTGATATCTATCTGTTTTTTTTCTGAAGGATACTAAATATAATTTTAACCAAACATTGCCTGAAGAAGTCTACTAAATGTAAGACGAAACGTTGCAAATACCTAATTCTATGTCCCCCCCCCCCCTATCTCGATGTATAATTACCCCCAATAAATTCACTTTTAATTTAATCAGCTTGTCTGGTTTTCTGTGGATCCTATCAACACGATCATAAATATAATTTTCTTTGGATATACTTTCTTTATTGAGGCAGAGTAATTACACAGTTATAAATAACACTTCTCTCTTTGAGCGATATGTTCAATAAAGTGGCAGAGGCCTCAGCCTTTTTATAAGGCTGGAATTAACGACCAAACCGTTACAGAGTTTATATAATAACATGACACAAATATTTTGAAAACGAACAAGATTGCTGTCAATCCAAGTTAAGGAGAAAATGTCCATATCCTTTAAGATTGTATCAAGGCTAGGGTAGCCAAAATTTATTTCTCATATTAGCTTTTGTTAAGGCTTTAAACATCTCAGTATTTCTAACTAGAGGACTTAGATCATTCCAAATTGAGCCACCATGATATTTCACAAAGCGCATGTTAGAACTACATTCTCTGAAAATGTAAATCTTATTGATTTATTATTTCGTTGTTAAGAAACATTTTGAATGTTTGGAGAAATGACGTTTTAAGGCATTATTCGGCCTGTGCCGGTTGATTCAACATTCGTTCTTAAAGAGTTAAGGAATTCCTGGTACAACCAGAGCAATATTTAAATCTACGGATTTGACAAGGTAATATTCTGAACAATAAGTAACTCTTACTGTCATAGTCATGTCATGTATCGTCTTGTATTCTTAATGTTTTGTACTGTATGACATGTGAGTTAGACTTGCCCACGTATTTGAATATGGACAAGAAAGAAAACTACTTTGCAACATGTGGACTTCCCATAATGCCTGACAGACCTAGGAGTCATGTATCCCGGAGTTAAAGGGTGGGTAGGTGGAGGGGTAGGTTGAGGAGACAGCGACTGAAGCCAGACTTCGTCTGACTCTGTAAATGTCCTGGATTTGTCCCATGCACTAATAGTGGAGAGATTGCTACTCATGTAGAGTATCTGATATGACCATTATCGCAGTATATAACGAGAGAGAAAATAGGGTCATGTGACCAGTTTTTTAGGGAAACAGTAGAAATCATTGATACGACATGAATACACTACTTACTATCTGTATTGTTGACCTATTAGTAAATTGTTTTGTACAGGGGAACACGCTCTCAAATATAATTGTACAATATCCTAAACCCTATACCCTATTGAGGTATCCCATAATTCAGTCTGTTTACAGGATCCGGAGTTCGCTGGTGGCCGTCGTTGTATGGTGATAGACCCTTGAACCATAACCCATAGTTATTGCAGTTTAACAGTTTTCACAATTCTACAAATTGGAAATCCGATGCCAGAAATGGACATTTTGGCTATTTCTACATGTATACCCGAAATAATATTCAGTTTTTCCAATTATAAATCGGAAAACTGTGGTTCATGCAGTCATAGTGCGGCCAGGACACTGTACTTACCCGGGGCGATAATAAGGAGTTTAGTAACGTCTGTAGGGTCTATGAGGCTAACGCAGTATATAACGAGAGAGAATAGCGTTATGAGACTAGATTTAAAGGGAAACAGTAGAAATCATTGATACCACATGAATACACTACTTACTATCTGTATTGTTGACCTATAAGTAAATTGTTTTGTACAGGGGAACACGCTCTCAAATATAATTGTACAATATCCTATCACTTATTAAATATAAAAAGGCTATGTACATGTAAAACCACTACTGTGACATAAGATCTGGCTGTCTGTTGGCCTAATGGGTAGCACATGGCCTTTTATCAGGAGTGGTCATTAACCCTTTCTGTCCGAGCCTGAGTGGGGAGTGCGCACACTATAGGACAAGGCGCAATACCGCTATAAACCCCCAGGAGCTGTTTCAAAACGTGGGTTAAGTCTATGGTTTTGAAACAGCTCCCACTGCTCCTCATCATGACTAAAGCCAGTCATTTCAAGAATCGTAGTAGTAGAGCTCATGTCGCAACCCTCTCATAAGATCTCTTAACGAACTAGGCTTAGAGCATTGAGAATCCACTGGCACACAGTATTCCTGCTAGGTGGCATCATTGATTTTGGGTTGCATTGATGTACGTCTTTAGCACGGGAGGCAGGCCAGTGGATTCTCAAGGTTCTAAGCCTAGTTCGTTAAGAATTCCTCTCCATAGAGCGTAGTGAGAGTACAGAATACAGGGGCGTCAGAACATTTTGAAAGTATGTGGGCGAACTGAAAAATTGCTGACTTTTTTCTTGGTATGAAGTTTGACATTGACCCAGGGAGCTGTTTCAAAACCATAGACTTAACCCACGTTTTGAAACAGCTCCCTGGGAGCTGTTTCAAAAGTCGAGTTAAGTCTCGCCAGCGGCACGTCACATTTTGAAAGCAGGAGGCCGCAACAGTGACGACTTAGAGAGTGTGAGATCTTATGAGAGGGGTGCACGTGCAGCTCAGTGGAGCCCAGATAGATCTCTATCAACAGGCCTCTTCTTCTTTTTACCTCAATATAAGCAAAGGGTCCTACTCTTTATCCTACCCCCTAATAAAAAACATGGGATTTGTTTATGTCACTGGTGTGACATGAAGTGTTGTTTATGCTGATACTTTCTAATCCTGAAAAAAATGTGGAAACGGGGTAGGATAAAATCTAGACGCCACTCGTTTGAATTGGAGTTTACTTATGTCACTCATTTTGTTGGCTCTGTAATATCACTCATCTTCCACTCGCGAAATTATGGAGCAAAGAAAACGCGTGACATGAATAAGATTAGACTCAAATTCGTGACGTCTCTTGATAGTATGATCATCACGTGCAAGGATAGAGAAATTCTCTCCGTAGAAGTATAATATTGTACCACATTACCGTAAAGTCAACGGGTACCGCAGTTTGCAGGGGTGACTTAAACTCTAACGTTTATACAGACGTTATCTGTCAATGTAGAAATGTCGGCAATATATATCTTCCCTTTTTTTTTTATATGTGACGAAGCTCATTTATTTCCAAAATGAACATATACATATCAACCATGAATTTAGTCTTCTTGACATTTTAGTTCACATTTTTTGATATTATCAAAATCAGAGGAAAAAGCTTTCAATATCATGTACACAGATCTCATTATGGACATGTCCCTTATCTAGTCCGTATCATATTTTAACTGATAGTTCTGTATTTCCTTACAGTTAACCCTTTCCCTGCAGCACCCAGTTCCCCTGCTCAGCAGTACACAGCAGGCATTGCCTGCCCAAACGACCCTGCTACGCCAGACACCTTTTTGGGGAAATAGCAATGTCATATGGTGTGTCATGTGATTTAAGTAATTTACCTTGGCGACTGATAATATTTTGCTATACCAAATCAAAGGTCAATATAGCTCTTATACATTGTCAAAATTTCTTTTAAATCAAACAATTATCTTTTTATCTATTGAATTTTGTATATAAGTATTAATGATGCCTCTAAGATGCCTGGAGGCATCTTCCTGCCGTAGCCAGGGGAATGCCTGGAGCCATCTGTCTGCTGTTAAAGGGTTAATGATGATTTAAAAAAAAAAGGAAATCAAGTTGCTGGCGGTCAGAAGGCGAGGCCCAATACACCAGGCAGTCAAAGCCACCAGAGCCGATTTCAGGTCATATAGAAAGAGGAGAAGGGGAGTCTTGTATGGCTTTCCATCAACAACAACCTCTAGTGAAGACCTCCAGGAACAGCCATCCAGTCTCCAGGTCTCCTAGCAACAAGCCTCACTCTTTCTTTACAGTTTCTCCGAATTCGCATCAGTATATAGATACAGGTATGCATGAAAAGCTGTCATTCACAGCGCAATACGAAATATGACCATTGATTTTCCTCCTCTCTCTCCAATCTCGTTTGGAGCGCTTCGCCGAGTGTATATTACTACATGGTCTAGATTCGATGGCAAACAGGAACCCAAACCAAACACTTATTAGGTACTTTGTTACTAACATGTAATCATCCCAAACTTTCAGCGGTGACTTGTCTATATTAGTCTGTTTTAATGGTAAGTACAGATAATTGTTTTTTCCCACGGCGACGGCGAAAGCCAACGTCGGAAGATTTTGTCAACATGAAGATGAAGTAGTCAGAGAAATAGATACCTTTTTGTTGTCATCTTAAATATTTCATGAGACATACTGATACGTATATAAGTCAGAGTTTGTCAGATCCTTCAGAGGATTTCCCACATAGTATCGTAGTTGAAGTATCTACGAGGAATAAACATCTCTGCAACTAGAAACTGAGTCTCTGTCACTACTTCTAGTTCTTACAGTAATCTATAAAAGTTGCTGTCAGTTAGGAGACGAGGCCCTGGTTATGTGGCGTCTCCAACTGATGATTATGACCATCGATTGAGAAATGATTGTAAAATCATAAAATAATTCAAAGTCAACCGTTTTTTGTTTGACAATCCTTTTAACCAGTTCTGGTTCTTATATTTATTCTATTTCACATATGGTACCACCCATCCCTGCTTTTAACATATTACTCTTAGATTTGTCTCAAAAAGCTTGAGCCTCACCAATGAAATCAAGTCCAAATCCGTCAGCAGTGGCCTTACTGCATAATCTATGCACAATTAATCGGTGAACATTTCTCTACATGTCACAGGTGTGGAATCGGTATACACAACAAAATCAATCTGTGGTTCCTGACTGCAAACCGGTCTTAAATAATCGGCCAATAAAAAAATGCATACATGATCTGGGATTGGGTGAAATAAAAAAGGTCCCAACCCACAGCTTCGACTTAAGTCAATTTAATCAAAGTGGTGTAGGCCAATTGATGTACCCCGATGCACCCTCAATTAAGGCCTCTTTCCATTGGCCGACATAAACAGTGTTTATTTTTTGCGTTCTCCTAATAGCCTATTTACATATTGTATCCCGGTCTATATTGTATTCATATCATCCACATTTTCTGGACAAGTGGCATGTCGATATCAGTTCATTTAAGTTATGCACTATTTTTCCCTACGCACTATTTTTCCGTATGCGCCCCCGGAACATACAACATATCCGTATGCGCCGGGTATGTCCATTTTTTTTTATTTTTTTTTTTATTGCACTGTAGAGGGGTACATTCAATGGTCTCTGCGTAGCAGTTATTCTGACCATTGGTCACAAACTTGTACAGTATTTCTGTCGGTAACTTGAGTTATACCAGATAATTATTTACAGGGTGATATGAAGATAATGATGATGAGTGTAATGAATCAAGATCACATACATTAGCCAACAACGAGGTTAGATTTAGACAGACCTAACATAGTTGGAACTACTCAAACTTATCATAATATTTTGCTCTTACGTGTTTCTTATAACTGTTAAGATTCCCATCCTGAATCTCAATCCCTGTGTGTTTTCTATGGACACTTTGTACTAGGTGGATGATGAAATCCCAAGTCTTACTCTATATAGAGCGATGATCACAGAAACCTGGCATTAGTACATGGTCTACGGAGATGAGCTTCGGGAGAGAATTATCTAAGATGGGAATCTAATCACAAGACACCTGCACATCTGAGGAAGAGAATGAGTTCCTGCGGTGTTCGTGCACCAAGACGGTGGGTTCTTTGGAGGAGGATTCTATAACACTAATACATGCCCCTAACCCTGCGTTAACACTAGACGATTCTGGCATTTTCCACGGCTTGAAGAATTTCAGCAGTGAAATGATAGAAATTGTCGGATGTAAACGCCAAGCGCGTGGCGACTGCAGATCGTCTGATTGCATCTGATTATGCAATTCAGCACCACCTCACGGCTATAGACCCTCTTCCCACTGGCGCCATCTCATAATGGCCGAAAGTAGGTCACACCACTGCACGAACATCATTATTTTACATATGGATGCGCCTGGCGTATATAAGTAGGTATTTTGCGTATACAAGTTCGTCCAATTCCCCATGTGTATACGCCTCATCTGTAGGCGTATATAAGCATCCAGTGAAGAGGGCTTCACTGAGAGCGGGCGAGGTGGGGGCGGGGGGCGGGGGGAGGGCTTCCTACTGAGGAAACTTGTACTTCTACCAACACAAACAGGCGGGAGGCGGTGGGGGGAGAGGGTATTTCCTGAACTACAGCCAAGACGCGTCCATATGTAAGGCCTGGGCATATATATACATATATGAAAACAAGTCAATATTCAGCCAATACATGCACTTCCGCGATGGCGAATATATGAATGAAATAGTGGTTTTCGGGCAGTGCACCAGAATGAGGCGATAGGCTCTGGCATGTAGCACCCACACTGCAGCAAGCACCTAATACTGTGATAATAAAATATAAATCTCTCTTCTGTCATAAATAAACGGTCTGATTTTATGATCAACACATTGTTAGAACGCTGAGACTCAGGCCTATCTGTTGGTATATATATGATATGCCTGTATAATGGGTAAGATTTCCTGTCATAGATTGAACATTGGCATTGTTTTAGGAATTCCTAGAAGTTGATGATCTAGTTTGTTCTTGATATATGAAATGTAAACTACCCAACACATGTTGAGTAGATGTTAATCTAAAGGCGAAACACGCCAGTGCTGAGATAAATATAGAGGTCATCAAATAATCTGAAGTGTCAATCTTTATCATTACAGTTGTATTTGTTTCAAATCATGTTTTCAAAGATGACGTTTTAATTTTTTATTATATATGCATGACGCATACTTACTGTAAATTTCGCCATATAAATAAAACAACACATAACAGGGTTCTGAAAGGCAAAATACGTAACCCTGCTGTCCCGCACGCGTTGACTAAAACAATAGTTGTTGGGCCACATTATGGTCATATTTTAACAATTTCGCATATTTGATATATATAGAACATCCGAACCAGACTCCGGACTCGGCTTCGCCCCATGAAGTCACTATGCCAAACTCCAGTCGTGGCATACGGTGGCCAAGATTAAAACTCATCCAGTTTTACGATAGTGCCTTGTACAGTATTTATATAGAATTGCATCGAGAATCGTATAAATAGACAATACTCCATGAGTTTGGATGGGCCGCAATCGTCATTGAGGCAAAGCCGAGTGACGATTATGGCCCATTCAAACGAGTGGAGTTTTGTCTATTTTAAGATTCAAGTGCGGTTCTGGATTTATCTCATCCCTTTTTATGATATTAAATATCATCAAAATCTTTATAATAATTAAAATAGACTTAGCAAATCCATATGACATTATCTCAAATTCACTACGCCACAGCCGTGGCGTAGTATTGTCACTTTACCGGGGTGATCGTTGGGTATTTTTTTTAATGTTATTCCTATGGCTAAACTTGTACCGGGGGTGAGATAAAGTGAGGGCTTTCTTTTAAAGTTTTTTTATTAGACTGGAGTAAATGTCAGAAACATCAGGGTCCCTATCTTTTACAGGGGCCAGTGGGCTCGACCCTTTAATACTCTTGCCCAAAGGTTGGGCATACAATGGCTTATTTCATGTGTATATATTCTATATAGGAATCCAGTATTTTAATTTTATTATTTTTTTTATTATCGGTACCTCTCGAATAATATCGAGCTTTTCAGGCACCTCCGGAGCAGATGTACATGTTACAATTTAACATTCATTACATTATAGACTCATCTAGGTGAGGTAATAGCAACGATATAAGAAAAAAAGTTTTACAGATACGTAGTATAGTAGAGGGACGAGATGGTTAATGCGACATTCCAATTATTGTTATTTCTTCTCGGGATTAGTGCTAAACACTAATATATGTCCATTACAACCTATTTATCATGTCCAGTGCTTTTTTTTAAGTCATCTTTTTTAATTATGTTCTGTTGTTCAGCGTCCAGAGAATTCCAATATCTAGCTCCCCTATACTAAGGGTTACTATACACAGACGTACAGTTGTGGGAAAATGTATCAGTTAAATACCGCTGTGTATAGTTAATAATCACCTCCATGTACTGGGAATATGCTCTAGGGGTTCTGTCGGTATTTTAATGTTCACCGACATCGCCAAGAGACCGTCAAGCCACATTAAGGAAACCATACGTAGTGGCCGAGACATAGGTGAGGGGTGGAGGCGGTGGATGAGGGATATGAAGAAAGCTAGTTTTGGACAGGATGATGGTAGATGGAGGGCGCCTAAGGTGGGCATATAAATGAAATATGAATACGGACGTTCGTCTACTGCTTTAGCTCGATGGCGTTGGAGAAATTCTGTATCATCTCTACCCGTTGGCGGGATGATATATTCATGGAGGGAGATCGTAATGTTTTGGAGTACCCTAATTCTTTTTTTTATAGAGCAAAGATTTTTATTTGTCTTTTCCATAGATGTACATCTCATACTTGATCTTTTCCAGATTTACATCAGCTAATTCTCACAGTTCCATTTTACTCACATACCATGGTCAATTACTTCTTGCTCCTACCTTTTTATTTATTTTTTAAAAACACTATTAATCAATTGATTACTAATCTGAGCCAGTCTGACTAAAATCCTACTACTCTCTCTCTTGTTTTGGGGAATATATTTATATACAATAACATCAGAAGGAAAAGCCTATTCCTATATACCTATGGCTGTACACTCTATGCTTACACCACGTTCTGGGGGGTGGAGTAACTTATGGATACTACCCAAGGTTGCCGTATACTACCAAAGGTTGACATTTAGACCAATCAGATTGTCTCTTACAAAATTCATATGAAAAGCGCAGTGGGGAGTAAACATAAAGTGTCAAGTTACTCGATAAGGTTGGATCTGGTTTCAGGTTTGATGGTGGATGAGCAAATAACGCTAATTACCGTTATTAAACCACATTTGAAGGTATATAGGAATAGGTAAACCAAGTACCAGTGAAAGGAAGTCAACATTACTCGGTAAGGCTTGGAAAAATTATTGCCCTCGGCCAAGGCCTTGGACAGTAATTTTTCCAAGCCTTACCTCGTAACTTTGACTTCTTTTCACCGGAACATAGTTTCCCTCTATTCCGTTCTACGCCGTAAGATGAACCCTACTTGTATATATTGTATATATGTTGCTTATTTTCATATACCAATCTCAACAAACTAAAATGTCCTTGAAGCCGACTGAAAATAGGGTTCGTGAACCCTAGTAGAGATTCCAGTCCAAACGAACGAATGTAAAAACAACAACCAAAAATGCTCAAAGTCGGGGACAACAGCGAGAAGGACAAAAAACCCGGTCCTCTCAAGCTCGGAGATGAGCTTTGGTAAAATATGAAAGTGAGCTCAGGATCAATTGCTCTCAACCCGCTATCTTTGGGACAATGCCACACGGGGTATTGTCAAACAAAAAGATAACACTTCATTAAAAACGAGCTCAGTGACAGCTAAAAGCAAGGATGGTAAGGTCAGATCTATATTATGTGGACTATCAGGAGGGAAGTTGTAACTTCGCTGATTTTAAATATGACCATCTTTGTGTGATTTACAGAGCCGACCTAAGCAAGGTTAGTTGTGAGTATATGAAGAAGACTAAAACAACCAAAATAGGACCAGGGATTGGGTTCTGTGTTTGACTCACTGGATTCAAGTGTTGATCCTGTATTTAACTCATGTGGTCCTATGGAACATAGAGAACTATTTGATCTAGTTACAGATGTTTGGATTGCCAATCCTGAAGTTTATTATGGCCTTAGGGTATTAGACCCGGATTTGGATGCCTAAAATAACACATTTTGTTATATTGAAATTGTTCACCCATATACTGTGGTTACCGATGTTTTGATTGCTAATCCTGAAATTGTATAATATAGAATTACTATGTTAGCGCTCGTGTATGGTACCCGTATACGGCGAGGTTAGGCAACACAGAGTGTCGGAGTGGACTGTCAGTGCTTGTGAGCGACGTGAGCGACGTGAGCGACGTGAGCGACGTGGGCGACGTGAGCGACGTGGGCGACGTGAGCGACGTGGGCGACGTGAGCGACGTGGGCGACGTGGGCGACGTGGGCGACGTGGGCGACGTGGGCGACGTGGGCGACGTGGGCGACGTGGGCGACGTGGGCGACGTGGGCGACGTGGGCGACGTGGGCGACGTGGGCGACGTGGGCGACGTGGGCGACGTGGGCGACGTGGGCGACGTGGGCGACGTGGGCGACGTGGGCGACGTGGGCGACGTGGGCGACGTGAGCGACGTGAGCGACGTGAGCGACGTGAGCGACGTGAGCGACGTGAGCGACGTGAGCGACGTGAGCGACGTGAGCGACGTGAGCGACGTGAGCGACGTGAGCGACGTGAGCGACGTGAGCGACGTGAGCGACGTGAGCGACGTGAGCGACGTGAGCGACGTGAGCGACGTGAGCGACGTGAGCGACGTGAGCGACGTGAGCGACGTGAGCGACGTGAGCGACGTGAGCGACGTGAGCGACGTGAGCGACGTGAGCGACGTGAGCGACGTGAGCGACGTGAGCGACGTGAGCGACGTGAGCGACGTGAGCGACGTGAGCGACGTGAGCGACGTGAGCGACGTGAGCGACGTGAGCGACGTGAGCGACGTGAGCGACGTGAGCGACGTGAGCGACGTGAGCGACGTGAGCGACGTGAGCGACGTGAGCGACGTGAGCGACGTGAGCGACGTGAGCGACGTGAGCGACGTGAGCGACGTGAGCGACGTAAACCATCATGTCAGGCTGCTACTGGGATTCGTACCCATGCAGACAAACAACCTCTGACTCCAACTCAACTACCCTAACCACTGGGCCACGAGATGAGCTATATGAGAGGCAAGAATGGACAGTATTCAATGTTTAGTGACTGGCAATGCTGCGGGGATGTTTTGTGTGACAAATTTTTTTAATTTATTTTTTGCTGTTAAAAATGTGGGATCAAATGGAATATGATAGTAGAAGCTGCACTGTACCTAACTAAATATGAGGAGGCGGAATTGGCTTTAAAATGATTTATCACATTTTAAAGATAACAGTGACACTTTGAATGGGAATTCATATGAAATAATCAATGTCACCATTCTGAAAATTATGAAATTTTCAGAATATCTGGAATATATAATTATGGTGAAATTTGATAATAGATAAAGGTCTCAAATTGATCATTTCATACTTTAAATTGGAACTAATTTTGTCATTAACCCTTTCCTTACTAATCATGCCTTGAGGCAGCACCATGGGAATACCGATGCTGCCTTGAGGCAGCACCGTGGGAATACAAATGCTGCCTTGAGGCAGCACCATGGGAATACAAATGCTGCCTTGAGGCAGCAACATGGGAATACTGATGCTGCCTTGAGGCAGCTAGTTCATAGTATTCACATTTTATATTATTTCAGTAAATAATGGACAGATTTTAACAAAAATATTCAGCATATATAGAAAACAATATTATATCAATGATTAGAATCGAATTCAGATGAATGGGTTACTATGGTGATGTTGATACCAGACTATATAAGATTTTTAGTTCATTGTGCCACGGTGGTATAGAGGTCGAACTTTCATGGAGTCGTTTTACAATACATGTATTCTTAACCGGAGAAAACAATTTAAGAGAATAAAGTTGTAAGACTTGGCTTTTTCTGATTTTGAATGGTGCCGTTTTATACAGTTAAAGGTAAATAATTGTTATCTTGGCCAGAAATCAATTTGTTGTCTTTTGAGATAACAAGGACACTTTTGACGAATAGATGTCATCAACTAAATATTTTGGAATGGTCTGAGAACACATGGATGACAAAATGGTCTAAATGAACATTTTTCTAGACTTTTGCTCTATGTCTGATTTTCATTTACTTGACTAAGTCTTTATGAAATTCTACGATTTTCGATTATGTAAGTTTGATATGATATTTACACAATCAGTTGGATATGGATCATGTACATCTACTATAATATTTACTTGCGTGCAGAAGATTGTTCTAGTTATCAGATACATTATCCTTTTGATGTTCACTTAGAAAATCTCATGTAACATTATCACCACAAAAATCTTTGTCTAAAGGCGTTCAGAAAACACAATATGGATTTGAAGTGACTATTCGTTCCTCTAAAACACTACAGTAAAAGGAATGCAAACTAATTCTTCCATTGGTGGCCTGTAATTCTCCACTGTGCCCAGTAGCTACTTGGAAGAAATTACAGCAGAGCTCTATACTCCACTATCTTCTGATCCCCTAATACCTGTGAGGATCCATTCGCGAGTAAAACACCCTCCCCCTGCGTTTACACTAGACAACTCTGGCCGGCGATTTTGGCATTTTGCAACTCCTGACGACTTTCAGCAGTAAAAAGCTAGAAATCGTCTAGTGTAAACATCAAGCGTGTGGTGACTGCAGGGGTCAGATTTCTATCTGAATTCATTTCATAGATTCGATCACCACCCATGTGGTGTAAAAAGAATCTTGAGTAAGTCTGAACCTCTAATGGTTTCTGAACCTCTAATGGTTACCTGGACGTTAAATCAAACCAACAAACCAACACAAAACTGCAGGTCGTTTAATTTTGTCATGTTACTCAAATTGACACCACCTGATGACTTGGGCACGCTCTGACGCCGGCGACTATTTCAAGCCACTTTGAATTAGTTGTCTAGACGGGAAGCGATCATGTGAAGACCTAGTCGTTAATATAAAACTGGAGACACACCAAGCGAGAAACGTAGCTATTTCCGCAAGCGCCAACACAAAATGGCCTGTATATGAGCTATTATTTCATATTTTACCTGATTATTGCTTCGGAGACGCTAAATTATCAGTGGTAGATATTACTATGAAATGATATCTCACCTACAGGTCATTTTGTGTTGGCGAATCCGGAAATCGCTGACGTTTCTCGCTTGGTGTGTCTCCAGCATCAATAGACGCTTACTTTATTTATCCTGGATTAACACTAAAAACATTCATTATTAATCGGCAGCATATCGGCCTCAATACTTCGTCTATGCGGTGCTTCGCGGAGTTCGGACTTGTTTGGCACCAAAATGCCACGTGGTAGGTGGGAAATCCCAATGATGACGTCAGGACTAATGCGGTCTATGCTCAAGCCGGAGACACACCAAGCGAGAAACGCAGCGATTTCCGGAATCGCCAACACAAAATGGCCTATATACATATGAACTATTATTTGATATTTCACCTGATTATCGCTCCCAATGCGGTAAGACATCAATAGGGCTAACTGAAGAGTTGGCCTTAATGCGAAACTGAGCACGGTCGTTAGGGACTCAATCCTGGTCGCTAGGGAATCCTTCAGCCCGTTCCGGTCACGTGTCCCTCACGTGGTCCCCCCACGCCACCCCGCCGACGCTCACTTCAACCCTGGGCCGCCAACGAGAAGGAACCACCCACCCACCCTACAAATACTCTTCAGTCTCATCTCTTCACTCTCTCCTACTCCGTAGGCCTCATTAATAGCTCCTGAACTATCTCTTATCTCTAATGAATGTTATGATGGACCTCTAAAAGTTAGTATATCTCGTATCTCTAATATACTCAATAAATTTTATGTCCATACCCATGCTTTGTGTTAGTCATTAGGAGATATTACTATGAAATAATATCTCACATACACGCCATTTTGTGTTGGCGATTCCAGAGATCGCCGCCTTCACTTGCTTGGTGTGTCCCCGGTATCAAATACATTCTGAGGTTGACAACTTTTGCAGCGCAAATTGCCACCAACTGACGACTACTGGCTTGACGATCTACAGACGAGACGTATTTGGTCGCCTAATATTAATGTCCACCTACTCCTACAGGACGTATTCAAGTAAGAATGTAGGAAACTTGGACTAAAGTGTCGGGTTTTGCCACACAGCCTTCACCATGGAGGAGCGACCTTAACCCTTTCCCTGCAGCACCCAGTTCCCCCTTTCAGCATTACAAGACAGGCATTGCCTGCCCAAACGACCCTCCTACGGCAGGCACCTTTTTTGGAAATAGCAATGTCATGTGATATGTCATGTGACTTAAGTAATTTACCTTGGTGACTGATCATATTTTTTAATACCAAATCAAAGGTCAATATGGCTCTTATATATTGTCAAAACTTATTTTAAATTAAACAATTATCTTTTTATCTATTGAATTTTGTATATAAGTATCAATGATACCTCCAAGATGCCTGAAGGCATCTTCCTGCCGTAGCCAGGGGAATGCCTGAAGGCATCCTTCTGCTGTTAAAGGGTTAAGCTCGATTAGTATTCCGATCCGTGAGATTAAGCAGATCGGGGACTGGAAGTCTTGAGCAGTACTGTCGGACTTATCTGAAACCCCCGAACGTCACCTGCATAAAGATCATTCTGTGGCCCAGGCATTGGACAGTTATAAGTAACTTTGAGTTTTGGTGGCTAACAAGGCTAAGGTAAATCATACCAAATCTATGGGAAAATATTTGTGTTAACCTTATAAAGTATGGGTGCTCTAATTCTATTATGGGATTATATTTGTATATAATAACATCAGAGGGCAACATCTCATCTGTCAATATGTTTCACTGCATGACACCAGAGAGCAACTTCTCCACTGTACAAAAGGGTTTGACACACGTCATTAGATGTTCCATGTTGCCCTCTTAAGTAATATGTTGTAAGCAAAGAGGTTTTGACGATAAGAGCAACCTTAAGCTCTTACAAGGTGTTTGATATAAATACGTTCATTTAGGAGACATTTTCTGTTTTGTCATGCAACACTGAATGGAAATAAATCCAGGATGTGGTTTATCGTTGGAGTTATCGTATGGTCCAGCACCTGCACCAGAAACGAACGGACTTTATTCAACAGCCCCCTAGATTGTTAAACAGGTCCCCTCATTCTTGAATCGATTGCAGGACGTTAGGGCCCACCACCCGAAAGTCAAGACGTTAGGGCCCAGGCTACACCAGGCGTATGAAAGCCTCAGTCGCACCTCGGCAGCACCGCGATGCTGTGTTCACCCCTGCGGTGCCAGGAGCGAGAAATAGCATAAATGGACGTTAGAGGCCACCTAATTTTGCAGAATTATTAAATTTTTGTTAGTTCGTTAGCGTGAACAACGGGAACGACACGGTTTTCGGAAATTTCATGAAATGTAGGTAATGATTTGACATGTATGCATATTTCAATGATATATATCGATCTTATGATAGGTGGGCCCTAACGTCCCAATGAGTGGGCCCTAACGTCCTGACTTTCAGGTAGTGGGCCCTAACGCCTACATACCCGTGAATCTGTGGTCAAAATCGAGTAGAAATAAGTATTCGCTGTACCAAATAGTCTTCTATAGATAAAGGTATATAGAAAATATAGGTTTCGTGGTGAATACTGCTATAACAAAGAGGACTTGTATCATATGAACATTACAAAAGTGAATGTGATTTTGTATGTTGATGAGAATTGTTATGTAACTGTATACTTTGTTGTAATATATGTTATGAATACATGTCTGTGTATGGTTACATAATACATTCCGAAGGACGAAAGGCATACTGTATGACGAAAATATAGACAGAATGGGCGCTGAAGGGAAAACGCTTTATGAGGTACCTGGACGTGTGGCCGCGGGGCGCCGGCAAACCATCCCATATCCGCGTTATTAGGCAGAGTGATTAACTTTCTTTGTGGCGGGCTGCCCGAGGCAGGGTGCAGAGAGTGGACGGAACTGCTCCCTATTGACCCAGCAACTAGCTGCGGCAGTGGTTTCCCCAGTCACAGAGCAGTTCTGACTAAGTGACCTGTTTGCTAGTTGGTTAGTGCGACCTTGGGTGATAAACAGTTTCCTCAGTCACTCAGGGGTTCTATGTTCATTCAGTACCTTGAGAGGTCTTTCCACGAAAGATAAATAGTGTCTCTTTTGCCACTTATAGACATCTCAATGAGAAGAAGCTATGAGAAGAAGGGTAAGTGAATAATTTATTATTATATACCTTTGGCCGAACGTCTATGAAGTACTACTGCTAGGGATGTAGTATTAATAATTTTCGGGCGCACTGCAATGTAGTGAGTTAGATATGACTAATTGTCTTGGGAATGAAATGGCGTTTTCTCGTCGGTTTTAGGCATATAACAAGAAGACTTTGTGTCTGGCATTTGCACATATTTCATGTAATTAAAAAAACCTCGAACGACCATCACAACAGGCACAATAACCACGTTCTTTCTTTGTTCCTGGTTTAGCTTCTGAATTAAAGATATGTTTCTTCACCCGTAATAAAGAGCAACTAACTCATTTAACCATGTATATACATCTAGAAAACAGTTATGGAACAGTTTCTGCCTATAGATGTAGAATTTGAAGCATAAAGAAATTCTCATAGCATGCTTTCACTCGCTATATAGAGTTAACAGTGGTCACATATATATAGGCTTTCAGCGTGCTTCCAGAAAACTATCCTTTCACTATCTGCATGCTATTCACTGTGCTAGTGGAAAAGGAGCAGAGTGCCAGTGTCTGAGGGTCTCAGGTGCATGCCCAGTTAAGCATGAATAATCACTAGAAACCAAAATACCTCATTGAACATACGTTTGGATACAAGACTCAGGTGGTTGCAGAAATGGCAAGTTGACTGGGTGCAAGTGGGATACAGAAGATCTATCCATAGACTGAATGTGACCCAAACCTTTTCATTTTGATTCAGTTATAATTGCACGCTCATTCACCAATGATAAACATACCATTTGCTCCTAGTCTATCCTGGCTTCGATCACGTCTCTGCTGTAAGTTATAACCACGTCATTAAGGAGATGCGTAGTGAAAAAGAGCAGGTGAATTATTTAGTAGTGTGATGTATGTATTAAGAGTATCAAAGGGTGCCTCCTAACAGGTCCTCGCTCCAGATAGTGGTAAAGGCCCAACTGTTTGCACTGCCACCCCCAGTGTTTGAACTGTCCCCTATCTTCGTTTGGACTGACCCTCCAATAGGGTATATAAGGAAGAAGATTTCCACTCACAGCTCACTTGGAACCCAGACACTGAGGTGTCAACATCTCCAGGCTGCCCAGCATTACCACCACTATAGTGATGAGGCATGAAGACCCTAGGACTCTAGGCTACAGAGGCCTTTACTGAGGATAGGGCTTCTCCACAAGCTGCCACCACCCCAACACTGGAGGAACAGAGACTGATGACTACTACCACCATATGCCACTGCTATATCCACAAGTTAAAAAGACATTTGACGATAATTGAAGGTCATAGACTGTGAGTACTGCTATAACAAAGAGGACTTACATCATATGAACACTACAGAAGTGAATGTGATTTTTCATGTTGATGAGAATTGTTATGTAACTGTATACTTTGTTGTAATATATGTTATGAACACATGTCTGTGTATGGTTACCTGTCGTCTTCATTAAGTATAGAAGATTTTCCAAATTCTCTTTTCTTGTCACTGAGTTAGCTAGTCTAAAAGATTAGGCCTTAGCTACTGTACATAACAGTAGGAACGAATTGCAATGTTAAATATCAACAAAGATTCCCTTCAAACTAGTATTGGCTAAATTATGGTGATATCAATAAGGAAGCAAATCGACCGATGTACTCTAAAAATCATTGCATGTAGAGACGAATGCGTGGTTGACATACGTTTTAAGATAAAAAGAATTGATGAGATAAATGAAATCCCAAGAGAATTTGTAAATGTATTTTTCTCGAGCCATAACGTTCTCATACCTCAGCGGTTACGTACATCTTTTACCCCTGATTAATGGTTGTCAGGATTCGACTATACCAGAAACATCAATACGTTCATTCGCCTTGAAAATCTTGCGTTGAGACTCATATTAAATGCATAAGTTTACGAGAAGTCAGCCAAGCCGACGCCTCTGGCCCTGCCTTATTCTCTAGAGTTCGCTAGGTCGGTACAGAGTAAGGTACTTTGTATCTCACAAGGCTGTGGCTACTTGTGTTAAGGGATTCACACGTAGGGATTAATGTATCTGAGACGGGTATACTTCACACCTTTCCCCAGTCTCAGACAATTCTTCTGTGGTGCAAAAAAAAAGACTCGGTGCAAGGTGCAATATTTTGCTTTTCATAATCTCAAGGGAAAATGGCGAACGGAAGGACACATCTGGTACATAATCGATGATATAGTTCTGGTAGTGATCTGTCACACTGGGATACAAGTATCCTTAAGGTGACGGGTGTTAAGCCTCCTATTGGCTAGGTTTCGTACTTAGAAGGCCACTCAGTAGTCGACCCATTCGTCCCAAGTTGCCCCTACATCTATACCTATATCTATATCCATCTATCTATATCTATATCTATATCTATATATATATAGGTGTTTTTGTTTGTTTGTTGTTGTTGTTGTTGTTGTTGTTTTTGTTTTTGTTTTTTTGTTTTTTTTTTGGGGGGGGGGGTTAAAATCAGCGTCGCTTTATGTTTTTTATTAGTATTTGATCCAGTCTTGTCAGTTGGTGGCGTTTGAATTCATGAAGGACCCTCCATCGTGGGACAATTTAATATCCAAAAGAAACATATGATTTTCCAGCATTGGACAATAGTTTCTTGAAGAATGACGTGTTGTAACCCAACCCTTATCTCTAAGTTTCAAAGCATAGAAATTAGACCATTCATGTTCATTTAACTGAGGATCATATTACTTCCTGCTCTTCACCTAAGTTGACATTTAAGCCCAATACACATCTACCAATTTCTGAACATTGATGTACCTTTGTCGGCGTCAGAGGAATGGTAATTTATCTGAGGCAAGGGAGTGCCTTATCGCTTGCTTACTTCGTCAATCGGCGAATAATTACAATAAAATGGTCAATAACACGATTCTAATGCGATTTTCTGGTTATAATGACCGATACAACAAATCATATGAAATCAGAGAAATGGAAGATGGCGGAACTATATCGTAAGATTACACCGTTTCTCGTTACATAATACTGAATTACCGTCATGTTCACCAGAGCTGCCACCTCAAGGGCAATCTAGGGACTATTTCGCATCAACATGATTTGTGTACTTTTGTGACAGGTGAATTGCTACCTATCCTAAGTTACTTTAATGTACAGTAAACTGACTAAATAATTTGTAAGAGTTCAATAACAAATGGTTATTGACAAAACAGTGTCATGTGTGATATGTAGATATGTTGATTAGATTAATTTTGTATCATGTACATTTTGTAAAGATGACTTCAAAGCTCTATGATTGAACCAAGACATCTATACTGTAAGGGTGAATCATGCCGGCCTTAGGGCTGACCACTCATACAGTCTAAATAAAGCATATATGAAAACAAAATGGGAGGCGCATCAATCGTGTCTCAAATCTTTGGAAATATTAGATCCCAGATCCCTTCAACACGAACGGTGGTTGATGATACAATATTAACTGGTTTCAGATAAAAACGGTCGTAATCTCATCGGATCAGACTCAGATACTACTTTGCGTTTTGTTCTCGGAGATTACGGCCGCTTAACTGAAACCATATAAATACAAATATTGTATTTGTGTTTGAATAAAGACTGCGGCAGAGTCTCACGTAGTCAGCTGTCTTATCGATTCTGCCCTTAGTGAACTGCATTCGTGCTTGGGCAAAATGTTTATGTGCTTATGGGAAGCCATTTTGGGGATTGCTTTATCTAGAAATATGCCGTTTCAATATATGAGTGATTTGTCATCCCCTGTCGGCAGATCTGTTTTAAATCTTAACCAGGGGTGTGTTTTAAAAGACATATCGATACTAAATAAACGACTACCATCATGATTTAGACAGGCGATACTGGCAAACATCTCCTATAGTTGCGTTTTTTAAGTGATATTACTGTTGAAGCCTTTTGATTGTAATGGACGATAATTCCTTGTGCAGGAAAATCCCAAATTGACATTAAGACCGATTCTCTAATCGCTCTGTATTTTAAAAACATCTCGCTCGGGACGGGGAGTTGACTTAGTGGTTCAAGTATTGGATTTGTAATCCCAAGTTGTAATCCCTTCACCCCCAGCAGCGGTAGATTTACTGCTATATCAAAGGCCAGTTCTTCTCATACCATGTCTGTGTGGTGAAGTGTACAGCCACCTTTCTCCTTCATCCCCAGCAGTGGTAGATTTGCTGCTATTTCAAAGGTCAATCCTTCTCATACCATGTCTATGTGGTGTGGGAAGTAAAAGAACTCTCACCTCGGTAAATGTGTAGAGGTGAGACGTCTACCTAAATTCATCACATAGATTCAATCACCACCCTTTTTGTGTAAAGGAACCTTGAGCAAGTCTGGTAAGAACCTGTAATGGTTAACTGGACGTTAAATCAATCTACCCAACCAACATCTCCCTGGAACTTTCATGTTCTCAATACGTCATAGCAGCAGCAGGCTGGAAACATGCATTTACTAGGACAACAAACCTGGACGTTCTCACTATCATGTTGGTTTGGCTCATGTCAACTCCTACATAACTGCTTACATCACCTAAACACAATGAGGCCAGAATGTATGACAAATATCAATCCCAAGCTATGGTTCTGAGCAACCAGAAACTGGGAGGTAAATAAGAACGGTAAAGTCGGATTCATACATAGAGACCCACATACCCGAGACGGGTGTATTTCACACCTTTCCCCTAGTCTCAGACGATTCCCGGTTGGTACAAAATTCTCAACGCAAAGTGCTTTTATCAGTCTCAAGGAAAAATGACGAATTGGATTCACATGGGAGGATACACCTGGTACATAATCTAAGACATAGTCACAGTGAACAATCACCCTGGGACTCAAGTACCCTTTAGGTGAGGGGTGTGACAATCATCTTATCATGCTTGCAGACCTTCTATTGGCTAGGGTACACAGCAGGTCCATTTGTCTCACCAAAATGCCCCTGTAAATTTGTGTGTGTGAGTGTGTTTAAAATGAAATCTCCTAAGATTCTGTACCTCGTTAGGGCTAATTGTCGCAGGATAAATAACTGGTTTCAGGGAAATAGAACCCTATAATTCAGACGAGAAGATTGTGTTCTAGTACACAATCTCAGCAGGATTTGTCTCAGACAAGCACCTTGTGAGGTACATGAATCTCATCTTGTGAATCCCAGTTATTGAATGTAATCCGGCGTTTACACTAGACGATCATAGGCGGCGATTCTTGAATACATCACCAACTGACGACTTCCAGCTATAAAATGCAACAAATCGTCAAGGGTAAACGCCAAGTGCGTGGCGACTACAGATCGTCTGATTGTGTCAGATTATGAAATTTGGCACCACCTGGCGATTCTGTAGACCACTCGATGGCAGACGACTATTCCAAGTCGGTTTCAATTAGTTGTCTACATCACTGGCGATTCTATAAAAACATATTTCATGTTTTGCCCTTCCAAAAAACATCCAATGCATTGGTAATGTACATGTAGATGAATTTAAGTCAAGAGTTATAGACCATTTGGACGGCTAAAGTCTAATAACAATTTGTGGAGATGTGACCAGATGGGCTATTATACATCTCATCTCAGTATAACCTTCTGTACCTTGTCCAAGATCATATTGTGTCTGAGAACGACTTTCCCTTGTACTGATGTATGACATTGTATCTGAAAAATTTGTACCCCAACAAGAGATGCAATAAAATAACTAAATAATTTTTTTTTTAAATTCATCTTGTCATTTCTCCTTTCGTACGAGAGGAGACTTTGTTCTGTACGATCAACTTCATATAGCAACAGATTGAATTAAAAGTTTCTTATACAATTCTGTTCTTGTTTTTTCATTTTCTCTGTGGGGATTTCTGAAAAAACGCCGGAGTGGGCTAGACTTGCATCTGTTTCTGTTCCGGCTTTCCGAAAAAAAAGCCGCCTTGTTATATACAAAAAGGTAAAAGTTGTTGCATCCTCGGAAACTCAAGTTTCATCTCAGTATAACCTTCTGTACCTTGTCCAAGATCATATTGTGTCTGAGAACGACTTTCCCTTGTACTGATGTATGACATTGTATCTGAAAAATTTGTACCCCAACAAGAGATGCAATAAAATAACTAAATAATTTTTTTTTTAAATTCATCTTGTCATTTCTCCTTTCGTACGAGAGGAGACTTTGTTCTGTACGATCAACTTCATATAGCAACAGATTGAATTAAAAGTTTCTTATACAATTCTGTTCTTGTTTTTTCATTTTCTCTGTGGGGATTTCTGAAAAAACGCCGGAGTGGGCTAGACTTGCATCTGTTTCTGTTCCGGTTTTCCGAAAAAAAGCCGCCTTGTTATATACAAAAAGGTAAAAGTTGTTGCATCCTCGGAAACTCAAATCTACGATTTCCCAGTTATCCCTTTCTAAAGCCATCCCGATAAACACTGATCACTTTGGGTAATGAGAAATGCAACAAAGACCACAATAAGATCAATATTTTTTTATCGTCCCCAGATTTAAAAACACTTCCCTGGTCACAGAGCTGACATTCTCTCCACTTTGTTCTGTCTCGCCGATTTAAACAGGTCCCTGGGAGCATTATGAACGTCCAGGGGCTGGATCCTAAAATCAATCTAAGCAAATTATCGAAGGAAGAAGTCACAACCTGACCTATTCACAAACTGACATCTATGATGCCATGGAGGAGGTAAGGACCATTGAAGCACATCTGTGATATTCTAATGATTTCCCATGTTTATTACTCTTCAGAGCAAGCTTCTACCATGAGACTAAGGGTCTGGTTTGAGATTAAATGGAGAAAATTCTCCAGATTGATTTTTGTAGTCGGCCCTAGGACTTGGTATGCTACCTTCTGCAGGTCCAGGTTAAGGGAAGGCGTGGGTGTGGCTGCTATAACTGGCACATGTCCATAAATATCTCAAAACACCTGCAACCCTCCCACACAAACACCTTTCCGAGTTAGGACGTTCAATTCGCACAACACGAAGGGAAACACTTGCCACTGTGTCTGTGGAATCAGTGAATATCAAATCAAGACTTTCTTTCCTGCAGCGACTTTCCTTTTTCTTCACTCGCTCCTACGAGAGTCCTGACCACTGCTTACAAAAACGGACTGTGAATTATTGATGGCTTCTACTGAAAGGCCAGAGGCGTCGGTATTCTGCAGGCCAATAGACAAATCATGTTGGTCTTTTGGCCTAGCTCACAGGCATACAAAGTGCCTAATATTGGAGCAGAGGGCAGGAAGGGGAACAGGCAGTGGGTGGGGAATGGGGAATGGGGAACGGGCTGTGGGTGCGTAATGGGGAATGGGGAATGGTCGACACGGGTAGACTCTAGTACAGTCTGTTGTCGCCAGGGCCAGGGTGCACAGGCTTAAAATAAGACTGTTACGGGGTGCCATTTTGAGTCAGAGATTCCTGCCTCTGCTGGTACTCAGCTACCCTGAGTGATTTGCCAGCAACCAGTGTGTTACTCTTCTAGCATAGATCATAGAGTAGCTTTTACTGGACATGTACCAAATAAATCAGCTTGGAGAGTTATAATTATTCGCCAGGATTGTGGTATTCTCAGGCTTGAGTTGGTGCTAAAATAAGAACACCCAATCACAAAAATCCTCTCTCCCATCAGGAAGAGGGAACTGGCAAATGGGAGTCGTGCTCTGTTAGACCCTTAAGCCGGAGACACAACAAGCGAGAAATGCAACAAGTTCTGGAATTGCCAACACAAAATGACGTGTATGTGAGCTATTATTTCATATTTCCATTGATTATTGCATCTGATACGCTAAATTATGGGTGGGAGATATTACTCTGAAAAAATATATCAAATATATATGCTATTTTGTAATGGCTATTCCAGAGATCGCCACCTTGACTCGTGTCTCCGGCTTAAACGGACTAGACTCGGGCGGCGGGGACAGGGGAGGGTCGTGTTGACGATGGCAATGGTGGTGGTAGGTTTATTCTTGAACTTTTAAACTTGTTACTCTTATTAGCACTCAATCCACCGACTTAGGTGGTTTTCCATTGGGGCGTTCAAGTTGGCGCTTTCATACAGTTGATGCTCTTTTCACGTAGCGTTGACTATTTATAAGCTTTTAAAGTCATTGGAAATTTATATTTCAATTTAAACACTGATGTGGATTTGTAACTAGTTCAGACAGTCAAAGTCATAAGACATGCCTCCCACCTACTATGTGAGGAGGCTGGAAGACCATATGAACTCTACAGAAGTGAATGTGATTTTTTATGTTGATGAAAATTGTTATGTAACTTATACTTTGTTATAAAATATGTTATGAATACATATCTGTGTATGGTTATCTGTCTTCTTCATTCAGTAAGATTCTCAAATATTGTGGATTGTTCACATTTTCGTACAGAATAGACAAGTTACTACTTTGACTATGTACCTGCGTTTTTCTGGATTAATAAACCGAGTTCAGCTCTCTTATAAAAAAAAAAGTCAAATATTTAGTCGCTTGCATATTTTATATGCGACTTCATTATGGAAGATTGCACTGATCATGTTGCGAATAATGTCGTTATCTGAAGAAAAAAAAATATAGAAGGTATTTCAAATTCTCTTTTCTTGTCACTGTGTTGGCTAGTCTACTAGATTAGTCTTTAATTACTGTACGTAACAGTCCAGCTGACTATTACTGATCTCTACAGACCGAAGTACTCACAAATGCTTGATATACTTGTAACATGCATAGACAGTTCCGGCATAGAAGTAATTGGTATGCTGGTTGCCAAGTGGGTTACGGCAATTAATTAATGGACAGGATACTATCCAAACCTTTTAGTTGTATTTTCTAAATGTAATTCCAAGTTCATTCATCATTGATGAACATACCATTTGTTGCCTGTTGGTGGTATTATTATATACCTATGGCTGTATCAACTACGTATACTGCCCGCTCCTACCCATGGCGTATTTGTATCCGTACGGCACACTGTGACGCACGGGGTATGTGATCATGTGACGGTAAATTTTCGCCATTTTTAGGTAAATAATAATACGAAAACAGGCTGACTGTCTTCGTACGTCAAAATACTTGGTAAAATTATTAATCACATACATCCCTCTGCCTACGGCATCGGGATGTATGTGATCAATAATTTCACCGCGTATTATTGACGTACGAAGACAGTAAGCCAGTTTCCGTATAGTACTTGAGACTAGAAAGACACAGTGAGTACGCAGCACTGACTGAACAATTACTCTGATGGCTCCGTCGAACTCAATGATGCTTGATCGAAGTCGGCAGGCATTAAACGTGCCAACAATATTCATAGGAACACCTAAACTTCCGTTACGGTCTTAATCGACTATATGAAATAAGTGGGGGTTTTGTTCAAAGGAAGTATTGTTTCTCTGTATATCTATTTCTAGTATGGAAATAATAATGATAATAATAATAATGTCCTATACAATACTGATCTGACCAGAATTCTTTTTAAATATGATAATTTAGATTCACATTTCCGAATATACGTTGATGCGTTCTCTACAATTATACTATACCTTCACCATTAAATCACTACCTGTAAGCACATTCAGAAGGTTTTGAATGAACACTAACGACACAAAATGAAAGGCCGTGCTTGAACAAAAAATCCAACTAAATTGCAAGCTTTGCCTGAACGAAGCAGTTTCGTGGGGGACCTCAAACCACCAATTTCCTGCAACCCTGCTCAATTCAGGCCGTAAAGCTTTTAAATTGCGCCTGCCCTTTTAGTTACACTCTATTGCCCGAGGCAGTAAAGCAAACTCAACGAGACGAGGGGCAACAGTTTCGACATGCTCAGAGGCGCTCGGAGCTGCTCGCAGCTGTTTAGAACGGCTTTTCTCTCCACTGCCAGAGGCTTTACAAGGCACCAGTACGAGGCAACTGGGGGCCAGCCAGACCTGTTGTGAGCTGCTCAGCGTAGCTGAGAATTAGTTAAGGGTTCTTAGAACTCTCACCCTCATTCTGTGTCCCGGTGTCTCTGTGTTTGTGCATTTCTCATTAGAACTATTTTTAGTGATGTATTAGGTGAAAATGTAGGGATAACCGTCCAAGGTCTTTTGTACCATATGAAATGTGGATTTATGGTACAAAGGGCCTAGAATGGCATCCCTACGAATATTTTGTCCTTCTATTCAAAATAATATCAAGAGACGTCACGAGTTTGAGTCTGAGTTTATTTATGCCACGCATTTTGTTGGCTCCATAATTTTACGAGTCGAAGACAAGTGACATTATGGAGCCAACAAAATGAGTGGCATAAATAAGCTCAAACTCAAACGAGTTGCGTCTAGATTTTATCCTACCCCGTTTCCATATTTTTTCAGTATCAGAAAGTAGTGGCATAAACAACACTTTATGTCACTACCCGTGACATAAACAAATCCCATGTTAAGCCTATGGCGTTTTTTATTAGGGGTAGGATAATAAGATATATAGGATTTTGTATCGTATTAAGTGATGATACACTCAGATTATGAGTTTTTGGGACCATGTGCTCATCCCCCTGCAGGACACACTGTCACCAGCACCCACTGGATGCTTCCCTGCTCGGCGGCAGGCACCTATTTAATTAAAGGGTTGATCTATGAGAGATCTGTCCTTTTATGCCGCTAGACGAATCCTAATTAATGCGGCTGTCTCTTAACAAACAAGGATTGTCCTTTCTAAGGACAGAATAAGGACAGATACTTGTGATGTCCTTCAAGTCTGTTTTACATAAAATCCTAATTCTGAACTACAACGACCATGGTGCTCTATTATATAAGACACTCTCAGAGTTGTCCTTTACTAAGACTGTAGCCCAACAAACAGCAGATAAGCAAAATACATATTAGAAAATAATTATTGAGCCTTTAAATTAATCATGAATCTTTTTTTAATTTTTTTTAATTATATACGTACAGTTCTAACACGGTGGTTAGATCTTCCACTGTATGATATTCCAATAAACTTTGAAGGAGGTCGCCCAATAGAAGTTTTTTGTTTTTCTTTTATTGAAAAAAAAAATCGAAATTGAGCTTGTCCAAGGTTTGACCCCAGAACCCTCTGATTACCAATCTTTCTAACCAAACATAGCACCCTGGAATAGACACAAAGCACAACCAATCACAGGATGACTTTCGTCATAAACAGTCCTACAGGATAAAAGTCCTAAACGAGAATACTTTAACGAGGACATGTTTTATCAAACGCCAGCACTCATCTATGCTTGTCCTGCTCCCCAAAATTTTCCTCTTCTAGTCCTAGTCTCCCTGCATGCATTAACCCTCTAAGTATGGGCCCCTGTGGCTGGGAAGCATCCATAAGGACGAACACTAGTGTCCTTATATATCGCTAGAAAATGGGCATATTATTGCGTATAAACAAAGAAAATAAAAAAAAATATTAAAAAGCTCATAATTTGACTGCTTAATCACATGATATGATACGCTGTCCCCGAAATCATTTTATTTTGTTGTTGAAAAATATAGAATACAAATTATGACTATTGTGACATAGTATTAGGATTAACACAGATCGCTTTCCACCAGGTAGGTTCTCTGGGTGGTGGCTGAGGCCCAGATGTTTGTACTGCCACGCCTTATGTTTGAACCAGTAGTGATGTGTGACAGGTGCACTAAACGCTGTCCACACAGGCCTGCTCTCTCACTTTGTAAAGGGCGGGCATTACATCTTTTTCTGATATTCTCAAAGATTAATTGCTACATATCAGATTTATGTATATGCATAAGTATACATACGTAAGTGGGAATATTATTTCAGCCAAACCGAATGTGCTGATAGAGCTCAGAGATCCATCTAGCTTAAGACATGGCGAATATATTATTATTATTATCGTTATTATTATATTATTATCATCATTATTATTATTATTATCATTATTTAGAATATTATGTATTAATCGACTACCCGGATTCAATATAACCTTTTTGTAAAATTCTCCCTTGTCCTTCGGATACATCAGCAGTCGATGGCGCTGTGCCTCGTATCTACATCGTTATTTTGACCTTTTGAATAGATTTATTATAACTTCTTGATGTATTACTATACCTAGATACATTATATAATGCTGTGGTCTATATATGTCGTTCTTTTCAGCTACAGTAGTTAGAGCAATGTAATAATTATATATCATATTCAGAACTTTGTGTACATATCGATTTTCAGAATACTGCTACCATGGCTAAGCGAGCCAGCCTGAAGGTAACACAAGTATGAAAACTGGATGGTGGAACACCACAACAATCTGTATGCCAATCATTCAATTAAAAATAACTTTTTTTAAATAATAAGCAGGCCTCTGGTTTCCAATACAGCCCTGTGCGAGCTAGGAATTACCTTGTCAAATAACCAACACCCAATGATGATGATAATAATCAAATAATAGTACTTGAAACCTACCTATTTGATAACCCATATTCTGGTATCAATTAGATAACGTCAGAAGCCAATCCAAGCTAGTTGAGCTTACCCGTGGTTGCGTGGACTAATTCCTATTGTCTTTACTGCCAACTGGAGACAGTAAAATAAAGGTTATTACTTTTAACAGCCTCCGGTCGCGGCAATAAGCAAAAAGGAGAATCGGTAATGGAGAGATGTTTTTTTTGTATCACTGATTGAACACATTTAAAGGCATATCCTGCAATTCACGATGGCGCCACCTGGTGATTTTTGAATATTGTCAGTTATTAGTCAAAACCAGTTCCTTTGGATCAATTCTAATTCCAAATGGGTAAATATAGAGTTGGGTCCAGTTTATCCGATCCTAGTATGTAAATCAAGCCATTTACATGTGATTACATAGGAAATGTACTGACAAATATGGTTTTCTTCAATTCTCTAAAAATCAAGGACGGTGACCTTTGTTTTTAAAAACTGAAATGTGTAGTACTATACATCTACTATTTTTTTCTGAAAGTTTTTAAAATAACATGGGTTTTACTATGTGAAATGCAACTTTTTAGAATTTCTATATCTCTTATTATAAAATTATCATAATACCAATCTCTAAATGAAAATCTAGCATGGTGACCCCCCGATTTTTTATTTAAATATGTGTTCTACAATATTTTAAGCTCATCATATATTCGATTTTCAGAAAAATGACATGGGTTATAATTCTCAAGACAAATAGTCCGATATGCCTTTAATTGAGGACCCAATTATCCTAACAAGTCGGCGATGACAAGTGTTATTTTCTCGAATAACGAACTAGGCCCAGTTTACGGCTACCAACGGTGAATGCACTCATAAAATATCGGGAAGAAAAGCGTCGGTTGATGGTGCTTCCTGAGAAAATATCCGTAACGATAATCGGTGACACTACATGTTAAGGAGGTGGTTCCACCTGACGACCAGAAAGTGGGTTATTCAATATGACTTTTCCACCTACCGATAATGACCACCGATAATGGCATTTAGCACCGCCGAACGATTATGTGAGACTATTGATACAAAAACCATCAGACAAGGTTGATTAAACGGAGGTAGTGACTAAAAATCGGATAGGTAACACCCACATTTTCATTGAAAAACCGCCAACGATTTCTATGTTTGCCCTATACATGCACTCACGTCAGTCACGTCAGTCACGTCAGTCACGTCAGTCACATCAGTCACGTCAGTCACGTCAGTCACGTCAGTCACGTCAGTCACGTCAGTCACGTCACTCACGTCAGTCACGTCAGTCACGTCAGTCACGTCAGTCACGTCAGTCACGTCAGTCACGTCACTCACGTCACTCACGTCACTCACGTCACTCACGTCACTCACGTCACTCACGTCACTCACGTCACTCACGTCACTCACGTCACTCACGTCACTCACGTCACTCACGTCACTCACGTCACTCACGTCACTCACGTCACTCACGTCACTCACGTCACTCACGTCACTCACGTCACTTTTCTCCACTAATACCATAAACACCCGGTCACTGTCTCTCTCTACTCCCCCAAATACCCAGACACCATTCACTCTTTTCCCTTTGTTATATATTTCCTCTTTCCGAATTCAGTAGAAAATACTTAACACATAGATCTGTGAGTCTTGTCGGTCGTTTCAGGCTTGATCCCAGTCCCAGTTTGATCCCCGGCCTGGTTTGATTCCCCGCCTGGTTTGATCCCCGGCCTGGTTTGATTCCCAGCCAAATTTGACCCCCAGCCCGGTTTGACCCCCAGCCCGGTTTGATCCGCGGCCCAGTTTGATCCGCGGCCCGGTTCGATCCCCGGCCCGGTTCGATCCCCGGCCCGGTTCGATCCCCGGCCCGGTTCGATCCCCGGCCCGGTTCGATCCCCGGCCCGGTTCGATCCCCGGCCCGGTTCGATCCCCGGCCCGGTTCGATCCCCGGCCCGGTTCGATCCCCGGCCCGGTTCGATCCCCGGCCCGGTTCGATCCCCGGCCCGGTTCGATCCCCGGCCCGGTTCGATCCCCGGCCCGGTTCGATCCCCGGCCCGGTTCGATCCCCGGCCCGGTTCGATCCCCGGCCCGGTTCGATCCCCGGCCCGGTTCGATCCCCGGCCCGGTTCGATCCCCGGCCCGGTTCGATCCCCGGCCCGGTTCGATCCCCGGCCCGGTTCGATCCCCGGCCCGGTTCGATCCCCGGCCCGGTTCGATCCCCGGCCCGGTTCGATCCCCGGCCCGGTTCGATCCCCGGCCCGGTTCGATCCCCGGTTCGATCCATCATACTATCCCCTCTACCATACTGCCTCTCCACCATACTGCCCCTCGACTATATTGTCCCTATACCATACTGCCCCTCTACAATACTGCCCCTCCACCATACTGAGCGTGGATTTGGTGGATCACATGCATTTAACGCTGCTTCCCCGGTCATCCGCTAGGAGGACTTGGTGAAAATAGTTCCCAAGAGGAGGGACAGAGGGAATCGAGTACCTAATATATCCATATATGGTATATGTGCATGACGTCATGCGGCATTTTCCAGGTATTCCCTGGTGTCGAACTCAGTCCTCGGGTCCCTTGCCTACTTTCACTTTTATCGTTCGTTGTTAGTTTTGTTGTCTCCACATACGAACGATAACACAACGATGAGTTTTTTGCAACACGCCAAAAAAAACAATGCATGGCACTTGGGTCGAATTTCTAATTTTGTACAAGATTTTTTTTCCTAATAATTACTCGAAAGGTGAGTAATAAATACAACATCACCATGATTTCGAACTGTGCGGCCGTATTCTCCTTATAGTTGACACTACATAATACTCCTGGCTCGAGGAGTTTTGCTACGCGGAGAATACGGCCACTCAGATCGAAAGCGTGGTAATATTGTGTATGCATTTGGATTTCTGCTCTTTACAACTACCAAGATTTTATCGGGAACGTGCTATAATTGCTCGGCGGTACTAGATTCTATAACTGGTGTTCATAAATGATATTGGTGTAAACTGGGCCAAAGTCAGATGATATTTCCACTAATCAAGGTGCAGTCAGACCGAGGTCTGATTTTTCGGCTTCTCACCACGTGGAAAACGCCGCGGGATCAAAACACACACTCAGAACACAAACCACAGCCTCATCATCCTCATCGTCATTATCAAATAACTCACAGGAAGAAAAAAAGCAATGCCACGTAGAGAAAACATCCTTTTTCCTTCCCGACAGAAGAGAAAGGGAGAAAAAAAGAACTAAAAGGCAGTGTGAAACATAAGGAAGCTTCTTGGTGACATTATGGATAATTACTTGAAATCATCAAGCTGTCATTACCGGCTGCTGTTACGATCCTTGGCGCGGGAAATACCACTTGGATTCACTCTGGTTTATGCCAGACCACATCTCCCTAGTCGTGAACTCATAGCAAGTTGAATTCACACGGTGGGATTCATGTACATGATATTCAATGTGTAAACGATATTATCCTACCCCTAATAAAAAACCGCCATAGACTTAACATAGGGAAATTTTATGTGGCGGGCCATGACATAAAGTGTTTTTTATGCCACTAGAGTAATAACAATATTGACCAATCAGAGAGCAGGATGTCAGCTACTATGAAAAAAGTTCTGTTGGTCGTTGACTCAATATTTATCTTTATAGCAGTAATACAAAAGCATAGATTGGGTAGGATGAATACGAAACCGAACTCGAGTTAGACTTGTCAATGTCTATGCCACTCTGGTCAGGTCTGCTCCTCACTACACTCGGCTACGCCTCGTGTAGTAATACACGACTAATTATTACATACCTATGGCCGAACGTCTATGAAATACTACCCGCTACTAGGGGTGTAGTATAAATAATGTTCGGGCGCACTGTGCCCGTAGTGAATATTCGGGCGCACTGTGCCCATAGTGAATGTATCAGGTCAAAATCTACAGAAATAAGTATATGAAATGACGTTTTTCTTGATATTTAGGTAATGTAATAATAAGAAAACGTAGTGGCTGAGCCCGTAGGGATGCTATTCGCGGCCTTTTCATGCCATTAATACGTCCCGATGCCGCAGGCAGAGGGACGTATTTATGGCATCAAAAGACCTCAAATGGCCATCCCTTCGGGCTCAGTAACCAGGTTTTCTCTTATTCCTTCAATAAAATCAACACACAAAAAAATACCAAAAAACACACGGGGTGCGAAATCTCATGAGATTCTGTTCCTTTTTTATTGGTAAATTATGTCGGCAACAATTGCAGGGGAAAAGAATTGTCTCAAGAAAACGGAACCCTAAATTCAATACGTCCAAGTAAATAATCTCAGCAGTATATATCTCAGATATCCTGTGAGGTACGTGAACCCCATCGTGGGTATCCCACTTAATAAGGGGGTGTTCCACTGGACCGACGGTCGCCGATTTGGTAGCCACACACTCGCCGATTATTACTGGATGCCCTAGAATTTCTAACGTCTTTGATAATGGTCATTTATTAAACTATTATTATCAGAATTAAATACATTACAATATGCGACCTTCCTCTTGAAGGCCACGAAACAATTGATCGAGTGAGAAATCGGCCTGGTGGAGCACAGAATTTACACCTGCCGACGGAAAACACATCGTTAAAATATGAGAAAGGGAAAAGTCGGTGATCCCCGATAGAATATCGGTAGCCATGATCGGTGACACTGCATAGTCATTCAGGCGTTTAAACCTCATAGCCGATTATACATGTGCGCAAGGCCGATCCATTTTTAGATTAACTTGCAAACCTAGAGGCGAAAACTTACAAGCAAATAAATATTGCAAAATCCAAAGCTCCCCTCGCTGACGATTTGATAGCGCTCAAAAGTCGGTCGGTGGTGCCTTGTTATGCAATTTGTGGTTAAGAAATCGTTGGCCATAATTATTTTGATGTACAGTACCGATATGTTATCGGGAACCCATAATAATCGGTCGGCGGTGCCAGATTTTATAATCTGTTGTCAAAGTCGGTTGGTGTAAACTTGGCCTTAAGCCTATATGACAGCGATTGTTCCCAATCACACCTTTGCCCAACGGACCCGTCGGGTCGGTCAGAATTGTGTCGCTGTACGCACTTCACAGACACGATTATAATCGGGTCGGGCATTACTAGCATAGGGTAATGACCGACTCTAGCCGACCTTATTCTTGTTGCTGTACGCACTTCACTGACTGTTCCAGATTCTCTGAAGGCTGCTTCATTAGTTAATGTGTATCTGTCTATTAGATATACGAGTATTATTAACCGATTTGTATAGGGGAGAAGAAGGTGATTATAGATCTGAAATCTATTTCCTGATATCATGAATAGCACAGACTTATTTAACTTTGCATTTTTGTCTATTAGACCTATCACTTGGCCCCGGGCCCAGCCGGACCCGGCTCCCGGCAGCTCTCTTTGATCTCAATTGGGCAGTTTTACGAGGCTATAAAGGGAGGAGGTGTGATCGGGAAGAATATTTGAGGGAATAAGACAGCGACATTTATGTCCCCGATTAATATCTTCGATCGGATCGGTGAGAACCGGTAGTATATGTCACTGTCTCATGGGCTTAAGGCAGCCGAGGCTCTAATGAATCATAGCAAAGCGTACGGACCGCACCCTTAACATACAATCTCTGTAATCTCCACGTCTATGTCCACGGTAAAAGGATTATTTTGCCAATTAGCGATGTGTCGGATATGTTGTTCTCAATTTGCAGCGCAGCTATAGATGTAAAGTATGTACTTCTGTCAGGCTTCGGTTACAGTGCTGTTTATCCGTGTGGCTGGTAGAGAGGTGTCGGCCGGTTTATTACCTTCATTACTCAGGTGATTGGATGCTGGAGGCAGCTCCAAAAGTATCTCTCCGCAGAATTACTTCCAGCCACCCTCAGTTTAGGCTGTCCTACGCTCTATTTGGAGCAGTACTATGAGTATCAAATTATCGTATATTCCCATCAATATGTTGGTTAAAGTAACTATCCTACCCCTAATATAAAATCCCATAGGCTTAACATTGAGTTTCCGTATGCCACGCTGACTGGCATACAGTTTTATATGCCACTAGTGGCATACAAAATTGTTATCATGTAATATTCTAAAATCAAGGAGACGGGCAGGATAAAATCAAAACCTGATTCGTTTAAATCTTGGCCACTGCATGCCATTCCTGAAGTTATGGCTCCGGACTTTACTCAGCTTCGCTTATTGAAGACACTATGCCAAACTCCAGTCGCTGCATACGGTGGCCAAGATTAAAACTTTCATCCAGTTTTACGATAGTTTACATACATGCATAAATATAGTTAGGCCTGGCATCCACCTACTACGATAGAAAATTATGACCTCCCGATGTATCATTCCGATGCAGAATGTCAAAGATCATAGATGATTGGGAACATCTGGGGGCTGCTGAATACAGTTCGTTCGTTCCTGGTGCTGTGCTGGACGATACGATTACTCCAACGATAAGTGACATGCTGGACTCTTTTTACATTCAGTGCTGTATGACAAGAGAAGATATTTTCTAAATGCACGTATTTGTAAACATCACCTTGTAAGAGTTTTAGATTACTCTTATTGTCAAAATATCTTCTGTTAACAGTACATTATTTTATACAACACTATGGCCCCAAAGAAACTTATTTCTCGTTCGTAGTTTATTCAACAGCCCCCAGATCCGTTGAATAATCTAGGCTCGTACATGAAGGCCCTTTTCTGTACCTAGTAAAAGGGTTTTCGTTTAATAATACTTAAATTCGTTCGCTAAAACAGTCATAGCTGTCCATGAGGTCGTCCATAAGTGTTGAATAAAGTTGACCCACGTCGTTTCTGGGTCTCCATGGCATACAGAAAAAGGTCTTCATATACAGCCCTAGTTTATTCAACATATCCTGTATCGTAAACATACGTCTAGATGAGGCTACGACGCACTACGATGCAGAATGTCAGATATCGTAAAAGTATATCCTTAACTCTTTAAGGGCAAAAGATGCCCTGGGGCATCAACCGGCCCAGGGCGAATGATGCTTTGAGGCATCATTTCTCATAAATATACATATTCGTTTTTAACAAGGCAATAATGGAGCAATATTAATCAAATTGTCGCAGAATGTAGGGTTAACACTTTAATCAATATTTCTATTTAGAAAAAAACAAACTTAAGATTCTGTTTTGTATCAGGTGAATAAACACTCAAATTATAGGTTTTGACGAATATGTGCCCGTCCCCTAGTGGGACAAACTACTACCAGCGGCCGTCCTTAAGAGGATAGCTCGGTCACAGGTACCCGTCCTTAAAGGGTTAATGAACATGGGTAAGAAATACAACAATAGATTGTTTTGGGATGGTCTGCTCTGAAAATCAATCTAAGTTGATGATGTTATGCACTCGTTATCGCTCGTAAAGTACTGCGTGTCAACAACTCATGGTTTACGGCCGCCCGTCTAAATAATCATCAATTATTGTCAATATGATCGGTACTCCTAATCGGAAGTTGTAAACTTGGCGTTTTGCATTGTGATTTCATCGATTTACCGTTTGTAAGAGAATTACTAGGCAACAAAAGATACCATTAGACTAGTGGTCTGATGATTGCTATGAAAATTTAATCATTCACATTATATGTCATTATACCCACAACGGTTCAACATGGTCTCTTTGTCAATGTCAGATTATGATACCAATATCAACACAGTAATAATGAAATAGATCAAGTTTGTATGATATGGTTGTATTGCTTGTAATTCATAGACAATATCGGCATTGCATTATCGTAGAATGAATATAACCCAGTGGACATCAAATGTTGTCAATTGAGAGTTATGCCATAAGGGATTGTTTTTATAGATGAAACCTATGAGAGTGTAGTGTCAGAGCTCGTATCCCATCGAGTTTGAATCGCGTAGTAATTCACAAGGCGAGGCCGCGTGAATTTTATAGCGATTTATACGAGATGGGATCGAGCTCTGACCCTAAACTTGAATGGTTTTTTGAATTTATCTCATCCCTTACATTGACTAATCGGCTAACATTCAGGATATAATCCCCCATTGGATATTTTTTCCTAAATATCTAATGGGCGTTGGATACGAGTCCCCAATGTCAAGTCTACGGAGAAAAAACACCAGGGGTGAGATAAAACACGGGAAGCTATAACAAGAACCAGATTGTTGCCGCTAGGCTTGTATTTTATCTCCATGCAAATATAGAATCATAGTCAAAGAACACGTTTTCATTGCTATGCTAGAACCTAGTGTCAGTTACTGGGGCATGTTTTATCTATCCTCTGGTAATCCCATCTACAGCCGCGTGGGCTGCAACACCTTCCACAACTGGCTTATACTATTTCAGAGCCACTCTGAGCTGCTCTGAGCAGATCAAGATGAATTCATTCGCGTAAGAATACTGCTGAAGGGGCTAATGCCAGATTAACCTTAACTCTCCTTCTCTGAGCACTGCATCTTTATAAGCTTTCCATTACCGTCCCTGCCATACTGATCACCTGATGAAAAGAGATTTATTACTAATAATACATTGGTACATTTGTATTAAAGGCATGTCCTAGAATCCATGGTGGCGCCACCAGCTGGTGAATTTTGAATATTGTCAATGAGCAGTCAAAACTGGATCCTTATGGTTCATTCGAATATCAGGTGAGTGAATCTAACGTTTTGTCTTATTTATCCAAGCCCAATGGGTAAAAAAACCCAATTGCCTTGATTTATATAGATAATGTTCTGAAAGATATGATTTACTTCAATTCCTTCAAAAGCAAAAACGGTGACCTCTATTTTTCTTAGAATTAAATGTATAATACTAGCCATCTACTATATCGTATGAAAGTCTTAAGAAATCGACATGGGTTTTTCTATGTGGAATTAACATTTCTAGAATTTCTCTATATTCTTTTATAAAATAATCATAATATACTTTATCTTTTATAAAATAGCCTCGAAATAAAAGAATAGCACAGTAACCTTCGTTTCTGAATTATCTGTGTATTCTACAACACATGCAGACCATTATATTCAATTTCCAGGAAAATGACCTTGGTTGTAATTTTCTGAGTGACTTATCCGATATGCATTTAATCAAAATAAATCTCTCCTTTTTGTAATGCCCTGGGGGGACATGATAGCAGACACATCTATCTCATACTGTATTCCATTTATCACAATGTAATATCAATCCATTAAACAGTGACTAAACTCTAATCAAATAACAATCTACCGTACTCTATATGTCCGATATACAGGTCACAATACATAATCCGACGGAGATATTTTGGTCTTTATCTGCGGTTACATCTTGATACATCTACAATGTTTTGATATCCGAACTGCTCCGAGCTGTTCATGTACACCACAGTTGGACAATACTCATTTCTAGTCGTGTGGAGAATACTTGGTCCCATAGGGTAGGTCCTGTATCCGTCATTGAACCAAACCTGCGTATTTATTGTTACAGCTCATTTTACGCTGCTTGCACTTTAAAGGGGGGCGTCCACCAACCATGACTAGGCGACAACAATGGCTTCCCGACAAGGTCCACGATTGGCCTATGATTGGAGGCCTTGTCGTGGTTGGTGGACCCCAGTTCCCGACAAGAGTCTATGACAAGGCCACGACAAGGCCATGATTGGAAGCTTGTCGGGAGCCTTCCAACAAGGCTATGACAACCTCGAACATGTTCAATTTTCCCCAGCACTGGACCCTTGTCGTGGAGTATCATGACATGTCGGGAGCAAGTAGCAGAGGTCTACGATAGGAAATTTTGGAGGAGCGTGCACTTCCCAACATGCCCTGACAACACTGTCGTAAAGCCCCCCTTCTTAAGACAAAGCTGCGACAAGCGCCAATTTGAACTTTCTTGTCGGCGCTTGTCGTAGCCCTGTCATGGTTGGTGGACGCTCGCCTTAAGATAGGCACAATGCTTATGTATACCATTAGAACATCCGTACAAGGTAGGTCCACATGTACCTTACGCCGAGAAACAGTCCATTGGCCACATATTTCCTATATTGTTGGGATAGTGGCAAAATCACACCAGGAATGGGGACATTTAAAATACGCAAGGTGTCCAAACTTCGCATGCCATCATGTGAGAACCATTTCCTCTTCTCATTGTTTTTTGAGCGCGGGCCATACGCTCATATATACTCTGCCCAAGCTTGGGATAGGCTGTACAGAGTTTCAGTTTGCTGTAAAACGATATCCTCACTATCTACCTGCCAGCTCTGTAACAAAGTATGGGGCAGGGCTCTAGTGTCTTAGTCTTAGAAGCTGCCTAGCTGACCATGGCCAGTTACCACAGACCGAAATACCTCATTTACCCACTGGTGTTTGACATGGCTGGATCCTACAAAGGCAGTTGTAGAAATGGCAGGTTGGCTGGGTGCCAAGTGGGTTACATGTATACAGTGGCTCATAGACTAAAATAAAACCCAAATCTTTTATATGTTATTTTTTATAACTCCACGCTCATGTTTACACCATCACCCCGACAGTCCCGGCAGTGAATTTTCCTCGTGGCCGTACTCCGTCGGCTCTGCCGTACTCCGCCTTAAGTCACCGTACTTCAGAAATGATGCAAATACCATAAGTTTGCCTGAATCACAGGCAGTGACCCATAGACGGAATAAACCCCAAATCTTTCAAATGCTATTTTTTCACAACTCCACGCTCTTTCTTAAATGATGCAAATATCATATATATTTGTTCCTAGTTTGTCACTACCTAGTTTTTCACTCGCAGCGTGCTGTGTATTACGATTCCTTCAAGCAACCCTCACTGCCACCAAATGACGTCATCCTCTCATTTGTCGCTGTCACCGGAAGTGGTCAGGACGTGGCGAATGCGCCTGCGCCTGCGCCGGTGCCATAATCGTTAGTGACGACGATGGCCGGGTCGACGCCCTGTAGCCACTCGCGTATCATGAGATCTCGCGAGACGCTGCCGCCCTCCTGCAGTCCGCTACTTCCGGCGACGACGCGGTCCTGCCAGCCTTCGACGGGCGGCGGGGAGCCAAGCACGGGAAGATAGGGCGAGCCTCCAATGTTCCCCCCGTCTGAGACCTGCAGTGGTGTGACACCTGTATGCCCCTCAGCTCCCCCGTCGTGTCGCGTGGTCGTGGTGCCGCTAGTGGTGGTGGTGGCGGGCATTAAGGCGGGCGGGGACAGGAGGTGGCTGGCCTCAGTGCTCAATTTCCTCTCCAGGTCCGAGTGGTCGACGAGCGAGCGGCTCTGGTGGTCCTTCAGATCGGAGCAGCTCTTGGAGTCTCGCATCTCCCCTGACGTGCCCTCCTTGAGGAACGGCGCCTCGGGGTTGGAGAAGATGCGGCGGAGGCGGCCGGGAGGGGCCGGGAGGCTCGGGGAGAGGTCGTGCACGGGCAGGGAGAGGCGGTCGCACGACGTGAAGCGCGTGTACTCGGAGGTAGCGCACGTGGACACGTGGCTCGCGCTACGCAACGATGAGTCGCTCTCCACGGAAGAATTGCTCTCCCGCCTGTCGGCTTCACTCTTGATGAACTTGGCCACGTTGTGCATCCACGAATGCTCCGCTTGCTGTTCATGCGGATGATGATGGTGATGATGATGGTGGTGTTGGATGTGCTGGTGGCATTGGTTATGGTGCTGGTAATTTGCAGCAGCAGCAGTGGCAGCATCACCAATAGCCGACGCTGTGACGTCAGCAAACGTGCGTCTGGAGACACGTGGTGAGCAGTAGACGCTGAGTTTGGTAGTTCCGCCGGGACCACTGGCGCGTCTCAACAGATGCTTCCGGGCGTTTTCCTCCGGCTGGCCCCGGTTTCCCGCCATTCCGTCACGTCCCCCACAGCAGCCATCGCGGTCCCTGCCTCCAGGCTGCTCCTCCAGTACCAGGTCCGGCTCACAGGTGAGGTTGGGGAGGCTGGAGGAGCCGCATGCCGCGGAGCACACTGGCCCGCAGTGTTCAGCCCCTCGGCGGGCGTCAGGGGGCAGGAGGCAGATCCTGTCCCGAGATGTCGTGTTCAGGAAGATCTTGGGGACGGTGGGCAGGCCCGTCGGCCGGTCCTTGTGCGGGTGCCTGCCCGATCCCTCGACCACGCCGCCCGTCGCCATCTCAACGGTAAAGGACTCCCGAGGAGCAAAGATACTATTTTAGGTAGTGGGGTATTGATAAAGTCCACTGCATTGTTACTTATCGGGATATAGTTTCCAAGTCTGGTTTCACACTTATTGTAGACCTATCTATTTATTATCAGAGCGTGCTTGCATGCCCTATAATTGTCTATAGGTTAGAAGAATCACATATGGACTGCCAGCATACTGCATAAAGACTATCCTTTCACTATCTGTGTGCTATTCGATAAGGAGCAGGGTGTCAGTGTCTGAGGGTCTTAGAGACATGCCCAGCTGACCATGACCAATCACTCAAGACCGAAATACCTCATTACCTACTTGCTATCCCGAATGTATCCCAAACCTTTCAATTGCCATTCATATATAATGCATGTTCATTCATCAATGATGAACCTTTTTATCCTAGCTATACAATATCAATTATACAATTTGAGAAAATTGAAAGTATACTGACTCTTTCTATCCACCGTTCAGTATTACACCGTCTATCACCTCCACACCCTGTCCATATAATACCTCATAAAGATAGGTATATATCTTTATGCAAGGCTTTGCTGGATAAACCCTCACTACATATGTCTACTCATCTTAATGGCTTAGATCCTCTGTCGAGGGATCATATATGCATGGGAAACACAATTACAGGGCAGATGAACCAAGCCACCATGAGCGTATACCTGCTGGTACTGTACACGTACGAGTGGCCTACTTTCAGGACATTCTGCCGCCCCTTAACGCCTGGCTCAGGAGGATTCTCGTGGTTTCTTTATACTGGCCCCTATGCCCAGCAATGAGGAATTTTCATTTTTACTTATTTAAGTAATGTCCTTTAATTTTCTATCTTGTAATGTCAGTTTTCCTTTTATCTGTACCTTGTTAGTCTTTCACTCCTATGCTCCACATGGAACATGAAACTTCCCAGGAATTGAATTTAGAGTACAGAATAAGTATGTTACTATTAGAATAAAAAAAAGCAAAAAAAAAGCTGCAGCAGATGTGTGTTAACTGTATGCTCCCTTAATCAAAAGAGATCACGCAAAGGTTCTCTGTGGATCAGAATGGATCAAAATGTCCCGATTGTATATTTCAACTTGCACATGTATCTTTTTTTAATAGAAATAAACGCTGCAAATAATAATAATTACAAAAAAAGGAATTTTCACTGTTTAAGGTCCGTGGCCTACTTTCAGGACATTCTACTGTCCCTTAAAACCTACACCAGGGGGATTGTCGTGGTTTCCATCAACTGGTCCCTGTGCCCAGCAATAATAAATTGTCACTGTTTAAAATCCGTGGCGAGATCATCCGGAGTATCCATAAGCCTCTATGCTCTCATTAATCCAGTTGTTCTAAATAGGGTCACTGCGAAGAGATTAGTATAGGTCACTGTGATTTGTAGGCTAGATATCCCAGTGGTGAAGAATTCGTGACACTCAATGTAGTATCATAGGAAGTCATGGTGATCATATGTCTATTGTGACTCCAGTCGTCGATACCTAATCCAGTTTTCAGTGAGCAATGAGACTAGGATAGGTCGACTGCAGTGTGTGATGTAAGTATGCAGAGCTCAAGGTAGGATCAGGCCACAGTGATCTAATAATTATGCACGGTTCTGTTTCTTATGTCATAAGGTAATAGTCCCTCGATATTAGTAAGCAGTGATAACTATGCTATATAAATACATGAGCACCGCTGTGTTACATAAAAGGTGGTAACCGGAGATTTCCATGGGTAATTATTATGATTTAGTTTCAGTGTGTGATTTTCATTTATAGTGGAAAATCCGTAGGCATCCGCTGAAGGTATAATCACTGTAATTTCAGAAAGTAGCATTCATTGTGTTGCCAGCAGCCAACTATCAATACAATGGTGTCAATGTGCGGTATTTAAATAATCCTGCAGTAATACTCGTGTGGTGGAGGATCTCGTAGAAGTTTTATCATATAGAATTATGCAGATGTCGCCCTAATGATAGAATGCGGGTGGCCCTATCATCAATAATCAAATTACACGGTGTTTCAATCGGTGCTGATCACTTGAGTATCAGGAGGTCTTCGTAGCCGCAATGTCAGTATTTAGCGTTGACTGTATACTCAAGTATCCAGTATTCTATCTCACTGATATTCCTTGGCACTGTAGTATTGATAGTGATGATACCTAGTGATATCACTGGTGTTATCAGTATATTGCTATGACCTCACTATTAGTAACAAGCAAGGATCATCCGAAACATGGCCTTGGTGTAGAATAATCCCCATAGTATCAGTAACCAATGTAATAAGAAAGTAGCTACGAATGCAGTATCAACAAGCTGCCACCATTACTGTACTCCCACTATTGGCTGATCAGTGTGTTATCAAGGGGCTCCTATCGGTGTGGTATCAGTAGGCAGCCATCACCGTGGCGTTGGTGCCCCTCCTACCGCTGGCGTGCTGGCGGCCCCCTCCTTGTCTTAACACTGTCCTCCTGGGTCCCTGGTATCTCCTCCTGCTGCTCACCTCCTCCCCTGGCCGACATGCATCTCCGGGACGGGGCAGGTCAAGGCGTGGTCCGGCGGAGCGTGTGTTCTGTCAGCTGCTCGGTCCACGTACGGCGTAGAGAGCTGCTCTTAGAGTACGGGTTTGTTCCCGGCCTGGATCGCTCGCTGACTGAGCAACCTCCTCCCCTCGGCGGAGACCACTCGGCGGTGCTGCTGCCCCGTACTCCTCCAGGCTGCCACACGGAGGCCCGCCGCCGCTACCGCCGCCCGCCGCCCGCCGCCCACCGCCGCCCGCCGCCCGCCGCCCGCCGCCCGCCGCCCGCCGCCCGCCGCCCGCCGCCCGCCGCCCGCCGCCCGCCGCCCGCCGCCCGCCGCCCGCCGCCCGCCGCCCGCCGCCCGCCGCCCGCCGCCCGCCGCCCGCCGCAGCCGAGGCAGCGATTCCCAGACGATGAGAGAGATCGATGTATGACGTCACGCGCGTCTGAGACGTCGCTCTCCACCACAACGCCTTCCAATCATCACTCCATTCAAATTTTTGACTGCCACGTCTCGTCTATGGATAACGCCCCAATGCCACCTTATACTGTATCTTCAGTCGGATCCCCCCCCCCCCCCTTTAAGCTATACCTGCCTATTAGCGCCAGCACCCTTCTCCAGCCTCACACCCGCCTTGCTTAACGCCCAGTTAATCGGCCCTCCAGTCCAGACACACGAACCTTAAGCCTGATTCCCACTCGGAGATTCTTGCCCCAAAGACCGGTGCCAGGTAGGGCCGCCAGGAAATACCAGCCATATAGCGGGTGGGAGGGCAGAGGGAGTGCCTCGGGGGGCAATCCATAAAGTACGTACGCAGAATTTCTAAAATCTTTGACCCACCCCGCAACCCCCATCTGATGTTGTACGCAATAAAACAAAAAAGGAGCATACACAAAATTTCCGATATTGTTTACCCGCCTCCCCCCCCTCCACGCATCTCTGTGCGTACGTACTCTATGGAGGTCACTTCGCAGGGCTAAAAAAATTCAACCATGTTTGAAATCAATTTGCTTGAGACTAGTGCCTTTTTCTAATGGATTTGAGTCTGCGACTCATGCCCACACTATAGGGGGGAGGGTAATAGTCGCTGATTATTTTGCATTTTTACTCTCGCCTATGCACCAACATCTCTTAAGACCCGTTTCCATTGGCCAACGAAAACGGTTTCAATTTTCTGTGTTCTCCTAATTGCCTATTTCCATTGACCATCACCTATGTGCAGTCAGGAACCACCAACGGACCGCCTGGCGTCCACTTACTACAATATTGCTCCGATATTGCCTACGTTGCACCTCCCGATAAAATATCAAAATCGCGTCGGAAGGTAGCCTAATATCGGGGCAGTTGACCACTTTTCTGCGATTAGGCACCGAAAGACCCATTACGATGTGTGGTGGATTTTGCACCTTCCCGATATGTCTCCGATATTTACTTTCTGTATCGGTGCCATATCGGTAGGTCTAAATGTCTATCGTAGTAGGTGGACGCCAGTCCTTAGCAGTGCTGACGTAAAATGTAAATAGGCTATTAGGAGAACACAATAAAGGCGGGTCTCCACCAACCACGACAAGGCTACGACAATGGCTTTCCGACAAGGTCCACGACAGGCCTACGATAGGAAGGCTTGTCGTAGCCTTGTCGTGGTTGGTGGACCCCAGCTACCGACAAGAGTATGCGACAAAGCCAAGACAGGCTGCGATTGGAAGCTTGTCGGGAGCATTCTGACAAGGTTATGACAAAATCGAACATGTTCGATTTTTCCTATGACTAGACCTTCGTCATGGAGTGTCATGGCATGTCTACGATAGTAAATTTTGGTGGAGCGTGCACTTTCCGACACCCTCCGACAACGCTGTCGTAAAGCCCCCCTTCTTACGACAAAGCCGCGACAAGCGGCGATTGGAACTTTCTTGTCGCCGCTTGTCGTAGCCTTGTCATGGTTGGTGGACGCCCCCCTTTAACCTACACCATTTTTGTCAGGCAATGGAAAAGGGACTTTAGTTGGAATAGGGCCTAACCGCGCGACCCAGAGTCCTCGCCATCTCCCTGTTTATCCCCCGGGTCGGATACCCCTGTAAACGGTAATGCCTATAATCTCACCCTCTGCCCGGCTTATACCGTATTATTCACTGTCTTATCCACAGCTTCACCAAACCAAAACCTTAATTTACAACTTGAACAGTGGCCTAAACTCACTACCTGAGATATATCACATTGATCCGCACTATAGACCAGGTTCACTTCAAGTCAATCTGAATTACCTTCCTCTTCCTTTCTTGCTGTTTCGACGCAAATTCCCTGATCCTCATGATGCATTCTGGATCCTTTGATCCAACTCATCTCACCAACTCGCCACCTCTCTATACGTCAAGGCATTGTTACTTGCCTGGGGCCTGTTGAATAATTCCGGCTCGTACATTGGGACTATTTTCTGTACGCCAACGAGACCAAGGGACGATGTGAGTCATCTTTATTCATGGATGGCCTTCCGCCGGCTAGGACTGCCTTAGCGAACAAGATTGAATATTATCAAATAATGCTCGTACGAGATCTCCTTTTACAGTGTACTTTCATAGGCGTCAGTTAGTCAACAGACTCCTGGGGCCCGTTTAATAATCTAAGATCGTACATGAAAACCCTTTTCTGTTCTCTTACAAGGGTTATCCTTTAATAATATCAAAGTCTGTTCGCTAAGAAAGTATTAACAGTCTATATAAGGTCGTCCATAATTGTTGAATAAAGTTCCACATCGTCCCTGGGTCTCTGTAGCATACATAAATGGTCTTCATGTACGATTCTAGATTATCAAACAGACCCCCAGTTTCTCTTGATATTTGTCCCATTTTGTATGCACCTCCCCTTCTACAACTAGGAGCAAATAGAATATTCATCACTGATGAATGAGCGTGCAATTATGAATGAATGATAATAAAAGGTTTCAGTTACTTTCAGTCTATGGTTAGTTTTCTGTAACCCACTTGCATCCACTCAACCCATACAAAATATAGGATACAAAAATATTAGCACCAGTGGGTCAATGAGGTACTTTGGTCTCTATAGTGATTGGTTATGGTCAGTTGGGCATGCCTTTGAGACCCTGAGACACTGGCACCCTGACCCTTTCCCACTCTCACGGTGAATAGCACGCAGATAGTGAAGGCATAGATTTTTCTCAGCACGCTGAAAGTGTATGTGAGCACTCTAACCTTTAATAGGCAACGTATATAGGGCGTGCAAGCACGCTCTAGAAAAGACCGATGCCTGTCCGTCTACCATCAAAGCCTGTCCGTCTACCATCAATGCCTGTCTATCCTCTACCCCCTCATACTGTCCCTGTCTCCAGTGGTCTGTCAACCCACATGGAGAGTACTCGTACATCTCGGCCTCGGCATCTGGGTCTATGGAAAGGTAATTTACAGGCTGGAGGACGCTGCTTAGCCAAGCGTGGGAAGACGTAGAGCGATCAGTGAACTGGAACGTGTGCAGTCGTGCTGCAAAGTACGTACTCCCTTCAAAGTACGTACTCCCTTCAGCAAGGAGAAAAACAAAATGTGTTTACGTGCTACACACGTTATATCAGCGAGTTACACATGATCTATTTACATGTTTCACGTTCTTTGTTTAGTTGTTACACATGCTGTCAGTATGCGTTATATATATGTTATACATATATATATATATATATATATGTATAAATATATTTATATATTACTATATAACCATGCTTATATAAATATAAATTATCAACCAATATAACTCCCGCAAATATTCACTGCGGTCTTGTTGTTGTTGTCGTTGTTGTTGTTGTTGTTTGGGCGTCACACCCACTCTTCTAGGTATCCCGGTTACTGATGCGGTAACCGGAGGTTACTTGGTGACGCCCGTGGCTTCAAATACTCATTCCGCTGTGATTTGCTCAACCGAGCAGTTCGTTTTAATCTTACTTTTCAGGCTTCAAGCTTTAGCTTACCTGTAATTCTTGATGTATAGGCAGGGGAAGGTCCCAATGTTACCTTTTCAATAAACCCTGTTTTATTAATTATTCCGCCATCCACGCCTTTGTGTCAATTATTGTTCATATTATTCCATACATTATTCTACCACTAATTGGTTCCATGATATTATATATATATATATATATATATATATATATATATATATATATATATAATTATATATATATATACATACAAATTACAAGAAATTAGACTGACTATAACCCAAACATCCTAATTCTTAGGCTAATTCATTAATGATGAACATAGCTCTTGCTCCTTGTTACTATATAACTATGGCCAAAAGTCTGTGAAATACTTACTACCTGCTGCTAGGGGTACAGTATAGATAATATTCGGGCCCATTGTAAGACACGTTCGGTTCACTCACGTGGAATTGACATGTTGGGATTCATGTCTCTCATAGCTTTCAAAATCTCATGAGGTTCTGTTCCTTTTAGGGGTAAATGTCGGCACCAATTGCAGAGGAAAAAACCTGTCTCAGGGAAATAGAACCCTACAATTTAGACTAAGAGATTGCGCTCCAGTAAGGAATCTCAGCAGGATTTGTCTCAGAAAAATACCCTGTAAAGTGGGATTCACACGTTTGGATTCATGTACCTCACAGGGTTCAAAATTTCATGAAATTCTCTGCCTTTTTAGGAGTAAATGTCGCCAACAATTGCAGGGGAAAACACATGTCTCAGAGAAATGGGACCCTACATTTAAAATGAAGAAATTGTGTATGAGTACAGAATCCCTGCAGAATTTGTCTCAGACAAACAGCATGTGAGCACATGAATCCCATCGTATGAATCCCGTTTTAGACTAGGGAAAAGGTGTGAAGTACACCAGTCTGAGGTACATTAGTCTCTACGTGTGAACCACACTTTTAACACGTTTAAAATCTATAGGGTAATTTTGGTGAGACAAATGGACCTGCTGTGACTATGTACCTGCTCTAGCCAATAGGAGGCCAGCAAGCCTGCTTGGGTGTCTGTAACACCCCTCACCTAAAGGGCACTTGAGTTCCTGGATGAGTGTTCACTGTGACTATGTCTGAGATTATTTACCAGGTGTGTCCTCTCATATGAATCAAATTCGCCATTTCCCCTTGAGACCAATAAAGCACTTTCCCATGGAAATTTTGTATGAACTGTGAATTGACTGAGACTAGGGAAAAGGTGTGAAGTACACCAGTCTCAGGTCCGTTAAGTGGGATTCACACGGTGGGATTCATGTACCTCACAGAGTGATTATTTCTGAGATTCGGTACTGGAACACAATCTCCTGTCTGAATTAAAGGGTTTCATTTTGCTGAGACAAGTTTTTTTTCTTGCAATTGGCGGCAACAAGCACCCCTAACAAGGAACAGAATCTCATGAGATTTTGACTTTGAACAGGTTTAAAATTCAGAGGGGTATCTTGGTGAGACAAATGTACTTCACACGTTCTTCCCCAGTCTGTGAGTCTCAGTGGTCCCAAATTATACCTATTCACACGGGGAAGTACCCTGAGTAGGCGACTGTGTACCCTGTGTACCCTGTATACTATGTGTAGGGGTGTATGGGGTGAGACTATGTACCTGATAAGTCTTCCCATGTGAACTGAATCCGCCATGCTTCGCCGAGACTGTAGAACACCCCATTCGGTGAAACTTTGTACCCAGCGTGAAATAGTCAGCGACTGGTGAAAAGGTGTGAAGTACACCTGTCTCAGGTCCATTTGTCCCATCGCGTGAATACCACTCGTCCGTCCCTCCGCCTTTGGCATCGGGATAAGGGACAAAATATCTCAAACGTACGGGCTCTGTAACCACATTTTCACTTACCATATCTATGCGTTACGAACGTCACATGCTTTTTCTTGCATGGAGCCAACATGTACTCAAATAATGCATTACATGATACATTTAACATAATGCAACGTTGTATAATATAGACAATAATTGATGGTTTTGTGTATTGGCGGCCGTAAACCAGGAGAGGTTTACGCGTAGTAATACAGAGGTTTACAGAGACGCCTGTCCACAAAACTATCGATTATTACCCAGTTATACCCAGGAATGGCGATATTAAAGCTATATCAATAGGGAATACTATTTTTCTCGACAACACAAAGGGATTATTTTTCAGTAATCAATGGCTTTGAGGCTGTATACCATGAGGAAATCATTCTTGTTACCTCAGTAGCTTCTTGTCAGAACCTCAGCATTGTTCAGCGATACTTAAAAATTGTCTTCGATCATGGCATCCCTATTCACAAAACATGCCTGAATTCGTGGACAAGCAAGGCGCGATATAAAATAGAGGAATTCATCTAAAGCCTCGTAAATCTTAGATCTTAATTGGATTATTCATGTGGCCACTAGCGACTGAGTGTTATTCCATCGCGTAAATAGGATTAGACCGATTTTTGCCCAAGGGCGGAGACGTTCGAGAGCTACACCTCGGACACCGTTAATGTGGTAATCAGGGGCAACAAACGAGGGCTAAAATGTGCACATTAGTAGCGAGTGGAGAGGAATGACATAATTGGTAATGCGATCAGGTTTTTGATAATACACGCAGGAATTCCAGCCAAATAGCCAAATATATCAAGAGCAGGGAAATCTTTAGAGATCTGAATAATTCCCTAGGAGTATTTAAGCCCATAAGATATCTACCCAACTGCTGTGCCTGATTCTATCTTTGCCTAAAGCCTATAAGACACCGACCCGACCGCTGTGCCTGATTCTACCTTTGCCCGACGGATCCGTCGGGTCTGTGACAATCTGCTTCAATCGGGTCGATGTACGCACTTCACTGACCCGATTTTGTTACCTTCCCAGACGCATCGGGCATTACTACCATGTCAGTTATGACCGATTCTCCCCAACCTCAAGATTTCGATTTACGCACTTCACAGACTGTTCTGAATTCTGGTCAGGCCGTTTATAGAGCGATACTACCTACCACCAAGTCCGATTTACAACTGCTTTACATCGTCTTGTAGGGAGAGTATAAGCGATTATAAATCTGAAAACCATGTTGATATTTCAAATAGACCAGACATTAATGAACTTTGCCCCATTGCTGTAAAGACCCATCATCCATATTGGGGCCAATCTGTCTCCCATCTGCTCTCTTTGGTCTAAATCGGGGTCAATCTACGAGGTTATAAAAGAAGGAGGTGTGATCGGGAAGAGTCTGCATGTCTTATAACAACATCGAAATTTTATTACAGACTCTCACCGAGCCGATGGTCGGGATGAATAGGGAACAGATGTCGATGTCTTATAGGCTTTACAGTTGGTCCTTTTCATACTGCTCCTTATAAGGATGTGCAATCATTAACACACTATGATTGGCTGGTTACCAGAGAATGTAGTCAAGAAGAGTCAGAACTGGAGAGGTAGGTATTAAACCTTGCAATGCGGCGGCCTGCGGCGTCGGGTCGTATTTTTTCATAAAATGACCTCGAATGGCGACTCGTCCAGGCTCAGTAACCACGTTTTCTCATATTACGTTATCTGTGATGGGTTGAAATCCGCGGCCACCTTGATGCTCTAGCTGTAGGTGCTTTTTACACACACTGTAAGCCTGGAACCAACCAACATATATATATATATATATATATATATATATATATATATATATATATATATTTATATATATGCTGAATCATGCTGACACTTGGAAGGCCAGATGCCCTTCACAAATACACCTAACTGACAGATACTAATGAGAAAGGCAATTGGAGACCTATGTGAGTGACAGTGGTTGAGAAGAATATTTTAGTTTTTATAGGTAATTAATGACTGGTTCTAGTATGAAGACAATAATATCACTCATCATACCAATTAGTCCCTGACAACAGGCATCACCGATGGTGTCAGCACCAACAGTGAATGATTCTAATCAATGAATCCGGAACATATAACAGCTTTTCAGAGTATCATTTTTTATCTCACCCCCGGTATTCTTCTCCCATAGGCTTAACATTAGGAACTCGTTCTCCATTCCCTGCGAGTAATGCTGCCCGTTTTCTATGGTCTATATCCTGTGTGTCGACCATTCTTTTATTGTGTACAGGGGTGACATAAGTACAGAAAGCAACTCATTATCCTCCGATTCATTTGAATCCTACGTGATTTTCACTCGTCTGTCGCCTCGTTCATATCACTCCGCATCTAACTCTTGGAGAACGACATCTTTGAACAAATCTTTTTGGTTTCTTCTTTAATATCTGTCTTTAATATCTGTATCTCACGCTTACTACCCAGCTGTACGAATCTTATTCTGCGCACTGTGTATGAAGTAACAATCTATGCACTGAGTCCCAGGTGACCTGTTTTAAAATAGAGTTTTATATTGATAAGAAAACACAGTGAACGCGTCTGAATTACATCTTTTCCTTGTTGTTTTGGTCAGAAATATTCACTTTGAACTCGGTGAATATTTTCGCCCCAAAAGAACTTGGAACAGATTTTATTCAGGTACACTACCCACAACTCCATATAGTACCACGGCTTTAATGGTAATTAGGGAATACTAGGATAGTGTGCCAAGATGTAGGAGCCGAACAAGTTAGTTTACTAAAGCCGTACTATAGAAAGACATGGATAGTGTGTCTGAGATATTTTGGTCAGAAATATTCACCGAATTCGAAGAATGAGGTGAGTATTTCTAACCAAAATATCGAGGAACAGATGGAATTCAGACACACTCACTATGTCTTTTTATTATTATATACGTAAAAATCATTAAGAATGCCATTCTAAAACTCACTAAATAGAAGAATGAGTGGTCACGTGGTACGGAAGGTAGTATATATTACGCCACAGGATGGACGGATGAAATCTTTTCTCCTATCGCGTAAAGAATACGAGCACCGGTATATAATAATACCATGTATTCCATTCCATGGTTAATAATTCTCATACTGATAAGATATTCCATATAAATTACTCGACCAGGCAGATATGAGACTAGCATATGGGCGAAACCAAACTCCATATTGTCGGTGGCTAATTAGGGGCCCATCCAGCGATGGCATATGAAATATCCTCCTCCATATCATAAGAAAAAGAGGTAAAAATAATCTCGCCTGCCATCATTATGATCGCCATTAGCTGGCTGGTTTCCGGCGTGTGGAGCGTAGATAGGCAGGAGGACTGGGTGACCAGCGGGAGTGGTGTGAGTAGTGTACGAGACGTCCGTTTGCTGCGGCCACCAGGGGAAAAATACGTCTGACCAGCCACCTAGCGGCAGTGAGTGCTACTTATCGCCTAGATTGGCCGCCACCTCTGTCTACACTGTGTTCCAACTTAGAGGTTGGTAAGGTTAAACCTACTTTGGCAACCAACCCCTTCTACGATATAGGGGTTGGTCGGGTTAAATCACACACGGGATCACTTTGTGTTTGCCTCAAACCAAGTCGTTTTTTCTATGTAGGCTCTAAAAGCAGAAATACTCAATAGGTAGAATTCATAACTTAACAAATTGATAAATAAGTCTGGCTTTATGGTGGTTTTATTCTAAAAAATACACACAAAAGGAAATGACTAAATGGTAATTTGGCGTCGAGGTTATGACTTAATACACTCTCCAAGCAGTACTGAAAATCAGGTTGGAGAGTAACAAACAGATCAGTAACGGGTCAAGGCATCCGTTTATTGAACCCGACCAGAGCTAACTTTGTGAAGCTCTGGTTGGCAGTGTATTTATCGCTTAGATTGGCCGCCACCTCTGTCTACACTGTATTCCAACTTATAGGTTGGGAAGGTTAAACCTAATTTGGCAACCAACCCCTTCTAGGATATAGAGGTTGGTCGGGTTAAATCACACACGGTATCCCTCTATGTTCACTTCAAACCAAGTCCTTTTGTTCTATGTAGGCTCTAAAAGCAGAAATACTCAATAGGTAGAATTCATAGCTTAGCAAATTGATAAATAAGTCTGGCTTTATGGTGGTTTTATTCTAAAAATACACACAAAAGGAAATAACAAAATGGTAAATTTCCTTCAAGGTTATGACTAAACACACTCCTCAAGCGTTACAAAAGGTCGAGTAGGAGAGTAACGAACAGGTCCCGCTACTGGGTCAAGGAGGCCACATATTTAAACCAACTAGAGCTAATTTTGTGTAGCTCTGGTTGCCAGTGTATGTTAAACCCTGGTCGTGTCCATGAATTCTCACTCTCAGACCAAGTAGCTTTCTTTATCCGTGGATTCTGAGAGCTGAAATACTTACTCATTAAGAAATATTCCTAGCTGGCAAAAATTGATAATAAAGTCTACCTTTCTGGTTATTTGATTTAAGATTCACAAAAAAGGAAATATGAACATGGAAAAATAGCTTCAAGAGTGAGAATCAAATACATTCTCCAACCAGGTTCAGGTCACATAAAACATCTGCCGGGAGAGTAAGAGACACGAACAGGTAGTGGGTCAAGGCAGCCACGGATTTAACCCAACCAGAGCTAATGTAGTGTAGCTCTGGCGGCCAGTGTACTTATTGCTCAGAGCTACACTACATTAGCTCTGGTTGGGTTAAATCTGTGACACCTTGACCCACTAAATCTAAGTGTCTGTTACTCTCCCAGCAGATGTTTTATGTGACCTGGACCTATGTTTGGAAAGTGGTTTTTTTTCTCATTCTTGAGTCCATTATCATATATTAGTATTTCTCTTTGTGTGTATTTTGAAAAATAAATATATTTTTTTCTCATTCTTGAGTCCATTATTATATATTAGTATTTCTCTTTGTGTGTATTTTGAAAAAGAAATAACAATAAAGGTAGACTTTATTATCAATTTGGTGATCTGTAAATATTTCTTGATAAGTATTTCTGCTCTCAGAACCCACGTATGATAAAAAATGACTTGAGATTGGTTTGAGATTGGGAAATCGTGGACACGATCTGTGTTTAACCATACCATCCTCTAAGTTGGAACAGAGTGGAGACAGAGGTGGCGGCCAATCTATCAGAAGCAGAGCAGTTACACTGGCCACCAGAGCTGTAATACGTTAGCTCTAGTGGGGTTAAATCCATGGCCACCTTGACGCTCTAGCTGTAGGTGCTTCTTACACTCACTGTAAGCCTGGAACCAACCAACGTCATTTTTAAAAATTTATTTATTTTTATTCAGTAAATGGGACTTGGTACAATCGTCGAAGTTGACGCTCTTTCTTGGACTGGTCCAACACACAAGAAGGACAGAAGGGTGATTCACACACAGGAAACGTAGCTCAGGGTTCAAATTACATCTACAGATATTGTCGTAAGTAAAAAAAGTAATTTGTCTTAAATTCTGATATTGCGATGCTATTCTAAGTCCATGATATGGGTGAGGTAAATCCAGAACGGCACTTGAATTATAAAGTAAGCAATATTTCACTCATTTGTATGCACTGCAATCGTCATTCCTTTGCCTCCATGATGATTACTATGCATCCGAATTAATGGAGAAAATTTTATCTTAGCCTGGTATAAACGTCCATAGGCTTTACATTAGGAACTCCTTCTCAATGGCCTTGCGAGTACGGTAACCCATACTCAACGGGTGAAAAACCGCTAAACATTTCCAGGCTAAGATAAAATCAGAAACATATCCTTGCTTGGTCTGAGTCCCTGTTCACCATCTCGTTCGGAGTGCTTCAGAGTATTCACCCGCCATCTCCTTGTCCATATTACTGCGCACTCCACACTCGATGGCGAATGAGGACACAGACCAAACAGTCATCAATTTATTTCTTAATATCAATCCGATTCTCGATCAGGTTCTTTACAAATCCAATATAGGTTATTGGCCTATTCCGCTAGTTTTGCTAGTAGACAATGCTGTGTTCATGGTATCATGACTATTGAGAAATAGAGATAGATAGAGAGATAGAAAGAGATAGATAGAGATAGAGATAGAAAGAGATAGATATATATATATATATAGAGTGATATAGAGAGAGCGACAGATATAAAGAGATAGAGAGATAGAGAGATAGAGAGAGATAGAGAGAGATAGAGTGAGATAGAGATAGATAGAGAGAGATAGAGAGATATAGAGAGATAGAGAGAGATAGAGAGAGATAGAGAGAGCCAGAGAGACAGAGACAGAGAGACATAGAGACAGCGAGAGACAGAGGGAAAGCGAGAGACAGAGAGACAGAGAGACAGAGAGACAGAGATAGGGTACTGCAGTGTACCAGTCACCAGGCCTGCTGTGCCTGTACCTCCCATAAGTGAGGGCTAATGGATATTGGAGCTGGACCCCGCAGCACTTTGTCCCTCCGCGCGCAGACTAATGCCGCATTAGCACAACGACGACGTCAGGCGGGTAGCGTCAGCTGTGACGTCAAACATGGCGCGTAACCCAATCTCGTCGTCTGAATAATCTCTGCCAGGTTGCGGCTGTTTCGGGGTAAGGCTGGATGTATGAAGGTAGGTCCAGTTCAGTTCGTTTGTGTAGACATCGGTAAAACTCAAGATACGGCTGGTGGTTACTATATATGGAGACATGGTTAGTGTGCCTGAATGGAATATGTTCAGAGGTATTTTGGTCGGAAATATTTCCGAGGAAAATATCGAGGAACAGATGAAATTCAGGTATGCTCACTATGTCTCCTTATTATCATATATCTGTAAATCATAAAAAACGCCATTTTACAGTGGTCACGTGGTACTGAGAGACGTATGAATATCATTTCGTCATTCAGTGACGAACGGAATCTGTTCTCCTGGTGAATAAAAGTGACACATTCGCCTATAGGTATGTGATAATATTCAATGCTTTCTGTTTGGAATATATTCTTTTTTTATAACTTTTATTTTAGTTGGAGGCTACAGTAGGCAAAGAAATATGTGCCTATATACACCTGGCTTCGAAAATTTTCAATATTCATTAAGAACTATAAATAGGTGACCATGGCAGCCGGTCAAACAGGAAGGAAGGGGAATAAAGCGGTTAGAACATTCGAATAGTCATGCAGGCAGATCCAGTATGTAATTTACAATTTAAAGTCGTATTGGATATATGATGCTAGTTATAACTTAAGACCCCGACAGTAAATCGGCAACAATGGACTATACGTACGTCGTGGGTTTGTCAAGTGATAAAACTCCAGATGGTGATTATTTGATTTGATAAAAGCTTTGCTGATTTATAGAAAGTATAATATCTTGCCTTCCACACTTCTATAGTTGGTATGGCTCACATGATATTGCTTTATCTATCAAAGGTGAATCAAAAATCCCCTTTTACTTCAAACATAAACTCTGAGTGATCCAGGATATGTCAATGCCAATGAGAACAATTCGCATTGCTTTATTAGAATCATTTTGTTATTATGATGGAGGCTTTTGCGTGCCTGTATGATTATTGGCTTAACATGTATCTTCCTATTTCGGGTTTGACTATGAAATCTCCGAAATTTGCATGAGTTGATATTTTACCTATTTCTGATTTCATTCACCTCCTTTCATGCTGATATGGAATATAGTTGAAAAAGTAATCCAAGTTGCTTAGACGCGTCGACTATACAAAGACATAAATGGGTTTTGTGTATGAGTGGTCGTCATCTCCGAGTAGTTGACACGTAGAAGTATGGTGGTAATTCAGTGTAGTAGTCTTACACCAGATTTAAAGTTCGCTATTATTCCTATTTTTAACATGCAAAACATTTTATGACAATGCGTTCTCATGGCAACTGAAACTAGTATTACTGGTTCTGATTAAACAATATTGAATCAACATTTTAGAGACCTATTTCAAGGTAATGATGATTTGCCGTCATTATGAATGGGGCTTTTTTCCGGAATCTCCTCCCAGAGAGTCAGACATGTAAATGGGCGCAAACGCTATATATTCGTTCTTTGTATAGTTCCACAGTTAGACTGTATTACAACATAATCTTTGCTTTGGTTCATTAAATATTTCCCACCTTCTTGTACATTTTCCTGAATGTTGTAACATTGTTTTACACGTTCACTGCATGGAGACCTGGACAATTTTATTTCAGATATAAAGACACTTATGCCGAACACTATAGGCTACAGAGCCATTGTTAGTTCATGAAGCAGTTACCAGGTAGCCGGGAGCATGGCTTTACCATTGGGCGACTCGTTGTCCTTATGAAATGCAACTTACTTTCAAATTTTACAATGCCTCCTTTGTCTCTCGACTCCCATCCCAGTATAAGGTGACTTAAAAATGAAACCCAGTATATATATGTTCATTTCCACAGAGGCTCTGTACACATATGTGAAAAAGGCTAGAATAGTGACAGTTCTTATCATCACTCACTTATTTTTGAACCCCCACTACTGAAGAACGTCTACTTTTTCACCTCTAGCAGTGAAGAACACCTACTCGCGAGGCAAATTGACGGATCCCAGGGAAAATCACCTACCTGCCCCGTAGATGACGATGCCTGACGCATTCCCTTTTCTATCACAAAGACAACACGAATAATAACAAACCCCATTTTCCCTTGTCCCATGCTTCTCTATAGTCTATATCTCTTAAAGATAGTGTTCGAATTCGTCAGTATTTTTACTAGCCTTATCTATCGAAGACCACTGTATAAAACAATTATCACACCCAGCGAACATAGATATGAAATAACACTCCATATCATGGCTATGTGTTGTCATAATCGATATTGTAAGAAGGATAGTGCAGAAAGATATATGCATTGGGTATTCTTCAAAATGTGTGTTTGTTTTAAGTCAATGCACTCTTTGTGATTGTCTGGTACTCATGCGACCATACAGGTTGTCTCTAACCCTTCTGTTTAGCTTTAGATCTATAACATTAATCTGCCATTTTATTCCTCTAATTCCACTGATTAAACTTCACATCCCCACCCTAATCCCGTTTAACAGTTGATTCTCTTACAGTGAGGTGTTACATCTGCCCCACCAATCCCCTACTTTTTTGGCCCTCCTTTCCTTTGACCAATGTGTACTTATTCCAATGACCCATCTGTCCATCCCCTTACTCCAATGACATATTGTCTGTCCCTTGACTCCAATGACCCATTGTCTGTCCCTTACTCCAATGACCCATTGTCTGTCCCTTGACTCCAATGACCCATTGTCTGTCCTCTTACTCCAATGACACATCCGATTCATGCTCTTTAAGCGATTTTCCATCGGGCGATTATTCAGCACTGATCTGCGAATGGAAACAAAACATGTAGAGAAATATTCACTGATTAATTGTAACTGCAAGAAGGCCCACCAACCGACTATGAGGACGACCGACAGAATCAAAACAAATTCAATTCGGTATGGACATAGAAATGCAGTAAAAATTAGGCATTCACAGCACCCTCACCAATTATTTGATACCGACGTGCAGTGCATGGCACCACCAACAGACCCTTAAGGGCTGATTCCACCAACATGATGGATTTGTCGTGATATATCTTTGTATATCTTGTAACATCTTACAATGTCGCGATATCTCGTATCTCCATTGTCGCAAAACGTAGCCGCGCAGTGTCGGGTGTATATTTTGGTGCTCCACCACCGCAACACCTCAAGACACATCGCGACATATAGGCACGCGATCATTCAATACTAGCCCGACTTAGCAAGACAACGAAATCGTGGCTAATCTCGCTAGATCTTGTGTGTTGGTGGAATCAGCACTTAAAGGAAACTCTATCAATCGGTGTCGTTTTCGTCGGCAAATGGGAATTGACCTCCAGCCGACGACCCTCCCTGGGTCCTCTCCCCTCCCTCTTCCTGGCTTCCCGCTAATATTTCGCGCTCCTTCGCTCTCTCATCCCACAGTCTATAGAGACAGCGCACGGCTTCCACGGCTTGCCGCCGCCTCCACATTGTATGGTTACTATTTATAGCTGACGTTCCTTATTTACCGTGTGGGTGGGGCGATCAATGCTGGGAGCCGGGGCTTCGTTATCAGGGACAGGCGGCTGGGAGCCCCACTCTCCTAGCAGATATCCTGCGCTCTACCTCCTGTGACCGCTTGTATCTCTGCACTGACCGTTGTGGTGCCAAAATTGGTTACCCTGCCATAAGTGGTAATTATCGCTCACTATTGTCTTTGGCGCATGCGCGAACATGCGCACTCCTGCAGTCCACGATTGGAGAGTGACAAATTCATCGGCCCTCGAACTACTAGTTTGTTACTCTCCAAGCAGAAATCCAGCGCTCTACTTCCTGCGGCCGATAGCAAGCGATAGCGCCACAAAAGATCTGCTGGGAGAGTGCTAGTTTGTACATGCGCACTAAGCAAATTTAGCCTAATATTTGTTCGGAGATTTCCCGCTATATGAAGCCTAGAATAGTCCATGAAATCTAAGCGGAACAGGACGGGAAGAGACATGCTGGGATAGAGTGAGCGATAATTACCACTTTTGGCAGGGTAACCAATTTTGGCACCACACCGTCACGGGGAGCTACCGACCTGGGGCCTGTTGAATAATCTAGGATCGTACATGAAGACCCTTTTCTGTACCTCGTACAAGGGTTATCGTTTGATAATATTTACTTTTGTTCGCTAAGACAGTATCAGCCATTCATAAGGTCGTCCATGAGTGTTGAATAAAGTTGACCCACATCGTCCCTGGGTCTCTATGGCTTACAGAATAGGGTCTACATGTACGAGCCTAGATTATTAACGAGTTCCCTGATTCTAGACGTCATGCCTGGTAGACTTGTAATATATGGGAGCTAAGCTTTTGAATTACAGCTGTAAGGATTAAAGATACATTGATATAAAAACAAATTGCTAATAGCTTACTCGGATATCCCTGATATCTCCCTTCGTTATCAGGGACAGGCGGCTGGAAGTCCCACTCTCCCAGCAGATATCCTGCGCTCTACTATACTTGCGGCCGCTTGTATCTCTGCACCGACCTGCCTGTCTGGGATAGAATCTGTCCCAACTTCCAGTTTTTCAAATATCCTAAATTCTTAGTGTTTTTTGGGGGGCATTTTTGTGTTCTATTTGTAAATAGAGATGCACATATTTTTATTCTAAATGATATACACTCATTTCTGTTATTTGTTTTGTTTTTCAAACCAGACACAGACTCTGGGATTACTTTCTTCAGTGGAAAGCATCTCATGTGTTATTGGATTTTGTTTTGTCAACATGACACATGTGTTCACTTGAAGGGGCAGTTTAATCAACTGCGGACTCACATAATATAGTGGTTAAGAACTGGCGAAGAAACAGTTAGAGCTCATTTTACATATTTCATAACCCATAATACATGAGTTATTTGAGTTTCATAACTTTTGACAGTTACCTCGTTTTGAATCTGAAATTTTAGCAGGTTCCCACTGTCCTCATTTAGATACCAGGGAACCAGCGTTGGGTTGAGGCAGAGATTAGCCAGCGCTAGCGCCACCAAAGATCTGGGAGGAGAGTGTGGGAGTCCCCATGTCTTCCGCCTCCCTGAGCCGGTTTCCGGCGTGCTGCGGTTACGGCGTCACAGCTGGTCACAGAGCGTGACGACGCCAGACTGACGTCACGACTGACACACACTGACGTCATGATTGTCAGACACGCCATTTTTAGACATCACGGGGAGCTACACACCTGATTCTTGACGTCACAAATTATTTACTTCTTACATTCCTTACAACAAAAACAGAATTCACAGCGTCATATGACCTGCCGGGACGAGAGACTGAAGACTATAGACTATAGGTCATAGACTATAGCTTAAATGCGGTATGCAAATCGTTGATTTATTAAGTGACTAAGTTTTTCACAAGTTCCTTTTGTATGTATCACCTGTATTGTCTTGTCTAATCGCACTTTTGGGACTCATACGTGGAAGAACGCTAAAATTGTCTTAGCGAATGTTTGTTTGTCCTCCAAAAATTTTCACTGAATAGAAGAATAAATAAAATAATCTGATAGACTTGTAATATATGGGAGCTAAGTGTTTGAATTACAGTGGTGAGGATTAAAGATACATTGATATAAAAACAAATTGCTAATAGCTTACTCGGATGTCCCTCTTCAAAATCTAGGCAATCAGTTTCAGCACTAATATTAGGACATGTGAAAGAAACCAATTGAACAAGAGCTAAATATGTTGTAATGCTCCAACAACAACAAAATCAGATAGATTTGATTGACCAAGCCAACAGAGCAACCAAAGAACATGAAACACTATTTTAAAACTTCACTTACCTGAGACTCAATAATCCTTGTAAGTCCTTATTCTAGAGGAGCGACATTTTAGGATTCATTGTCTCTTGAATGCCAAAAGCAGTGCCACTAAAGTCCACTTCAGGGAATATCTTGACTAAGTCTGTTGATCAGTTGTGTAGGTGATGTATATGTCTGAGTGAGCTGCTTCTCCATTTCCATTCCATATCATTGTACATCATCTAGAGTTTAGAGTGGTCACATTGAACTTTCAGTGTGCTTCCAGAAAACTATCCCTTTACTATCTGCATGCTGTTCACTGTGATAGTGAGAACAGAGCAGGGAGTCAGTGTCTCAGGGTCTTAGATATGTGCCCAGCTGACCATGACCAATCACTCAAGACCAAAATACCCCAACACCCACTGGTGCTTGATGTGTTTGGATCCTAGACTCAGTTGCAGAAATGGCAAGTTGAGTATCCGTATTCTAAATCTAACTCAAACCCTTTGATTGTTATTCATTTATAATTGCACGCTCATTCATCTGTGATGAACATGTATACTTTTGGCTCCTAGTTTATACATTGCCTATAAAAGGTTAGAGTGGTACTGAGAAAAATCTTTCCTTTCACTATCTGCGTGCTATTCACTATGCTATTTGACAAGGAGCAGGGTGCCAGTGTCTCAGCGTCTTAGAGGCATGCCCAACTGACCATGACCGATCGCTGGAGACCAAAATACCTCAAGACCCACTGGTGCTTGATATGTTTGGATCCCAGATAGGCAGCTGCAGAAATGAAAGGTTGACTGGGTGCAAGTGGGTTACAGAAAACTATCAATTGACTGAATGTAATCCAAAACTTTTGATTGTTATTTATTTATAATTGCACTCTTATTCATCAATGATGAACATACTTTTTGCTGCTAGTTATTGTCAATCTTTCTCCTATTGTAATGTAACTTATCAATTCCATTGACTGTTCTGACTGGGAAACTTGTTAACCCTTAAAAACCCACCTTTGTGAGAGATGCAATTACTTTAAAAGAAGAAAGCCACATCAAAAATACTACCAGACGAAGGCACCATTCTGATCTTAGAGGCGAACCAAATGAACTCTAAAACTTCCACAAATCATCGCTAGGGGGGATCTTTACACACTGGGAATAAAACGGAAGTGCAATGCCCATCGTCATTAGGCCCATCCAGAGTCATCCAGTGCCTCACGAACCTTCTGTTCCCTAGGGGGCGCGCTGATCGGAGTAGGAGCAGGGGCCCGTTGAAAAGTCTTTAGAAGGAAACCCACGAGATGAGAATAACTTGGTCCGTACTCCACCGAGTTTGACTGCGGAGTAATCCACGAAGCGAAGCTGAGTGAATTACGCAGTGGTCAAACGTGGTGGAGTACAGACCAAGTTATTCCCATCGGGTGGGTTTCTGATTTTATTTCACCCCGTATAACATCATTTATTGCTGGAATAACTCGCCAAATTAGCCATTGAGTATTAGGTACAATACTTTCACGGCCGTAGAGTACGAGTTCCTAACGTTAGGCCTATGGAGAAAAATACCGGGGTGAGATAAATACACAATATTGACTGGTTTCAGATACAAGCGGCCGTATGCTCCGAGGAGTTGACGCGTAGTAATATCCGAGCGTATGCGAGGATATTGCGTAGAGTCAACTCCGAGGAGCATACAACCGCTTTTATCTGAAACCAGTCTATATTGTATTTATTATCCACCTTTTCTGCACAAGTGACTTGTCGATATCAGTTCATTTTAGTTATGGACTATTTTTCCGTACGCACTATTTTTCCGTATGCGCCACCCGGAGCATACAACATATCCGTATGCGCCGGGTATGTCCATACACGCTGCCTATGTGTTTTCTTTGGGCACTTTGTATTCGGTGGATAATAAAGGATGGTACATATAGGCCCTTTTCTATATGCCATAGAGACAGACTCAGGGACGATATGGGTAAACTTTATTCAACACTTACGGACCACCTTATGGAGAGCTAATACTGTCTTAGCAAACTGACTTTAATATCTTTATACGATAACCCTTGTATGAGGTACAGAAGAGCGTCCTCATGTGTACACGATCCTAGATTATTAAACGGGCCCCAGATTCATAGCGGGACAATAGAAACCATATCTGGTGCAAGCAGTAATAATAAACGCCATAGGCTTAACATGGGATTTATTTATTTCACGGGCGTGACATAAAGTGTTGTTTATGCCACTACTTTCTGTTACTGAAAAAATATGGAAACGGGGTAGGATAAAATCTAGACGCCACTCGTTTGAGTTTGAGCTTATTTATACCACACATTTTGTTGGCTCCGTAATGTCACTCGTCTTCGACTCGTGAAATTATGGAGCCAACTAAATGCGTGGCATAAATAAACTCAGACTCAAACTCGTGACGTCTCTTGATAATACTTTGGACGAACAAGACTTTTATGTTCCTACCATGTCTCTTACAAGGGTCTCGTTTAAACCTAAATCATCGTCTCCTACAAGAAGATAGATTTATTCTTGTCTATAAGTGCTGTATCAAATCTTACAGCGTGTTATGGCCTTTAGAGTGGTGCTTATTGGATGAGACAGAAAAGTTCATCAGTTCTTTAATTGAATAGAAATGGCACTATGGATAAAACTCTGCTGTTACCTAGTGGTGTGGAAGGTTATTTACCAAAGGTAGATGAACTGGAGGCAGGTATACTGGAGAGCTACACTACATTATCTCTGATCGGGTTAAATCCGCGGCCACCTTGAACATGAGCTGTAAGGTTATGTTGCTCTCCCTACAGGTCTTTCGTAGAGCTTGGAGAGTGTGTTATTTCACAACCTCAAACCCAATCAAACAGTTTGTTTTTTCTTTTTTGTGTATTTTTGAAAAATACAATGAACAGAAAACTAGGTTCCATTATTAATTCAAAAGCTATTGATAATTTCGCAAAGCATTTCTGCCTTTAGAACCTCATAGAACAGTGTAACTTGGTTTGAGGTGCACACTGCAGGTATCATATGTGATCGAACACGACCAGCCTCTTAGTCAGGACAGACTGGAAACAGAGATAGTGGCCAATCTAGAGGCAGGCACCACTACACTGGTCGCCAGAGCTGCATTAGCCTGGCAGCCTGGCCTAGTTAGACTATAGGCCAGGTAACGGTTTGCAATTTCGTGGTGCATTATTGGTAACGCCTCCATTTTTCTGTTGCATTGTGGGATTGGCCCTAGGGGGCTTACTTATCATAGTGTATTTTACGATACGAGTGCGGTTCTGAATTTATCTCACCCCTTTTTATGACATTAAATATCATCAAAATATTACAATGATTAGAATAGACTTAGCAAATCCATATGACATCATCTCGAATTCACTACGCCACGGCCGTGGCGTAGTATTGTCACTTTATCGTGGTGATCGTTGAGTATTTTTTTCTAATATTATTCCTATGGCTAAACTTGTACCAGGGGTGGGATAACTATGCGGAACCCAGCCATTCCACTAGTCCACTAGTACCCTGGCCCTAGCGACAACGGGACGTACTACAGTCTAGTTGAAGGTCGTAGGAACCCGTTACCTGTCCCTTATTTCATTAGGGCAGGGAGCCAATCCAGCGCTACATCAGCTCTGGTTGGGTTATATCTGTGGCCTACTACCTTGACCCACTACCTGTAACTGACTTAGTCCGTTCATCGGTGAGAGGTTGTCCAGGGAGAATTATGCTTGGAAGCAGTATAACTCTCCAAGCAGATCTATTTGGTACATGCCCAGCAAAAGCTACTCTAGGACCTATGCTTGAAGAGTAATGCACTGGTTACTGGCAAATCATTTAGGGTAGCTGAGTACCAGCAGAGGCAGGAATTCCTGCCCAAAAATGGTACCCCATAACAGTCTTAGTTTAAGCCTGTGCGCCCTGGCCCTGGCGATAACAGACTGTACTAGAGTCTATAAGTGACTGTTACTCTCTAAGCAGATGTTTCATATGACCTGGACCTATATATATATATCTCTCTTAACATATTTTTTTACATATTCTTTATTCCTTTTGTGTGTATTTTGAATAGGATAACTATAGAGGTAGACTTTATTATCAATTTTGTTAGTTGTCAATATTTCTACTTTAAGAACCCATCTATTAAAAAGAATGTTTGGTCCAAGAGTAAGAATTCGTGGATGCAAACTGGGTTGAACCATACCAACCTCTTTAGAAGGAACAAGATGGAGACAGAGTTGGTGGAGTATCTATGGCACCACCACCCATAGATAGTGAGAATAAACCAGACCGCTGTCAACCAAATAGCCTGAAGTGACATGATCCACTGTGGTTTATAGGTCAGCTAAGCCCATTACACATCTACCGATTCAGGGTTGAACGATTAATTCCCAAATCGTGTAGCAGTCGGTGAACGTATATCGCAGGCGAATTAAGTTACCCCCGGCCCGTGTCGGCCACCCAATCAAAGGCCATCTAGCAACATTCCGTTTTTGGCGACTGGATTTATCAGCATGATGATAAACTTTTCGTGTACGATTTAGGAAAATTGAATGACAACTCATCACTGACAAAGGAACATCTCAAGGAGGGGGTTTCACTAATTGTTGGCTGACCATTGCCTAGCTGTCCTACATCTACCGACTGGGGCCGACTCTGTTAGGATGGCTCGCCTGAGATAAATTAGCATTCCTTTGTTGCCGACAAAGATACATCAATGTTCCGAAATCGGTACATATAGATGTGTATTGGGCTTAACCGCGACAGTGATGGGGCTATACGATTCCGAGACTATAAGCTTAATATCAGGACCAACGTAAAAGCCAATGCCCATCTACCGATTGAAGGTTGAACGATTAGTTCGCAAATAGTATAGGAGTCGGCGAACTTGTCGAGGCAAATTACGTAACACAATCAAGCCCTATGTACCAACATTCCGTTGTCTGCGACTAGATTTATCAACATGTTGATAAACTTTTCGTCACCGATTTTGGAACATAGAAATAACAACTTGTCGGCGACAAAAAGACATCTGAAGGAGGTGGCTCACTAATCGGTGGCTCACCCTTGCCTAGCTGTCCTACATCTACCAAATACGGCCGACTCCATTAGGATGCCTTGGCTGAGACAAATTACCGTCCGTTTTTCGCCGACAAAGGTACATAAATGCTCCGAAATCGGTAGATGGGTAATGGGCTTTAGGCCCTCAGGTCGCAATTCTGCGATTCGCAAATCTAACGCAACAGTGGAGCGACGCCCCCTGAGCGGTGCCTAGAAGCGGATCACAGAACAGTTGTAACATATTGCTGGCATCCTTTCAAATTACTCGAGGCGGTCTCTATCAAATTGACGAATCCATCTCAATTAGTGCTGCTAGCTAATTGACTCATGGATCTCCCTCCTTGATTCTTTTTTTTAATCTAGAATGGAGGGGAAGTTACTTCATGGTGGTGGCTTCACACAGACATCGCTCAATCGCCTATGGAATCGGGATATTACCGATCAATGATTTCACCACGTATATTTCACATACGGAGACAGTAAGCTAGTTTCGGTATATTATATTTTATATTGATTTCCCTTTCCATACATATTGGATATAGGTGTATGTGTTGTTGTTTTTCCCCCCTTTTTTCCCTTTTCTTTCCTCCCCCCTCCCTTTCCTTTTTTTTCTTTAATCTATTCTGAGCAAGTCTTTTATTAATCTCTCCGCATTATCATACAGCTTACAACTTTCAGCTTTGCCAAACCATTCTCCGTACATTCAGTGTTACCTTGTGGTCATTTCCATTGCTCCCTTTTTTCATACCAGTTAACTATATAAAACCATAGGTGTATGTGTTTATGGATTTCCAGCGATGTCATATCATATAGAGATAATTAATTTCATTAGTCAAATAGTTTTTTGCTCATTAAGGATAACATCGATCCAGGGGCTGCATGCCATATACGTAAGTATATACTTATAACCGCATCACCTACGTATAATATCCGTTCCAAACCATGTCGTATTTACACACGTACGCCACCATGTGACGTACGGGGTATGTCACCAGTCGAATAAGGAAAATGACGCTAGTTTTCGGCATATGATGATACCGAAACTGGCTGACTCTCATTGTATGTTACAGTACAAAATCATTGGTCATATACATCCCTTTGCTTTTGACTTTGGGATATATCTGATCAATAATTTTACTGTGCATTTCTGATGTACGAAGACAGTATTCTAGTTTCCGTATAGAATCTTAAGAAGGAAAATAATGAGTACTTGGCATGTGTCCCTGTTCACCATCGAGTTTCAAGAGCACATGATCATTCATGAACGAGGTGATAGCCGAGTGAATGTTCCGAAGTTAGACAAACACGCATGCATTACCTTTTTGAAATTGAAAAACATTGTTTAATAAGCTGTGGGAGCCCTTATTCATGCCAGTGTTTGTATGCTTTTGTTTGGATAAGAAGAGGATAAGAAATTTTAAAAACATTGACGATCTGAGGACTACATCTTACCTCCCACCACAACATGCTACAATGAAAGAAGTACTAAGAAGGAAACTGATGAGTGTTTGGTCTGTGTTCTCGTTCGTCGTCGAGTTTGGAGTGTGCAGTAATATAAACGAGGGGATAGCCGAGTGAATATTCTGAAGCACTCCAAACGAGATAGTGAAAGGGACTCAGACCAAGCACGAATATGTTTCTGATTTTATCTTAGCCTGGAAATATTTATCTTTTTACCACCTGTTGAGAACGAGTTACCGTTCTCGCAACCCTGTTGGGAATGAGTTCATAATATTAAGCCTATGGACGTTTATACCAGGCTAAAGTAAATGCAGGTATAGAGTGAACCTCCAGGTAAATTGAGTTAATGTGTCTCCGTATTTATCCTACCCCTCATATAACACCACATAGACTTAACATAATGCGACTGTATGCCATGGTTATATTCACCTTCACTGGTATGCCACGGTTATGCCATAAAATATCTATATTTCACAGGTGACATATATAGTTAAAACATGTGATGGGGTAGGATAAAATCTAAACATCACTTCATTTCATATGATTGTCTACATAGTGTTCATTGTTTCCCACTACAGATATCACTCAGCAACGCTTCATGAAGTCATTCTACGTAGACAACTTACGCCATATAAACAATCATATGAAATTTCGTGATGTTCCTTTATAGTATTCTGATATATATACATATATATATATATATATATATATATATATATATATATATATATATATATATATATATACTGACAAGCAGAGAGTTTCATGTAGGACACGCGATTTGCAAATTTGCTGCATCTCTCATACACCACCTGTATATATATATATATATATATATATATATATATATATATATATATACATATATGATAGGCTGTACAGAAGGATTCAACTTACCAAAGACTAACCAGAAATACCCTGCCTGCGTGTATGCCATTCTGTATACAAGAAGCACTAGACATGCTGTATTATACGGAAACAGGATTATTGTGGCTGTACGGAATAAATACGCTTTAACATTGATGACGATCAGATGAACCGATGCCAAAGGCAGAGTTTCATCTATCGTCAATTTTACCAAATATTTATCATGTACAGACACAGTACACTTGTTTTTGTATTACTGTTTACTTTAAAATAGCCATTTTTAGCATCGAGTAGCTGGGATTCGCCGACATACTACCTTGAAACTGGATGTTTTGGACAGGTGGCTCTTTAAACCACTTGAGGTGAACCTAGCAAAGCCCTCGCTAACGCTCGTGTATTATTACGCGTGAACCACTCAAGGTTTACGGCTGATGTCCACGAAGCCATCGATTATTGCCTAAGGAGTCGATAGACAATGGTATGATTTGAGTAGGGCTGGTGAAAGTAATCTTTTGTGTACTTTCACCATAATTGGAGAGAGGACCGAGGCAGTACATTATTGCTTGTTTCCATTGGCCGACGAAGATAGCTTAGACTTTTTGAGTCTGTTGGTGGTGCCACGGACTGTGCGTCGGTATAGAAAAATCGCTGAGGGTAGTAGATTTCACTCAGTGACTAAGCTTTCACTCAGTGGTAGGTGGTGCCACATTGCATAATCTAAGCAGAAAAAGTCGTGGGGCATTTCACAACCTTCGTTGTTTCCGTTGACCGATATTGTGTCCACAGCGCCAAAAGTCCATCGGTGGTTTCTCACTGTAGATCGGTGACGGGAAATCGCCCAAAGGAAACGGGCCTTATAGGAGGGGATTTAGAAACTAGTAATGTGTGAAGACGGTTTAAGTGGAGCACAGATGACATACCGATTTAACAAAACAATGATGGGGTACAGTTGTTTGGCCACTATTTGTGTTATGAAGGGAGTGTGGGTTGATATTATGCGCGTTATTTTTTCCATATGGCAGCTGCGACTCACTGATAACGGCAGAAGTGAAAAGAACCATATCACAGGCCGGGATCCCTTCACAGCACTTGGCGCAGGGAATCTCTAGATGGGAATGATTTGTTATTCACAGGATGGATTTATATATATATATATATATATATATATATACACACACATATATCATACTAAACGCTCCCCCCATACTGGTGAAAGATAGAAGATTGAATTGGGGAGATTTATTAACCCTTTAAGGGCGAATGATGCCTTGATGTATCAATCAGCCCAGGGCGAATGATGCCTTGAGACATCATTGCTCAAAAAATATTCTTCTTTTTTTCAACAATATGTCATGGCATCAAATTTTTCTTAGAATGTATGTCTAACACAACAATTAGTATTTCTATTCAGAAAAAAAAAATACATTTAGGATCATGTCTTGTATCACGTGATTAAACGCTCAAATTGTGGGATTTGACAAATATGTGCCTGTCCCCTAGTGGAACACACTCCCACCAGCACCCGTCCCTAAGGGGTTAAGTACAGTATACAAATTTTATGAGTAGCATTTTATGAATATGAATTATTAACATTGGCGCTGGCTGGGTGGGTAAGATTTTTACGATATTTGAATTATTTGTGTAATGGAAGGTGGTCAGGAAGAAGAAGGAAGCGGGTAGATTTATGGGTAGAATTGCTTGTTTAGTAGACTGGAGGTGGTGTAGTAGTGTATAGTTAGAAATATCGGTAGTTACCAGGTGGTGGTGGGGGGGGGGGGGGAGCAATGAGATGGCTTGTCATATATGTCATGTACATGACATGCCTAACCATATAAGTGACTGTATTGTTCCTCATACGTAGCATCTATCTAATTGAATCAATTTTATTTACATTACTATATAAACTAAAAATGGTTTTTAACTGTTTAAAGCTGCCGCTTAGCTATGTATGTGTGTACAGGGAATATTACCATGGTTTTGATCTGCACGGTCGTATTCAACGCATAGTTGACGCGTAGTCACACCCGAACGTATACGAGGATATTGCATAGTGTCAACTACGAAGAGAAAATGACCATACTGACCAAAATCATGGTAATATTATATTTAGTATTCACCATTGTAAATCGTAATGTCCATGCACTAAACCTAGACTCTGCCACCTAGTTCAGTAACTGCCAAATTGATGTTGATTCAGCGGCATTAGTGGTTCTTTTCCGAGACCCAAGCTGACAAATCTAACTATCAACACCACACATGCATAGATAACCTCTTCAATTCTGCTTCGCTGGCTCTTTTTAACTTTAATTGCAATCCACTAAAGGCTTTAACACACTGAGCTCCCAACACACTACGACAAGCATTCCGACACACTACAACACCGAATTTTAAACCTCCCGACACTGCTACGATGCATTGATTTTGATATATATAAGAGTAGTGGGATAACGAACATAAATTCTAGAGTATTAAAGGTAGTTTTTACTGTATACTGGATCAACTACGTCACTTATTCCAAACTTCTATAGATAATTCGATTTTTCCTCTTAAATTGGCCAAAGCTGACGTAATCCCTATACCGAAAAACGGAAACTCCACTAATGTAGGCGACTGGCGACCCATTTCATTATTGCCCCTTCCGGGAAAACTTTTAGAAAAACTGATCCAAAAAGATATTACTACTCACTTAGACAGATATAACTTGTTAAATAACCATCAGTACGGTTTTAGGAAAAACAAGGGGACAGTAGACGCAGTAACCAAATTAGTGCAATCATTATATACCGAACGAGACATCGGTCGAGTCTCAACATGCGTTTATGTCGACCTCAGCAAGGCTTTTGCCCGAGTGAATCATACATTATTAAAAATAAAATTAAGAAATCTAGGAGTAAACGATAAAATACTGAAATGGGTCGACGATTACCTTGCAAATAGAAAACAGTGTGTCAGAGTCGGAAACACTTTGTCGACCTATAAATCCGTTGTAAATGGAGTTCCACAAGGCAGCATTCTCGGGCCGTTGTTCTTTAACTGTTATATTAACGACATGGTAAATGAATCCTTGAATTGTTCATATATAGCTTATGCCGACAACTTGGTAATATACACTTCGGATGATAATCAATATAGTAGTATGCACAGACTAAATACAGACCTAGCTGCAGTAGTTTCATGGTGTAAACAGAATTGCATGAAAGTAAACGTAAAGAAGACCAAAACCTGTTTCTATGGTAATAAAAGGCAAATAAATGGCCTGAAGACTCTCCGCAATCTTCCAGGGTTAATGGTCGATGGTGTGGAGCTGACAACCTGTGACTCTTACTCATATCTTGGTATACTCATAGACGAGACCCTTAGCTGGCAAAAAAGTATAAATGAAACTTTAAAAAAGGTCAGCTTTAGGTTGTTTAAACTGGCACGAGTACGAAAGTTTATCAATAAAGCAACATGTATAAAGATATATAAAAGTTTAATCGCACCGATTTTTGATTACTCTAGTTATTTCGTAGGAGGTGCCAACTTATCAATGAGAGCCAAATTACAAACAACCCAAAATAGGGGGCTTAGGATGTGCACTCGTACATTAGTAGGTGAACTGTCAACGGAGGCAATGCATAAAAGATGTAATGTGCAGCCCCTTGACCAAAGAAGAAAATACATGAAGTTGCTCCACATGAGGCGTTATGCGAAGGATATCACAGTAATAAATGAGCCTAAAACGAGAGCTCAAATGAAGCGCGACATTAAGTTAAAACGACCAAGAACTTCTTTTTTCCAAAAAAGTCCGGTCTACTCTGGAATGTTACTGTGGAACGACTTGCCGCTTTATATTCAAAACTGTAGTTTAAAAGATTTCAAAAATTATGTCAAAGCAAAGTACTTCATTACCACTAACTAGCCTACGTTCCAGGTTTTGCTGAATCAGGAGACCAAAACAACCGTGTTATTGTGTATCGATAATTTGTCTCACCTACTCACCAATTTTTCATGTGCATCATCAACTGTACATATCTTGGAAGAAGATTGTTGATGTCCGAAACCTAATGTATGTTATGCTATAGTTGGCCAGAATACCTGCTATGCAGAGGTCCAACTGATATGTACCTTTTTTACAGTGCAAAATAAAAAAAAAAATTAAAAAAAATTTGTAGCCATTGTTAGTATCCAATACAGGTGTTGCCATTCAGCGCCGCCTAACGGCCCACTGTGTAGTAACGCGGCCGCTCGGACAAACGCGGCCGACTCCAGCCACATGTCCATAGAGCCACACAGTAATCACATCTAAAGTGTGAACGGTGCGTGTGATTACAGGAGTGTTGTTTTTTGACAGATTAAAATGTTGGAGCAAACTCGGGTAGTGTATCAACGAGTCTGAGCTCTCTAAACTTTATAGTTGATAATTCTTTTGGTTTTGATTAAGAGAAAGATAAGCATATAAGAGCTAGGCCTGCCAATGTATTAATGGGTATTCAATTTTGGTGATCCTATGTTATCTATGCTATATCTAAAGTAATATTGAGGCAATATGCATGTGTGGCATACCAGATTTGAGCTGGAATACCATAGAATACGATGCAATCGTTATTATTTCTCTGGAAATAATGTAGGTGGGTATTATGAACGTATTACACTCATAAATTCAGTAATCCAATGCTAAAGTATACGTTGCCAGGTGAATGTTTGGCTTCAGCCTTGGCGTAACCAAGCAGATAAGGTGCGACACCAGCCTACGGAAAAAGGCCTATTTATCATATCCATATATATTTGCCGGCCCAGGCCTGCTGACCAGTGAGAAGGAGGACTGTTGCCCCAGACAACAATTCCCCCTCCCCCACATGCTGCTCCCACACACACAGTGTGGGTCAGTACACTCTGGTCAGCCGACAGATACAGACGTAAAATAAAGCTACAGAAGGAACTTACAGAGTCTATCTTCATTTCAACGTACTTTCCGATAGATCACTACATCGGAAAGTGTCACCATGTTGCAAACACGTTGGAGTATGTCAGAAGCAGTGGTAGCCAGTGAACCCGGCCCTGTCCCATACTTAAATAGAACTGAACGAGAGTTAGCCTGAGTAGTTTTTATGCCACGACGGGCAGGTCGTGTATTACTACACTAGGCGATAGCCGAGTGTAGTGAGGAACAGACCTGACCAGAGTGGCTTAAAAATTAGTCAGGCTAACTCAAGTTGGGTTCTGTATTTATCCTACCCAATCTCTGCGCTTTTGGATTACTAAAATATTAATATCGACTCAACGAACAACCTTAAATGAGTGCCGGATATCCGTTTGCTACCAGGTACTTGTTATTGTCGGAGCAAGCCACTAAGCTGACGTCCTGGTCTCTGATTGGTAAATTTTTTGTATTACTCTCGTGGCATAAAAAACATTTTATGTCATGGCCTGCCACATAAAATTTGCCAATGTTGAGCCTATGGCGTTTTGTTATTAGGGGTAGGATAAAGGGCCGGGTTCCTCTGCCGTAGAGCCCTCCACCGGGGTCGTGATTTCTGGTGCGCACACTCTGACACACATGGAAAAAAAATCGAATCGATAAATATATGTTAATTTCTCTTTGCCAACCTTCAAAACAGCTGCCTCTCATGTTATAACTGTGTATTTAGAGGTTCTTTTCCAGTGGAGCTTGGCTGGTTCTCAAGTCCAGCCATTTTGTTTAGTCTTCCTCGCTGGTTTCCTAACTGCAAGGTGCCTCGCCAATTAACATAGGACAGCTGTTCACCCCTGAATGGAGATCAGGGGTGAATACTTTACCTAAAGCAGTGGGTGCCCGTCTTGAGTCAATCAGAAGGGAGTGTCTATACCATCTATTACGTTTCCTTCCAATATTGGCATCGGCAGCGTATTGTAGTAAACATGCACTTATGGTATGACTTTTCTCTGTCCGGCCACCCTTTCCAGGGTCAACGGAGTGTCTGAAACCATTTCTGTGTTGCTATGCTTCCTGCCAGGCAACTATAGGGGTACAGGTGTGACATCATCTGATGAGGTCACGCCCACCAGTGTACATAGTTACGGTGGTTAGGTGCAGTTCCAAAACGGTCACTCAAGGTAGCATCCAGCTAGGGGACAGACTTAGCCTCGTCCAGTATCTATTTTGTTATTAAGATACTGCCTGAGATCTACATTGGTAAACTGGTTGCATGGTGAGATTTATCGTGACCATGAATAACGTTTTGTGATTCCACTTGAGGTGACATGTAGGAGTGTGTCCTTGACACTGTAATACATTCTGTCTTGTGGTCTCCTTTATAGTCTAGTAGCAACCGTCAAACTGGGTTCTGGTGCTTGAGTTGGTGAGAAGTGTCTATCGTTTGTGGACCCAATAAAAATGAATACAAGTACCTCTACTGCAGATCTGACACAGCTAGGCAGTACTCTACCTCCTACAACCTACCGTCATTGCAGCTACAGTACCTCACTGGTAGCTCAAGGCCTTTCTCCACTGTGCGACTGGGAGGGATCGCAAGCGCGACGTTCCATATAGCTTGCGATCCTGGGTACCGCAAGGTAACATCAATTCTGTGTGGAGACTGCCCCGCTTGCGGCTGGAGTGCTTGCGATCCTAGGTACATAGGTACGCTCAGTCTCAGACTGGGTATACCAAATATCAAACATGTTTGATATCTAAAAACGCTTGCGATCCGGGGTACATGCGGTACTTCCCGTCTGAGACTGGGCGTACCCGGTACACCCAGTCTCGGACTGGAGGGAAACTTGCTGTCTCCACTGTGCGTTTTGCTACTTGCGATCCTGAAGGTACGCCAAGTCTGAGACCTATGAGCTCGTACTCCATGGCGGTGAGGTTCGTGTACCCAATACTCAATGGCTAATCTGGTGATTCATTTGATCAATAAATAATGTTATACGGGGCGAGATAAAATCAGAAACCCACTCGAAGAAAATAACTTCCTTTGCCTACAGAGTAGTTCACTCAGCTTCGCTTCGTGAATTACTTTGCAAGCAAACTCGGTGGAGTACGGGTTTCCTTCTAAGTAATTCCCCCATGATGAACCCGTGGATTATTTCAGCTGATATTTTACCTGAAGGTGGCAGTTCCCCAAAGCAACACATAGGAGACTGCACCACTGCTACGACCCTTCCCATGTGGGTCAGTGATGCACTGGACACATTGGTAGGACTTACACAAACAACACAACAACATGCAGGTAAAAAATGAAATTCCAACCGGGAACACAAAGATTGTCCATGACAGGGTTTTTACAACGACATACAGTAAGCCAGGTCTAAGGCTGGATCTCTCATCCAGCCCACTATGTTCATCTGGGAAGGTCTTATATTTTTTAATTTTCAGAGTGATATTGTATTTATTATCCTACCCCTAATAAAAAACGCCATAGGCTTAACATGGGATTTGTTTATGTCACGGGTAGTGACATAAACTGTTGTTTATGCCACTACTTTTGATACTGAAAACATATGGAAACGGGGTAGAATAAAATCTAGACGCCACTCGTTTGAGTTTGAGCTTATTTATGCCACTCATTTTGTTGGCTCCATAATTTCACGAGTCGAAGACAAAATGAGTGGCATAAATAAACTCAGACTCAAACTCGTGACGTCTCTTGATATTATATGGGTATAATCTCTAATCTACTTGCGCACCATCTTAGCTCGCACCGATGTGGCATGATAAAGGTTATAGGGATTCCTAATTAGCGGCAAAACTTGTTTATGAGACAGAAATACGAATGATTTCTTTGCAGACATGGTAACAACTGATGAGATAAATGTTCCTCCTTACCAGAAATCCCTGGGAAATTTTCATCTTCTTCAACAATTCTCCCTTTTCTTGTGACGTTCTTCATTTGGAAGGCCGACATTAATTTCTGACCAGGGACAAAATGAGCCCTTTTCAAAAATAAATGTCATCTGCAATTGAAATGACAATAATAACGCAATAAAAGTACCGATCGACATAAGCCAATGTGACCCAGCAGGGTTTTATGAAGAGGATCTTGGAGACTTTTGAGCGAGGGTCACACACTCATTCATGCTGTTACAAAGAACTAATATAGACTTTTAGCGTGCTGCAAAAACTATCACTTCGCTATCTGCGTGCCAACTCTCTTGTCACTTGAAAAGGTGCAGAGGGCCAGTGTCTCAGTGATAGAGAGGTGTGAGCATGCTGACCATGACCAATCAACTGCAAGATAACATACATAATGTAGTTTAACATACATAATGAACTTCATTCTTATTGTGTTTAATTGTGTTTTATTATGTTTATTGTGTTTAATCATTTAATGAATGTTCATAATCAAAATCTTGAGCAAGTCTAGTGAAAGGGAGGCTACCTACAGGCCACTTCTAGGTAGGGATCGGAAAAAAGTCAGAGGTAGGCCATGTGAGTGGAGCTGTTTCATTTAGTATAAGAACTGTTGAGATATAACCAGAGTGATAAATAGACACACACAGACACATGTCACTAACACATAGATACACAAAAATACGCATTTACACATGCAGATATCTAGACACATATGATACACAGAGTTCCATACATGTCCCTCCACTACCACCACCAACCACCACTACCACCAGTACAACCTTGAATGTATCTGACATGGGTCACTGCTACTCCCATCCCCTCTCCCCCCCCCCTCTCTCTCTCTCTCTCTCTCTCTCTCTCTCTCTCTCTCTCTCCCTCCCTCTCTCTCTCTCTCTCTCTCTCGCTCTTTCTCTCTCTCTATCTATATATCTCTCAGTCTGTATACACATAAGAAAACATGTAACACAAAGTAAAATCATCCTGTATAACTGTTGATGTACTTACACTAAATGTATGCCATGTAATGTTGTTTTGTATGTGAGCCTCACCACTCACAGTGCTCTGACTGACCGCTCTGACTGCCAGGCAGTCACTGAACCGTAACATTGGAGAAATTGCACGTTGACTGGGTGCAAGTGGGTCAGAGAAGATGGTCCAAACCAAAGTTACAGTTTTAAACTTTCCCGCCGAAATATAACAGAGTTCAACCCTCCAAGAGGAATATAAAATCTGAATATTCAAATGATTCATGTCACTGGGTAGACTAATTTAATGCTGGAGAACACAAATTTTTATTTTCACTTTTAACCAACGATTGACCTGTAATTTGCCTCATTAAATAAGGTGGTTTTGGAAACCCGGAAACCCCCACGATCTGTATCCTGTGATGGACATCACACTTCCACCCTCACTTTGAATGTGGACTTAGACCCATTCGGAACTCATCGGGAGATCTATTTCGTGGAGTTTCGAGGAGGATGGACCAGCTCACCTGATTTATCGGGAATATAAGGAACAAAGTTGTACGAAAAAAGTCCATGAAACTATCAGAAATTCCCGGACACTATCCAATAAAATATTTTTTACGGATGAATCAGCACTTTTGAGTAGATTTTTATTTTTCATTGATCAAACTTCACTAATACCGGTGGTTTTCAAGTTTGGAAGCAAACAACGCTCCAACTATGCCATATTATCTTTGCAGTTGGCATTTACATCAAATTCATAACAACGATCTTGCTGGTATGGTATTATAATAATGATAGTAATAATAATGATAGTAGTAATAATAATAATAATAATAATAACAATAATGTATAGATAAGAACATAGAAATGGAATGGTCTAACAATAGAAAGGTTGGTATGTAATGAGATGGGATGAAGGATGATGGGTTCATCGGATTCAGTGGAAGCTACCACCAGGAAGTGGTTTTGTATGGTGTGTTATAATTAGAGAGTAATTATTATTTCTTTAACACTATTTTTGAACGAGATCCTTGATGACATTGATTTCAGTTCTTTACATTGAGTGTTCCAAAATTGCTTTCCACGATATGATGGTGCATCTCTAGAGTTGTGTTAGAGTAGAGTTAGAGACTACTGGCGTCCCCTATGAGCCGTCTGTAAAATCACATACGTATAAGTTGCAGCCTTCCTCGCCAGATGACAGGCCATCTGCCCATCAGGCCACCATGGAGTGAGCATTCGCCTGAGGCCATCAATGGGGTGGAGGATTGGTTCTGATATCTTCCTCATGTACTGTTTTTAGAGCGTGCTTACACGGCCTATATACATCACCTAAAGGCCTCAAGGTTAGAGTGGTCACACATATACACTTTCAACGTGCTGCCAGAAAACTATCCCTTCATTAGCTGCGTGCTATTCACTGTGATAGTGGGAAAGGAGCAGGGTACCAGTGTCTCAGGGTCATAAAGGCATGCCCAGCTGATCATGACCAATCACTTGAGACCGAAATACCTCATTGACCCACTGGTGCTTGACCTTGATATTTTTGGATCCTAGACTCAGGTGGTTGCAGGAATAGCAGGTTGACTGGGTTCAATTAGGTTACAGAGAACTATCCATAGACTAAATGTAACTCAAACCTATTATTCGTTTTCATTTATAAATAATTGCACCCTTATTCATCAATGATGAACATACTCTTTGCTCCTAGTTTTTATGAGGGCTTGATTCGCAAGGGAACTCTCAGTGGGCTACCATCTCACGCCTAATGTATTGAACACTCTTTGTGGAACTGCTAATTCCAGTATCATATGTAGCTTACAATAATAACAACAATAATAATAATGAAAATATGAAGAGACGTCACGAGTTTGAGTCTGAGTTTATTTATGTCAAGCATTTTGTTGGCATCGTAATTTCACGAGTCGAAGACAAGTGACATTACGAAGCCAACAAAATGAGTGACATAAATAATTTAAAACTCAAACGAGTGGCGTCTAGATTTTATCCTACCCCGTTTCCACATTTTTTCAGCATTAGAAAGCAGTGACATAAACAACACTTTATGTCACACCCGTGACATAAAGAAATCCCATGTTAAGCCTATGGAGTCTTTTTATTAGGGGTAGGACAACAACAAGTATGATAATGGTGATAATGATAATAATGATAATAATGATATGATAATGATAAAGGAATACAATCTGAATGAACAAAGGAATGCTGATCTGATAAATGAGAAGATCGAAACAAATAAACAACGCTTATTTCATTTGACAACGGACTCATGGATCCTTTTCTAGAGGGATGTTACACCCAGAAAATTCATTATTACATTTATCTATCTATGTTTTTTTCATTTTATTTTTGAGCATTCGTTGTAGTTTTTCTATAACAATTTAAGTTACATATCAAGATGCGTAAATGCACACACCAGGAATACAATACTGGTGCGTATCTAAGCAGTGTTTGGATGTTTATCGGTAGAAAAACTAATTAACTAACTGAATCTTTACCTGTAAAAATGTACAATCAGACAAGAATTAGTGTGTCTTCATGGAAACAGAGTTACCTATATTCGCACCCCTCTCATAAGATCTCACACTCTCTAAGTGGTATTCTGTACAAGGTTCTCACTACCCTCTATGAGATAAGAATTCTTAATGAACTAGGCTTAAAGCCTTGAGAATCTACTGGCCTGCCTCCCGTATATCAGATTCCTATAATGATGCCATCTGCGGGGATATTGTGTACTTGGCGCCCTAGTGGCTTTATTTAGATACAGACTCAAGATCAGTGAATGGAAACAGCCTAGCATTTCAATGGTCACCGATTAGTTTTGCAAAAAAAAAGCATGGGATAAAGCCACCACCGAAAGGCTTGTTCGATGACCGATAGAACAAAATGCTTTGATTTCAAAAGCGAAGTTCAAGGTTTCAGCATGAACAAGAAATCGGTACGCGCCTTTATCTCACCCAAGATATTTTCTCTCCATAGACTTAACATCGGGAACTCGTATCTAACGCCCATTAGATATTTATGAAAAATATCCAATGGAGGATAATGTCACAAATGTTAGCCCATTAGTCAATTAAGGGTGATATAAATTCAGAAACCCATTCAAGTTTAGGGTCAGAGCTCGATCCATCTCATTTGAATTACGTAGTAATTCAGTCGGCTTGTGAATTACTACGTGATTCAAACTCGATGGGATACGGGCTCAGACCCTAAACTTTCATAGGTTTCCTCTATGGTAAAATACCTCGGAAACGAGGTACCTACTCCTTGCTGAAACCGTGAGTCCTACCGATGAAATTAAAACGTTTTAATTTTGTCAGTCTTTATGACTTTTATACTACCGAGGAAATCAAACCAGGTTGAAATCATTAATGGCGGAATGAACTTGAGGGTGAAAATCGGTCGATGACTGCCTAAATATTCATTAAAAAGAACACACTTTCACTGTCCGTCACCGATTATGCGCACCGATAATTTTCCAAATAGAACCACCGACCGACTTTTGTATAGAGTGCATATAATCAGTGGACTTTTCGTCGGCAGTTGGAAACGCCATATAAACCGGAATACACAAAAACAGGGTTTCATTTTAGGGAGCGTAAACAAACCGATTGTGGAAGTATATCAATGCAAAAAAGTCCACCATGGTTGCGCTGCATCCAATGCCACACCTCAGCCTGCACCCACCATTTGTAACTCATTAAATGGGATACAAATGCAGAGCTCATGCACTTGGACATTCAAGTCTGTTCTGCTCTGCATAAAATGTTATACAGTTGCTACACAATGGGTTTGCCAATTATTAAAGAGATATACTTCCAAAGTTTGTTTACACTCCCTTTTCAAGTGACAAACCACTTTGCATATGCCTCTGTTTCCGTGTATTCAAAACCACACAACACTAGTTCTTCTTACTATCACGAGGCGGCAGCACAGGTACAATTTTGTGTTTACCAGCACTCAACAGGGAAATCAACCCGCAACATGTATGTACTAGCTGTTCAAACATGAGCATTTATATTGCAATGAGATAGATACACATTCGTTGATCCTGTGTTATCTAGATATAAAGTATTATTGAGGTGACATGCATGAATGACACACACTATTGTAGCTGGAATACCATAGAATACGATACAATCGCTGCACTTTCTCTGGGAATGATGTACACTGGTATCATAAACGTATTACGCTCATGTACTCAGTCATCGTATGCTAAAGAAAGCGTTGCCAGGTGTTGGCTGTAAACATAGCGTAACCCAGCAAAAAGGTGCGAAACCAGTTTGTAGAAAAGGTCTATTGAAGGCAAGTACTGGCATTGCATTCACATCTTAGAGATGCAGCAGAAGACAAAGTATATTGTTTTGTGAATATAGCTTTTCTCGAAAAGATGACAATGACGAGTATTGAAGGAGCAAAATTTACATTATAATGTCAAACTTAATTTAATAGAGGATAAAGGAGGAATAATAACTAAATTCAGGCATGACATGTTTAATACATTTGTGCGACAGGTAGAGGAATATATAGGGGACGTTTACACTGGCCAAAGAACAAAGGGTGTAGATTTTTGGTGTTCTCCTAATAGCCTATTTACATTTTGCGTCAGCAGTGCTGAAGGTCCTTCGGGGGTCCCTGACAGTACATCGGTGATGGCAAATGGAAATAGGCTTTTTGTATATGTTGACATATCAAACATTTTTGTTCTATGACGAGAAACCGTTGTATATATATCAACGTTACGTTATGTTGTATGACAATTATGTATTGCATGGAAGAGCAATTATATATGAATTGAATGCAATAAAAGCATTAAAAAAAATTAGAAGAACACACACAATTCACACTCTTCGGCAGCCAATGGACATAGGTCTATAGTACACCTCCAGAAAGAAAGACTTTCATGAGTTATTTTGGCCTTTTTCCAATTCAACAGCAGTCGTAAACTTTTTGCTCCAGCAGGTCTGCCATCAATACCCTTCACTATTTCCTCGTTCCTTTATGTTTTCTACGATAAATGATCTGCAGCAAACAGAATTTGTTGACCACGTGCACCTTAGATGTTTGTGTATGTAAAGGTAAGCCGCACATGTTTTCCCTCCGGGTGAAGAAGGTGGACAGAAAGAAATGGTCGCATCCACTTGGCACAGTTCCCCTGGTGTACCTCTCAGGTGACATCAAAATAACGTGTCATGTTCTCTACAGTTCATCCTGTGAAAGATGGCAGAACATGGGATACAGACCTACGTCTTTTGGAAGAACTAAGGAAAGCTCAGCTTTCTTGGAAATCAATATCAATAAATGATTAATAGTGAAATATCGCCAGTCAAATATGATTTGGCAAGTAAAATAAAGATAAAACTGAGAATCTGGCTTTTGACAGTAACTGCTTAGAATTACTTCAGAGTTATCTACTGAAATGTAAATACAGAATCGGCCACCATCTCGAGATAAATTTGCCTTTGGCCTGGTAAACATAGGACGCATAGCAGTGTCAATACGGAGACAAACACCATGTTATTATATACCCATGACGTATGTACTGTAGATCTACGCACTGTTTCGATATATACCGTAAAAATGTAGTACAAAACAAGGTTCCGTACTGCAAAATACAGAACCCTGTTCAGTACGGGTTAACATAAACATGGTTTTTAGGTCAAATTACAGTAATTTCTTTTTACTAATTTCGGGTATATGATATATGTAGAACAACTTACTATGCTTGCACAAGCCACAAATCTCAATGCTAATTTAGGGTTCGCAAAGAACTCGGCTAAATCCCATCTCGTTTTGTAACTTGTACAGCATAGTCATGTCGTTCTTTATCCTACCCCTCATATAAATCTCCATAAACTTAACATGGTGTGACCGTATACCTCAGTTGTGGTGAAATATTTCATATAATTGTTTAAATGCCATTTGTTGTCTTCCGCTACAGATATCACTCAGCTCCGCTTTGTGATATCATGCTGCGCTCATGCATGATATCACAATCATATGAAATTTTGTGTTTTTTCATGATAATATAAATGCTGAGGATAAAAACAAAAAGAAACATGCTGCAGTCAGCTCCATCCTATTTCACCATGAACACGGTATACTTCCTCCATCCCTCTGGCTAGCATCCAGGTGCTGTCGACACAGTTTGCTGGATCTTTTTGGCAGAACGGAGGGCAAAAGTTGAAATAGATACCACAATAACAATAGAAAAAATAGCGTTGTTTCTCAGAGTCTTTATGAATAGGAGCACAAAGACGTAGTGTCTGCTATTGTCATCGCCAATTTAGCTCTGTGTTAAGTGGAATTCACACAGAATTCACACAAATTAGTACATGATATATCTATGTACCTCACAGAGTGTTTCTCTGAGAAATACTGCTGACAAACACTGTGTAGATTTTCTGTGTTCTCCTAATAGCCTATTCCCATTTGGCGTCAGCAGTGCTGAAGGTCCGTCGGTGGTTCCTGACTGTATATCGTTGATGGCCATTGGAAATAGGCTATTAGGAAAACACAACAAATCTACACAATATTTGTCAGCCAATGGAAACGGGCCTTTACTGTGACTATGTCTCAGACATGTGGCATACCTATTTGATTCCTCACAAAGCCAAAAGAACTTGGTAATTTAATGTCAATCTCTCCTGTAATCATCCCTAGTTAAGAATTCCACAATCTGTATAGTTACACTACGTATCACTTATGGTTGTATTGAAATGTATATCTAACTGCAAGGTAGATACGATTAATGGATCTCATCAACGTTTGATTTGTTGTAACGTTTGCCTGGAAGAGCGACAAAATATTGTCGAAAGCAAATAAAAACTTATAAAAAAACAAAAACTATTTACCATGTAAAGTGCCTCAGTAATACTTCAGAGATGGTTAACACGACATCCAGAAACAAAGCACACAGATAATACAAATACACTGTTACAGGCCTCGCTACTATAGGCTTATCTTCCTCTTTGGTGAAAAAAGACCATTTATCAACTCAAAAGTTTAGATAACTGAAACTCGTTGTTATAATATTCTATTATGTCCAAAAGTGATATCTTGTGTGAAACAATATCCTTGCGCTCACACCCAGCATTCACATACTGGGTGTGGATGCAATGAGTTTGCATAGCCATGAAGCCAGACTGAGTGGTGTTTAACCGAGCAACGGCCTTAACTTCACAACACACAGCAAGGCGGCGCTGAACAAAAAAAATACAGTTTTTTTGTGTTTGTTTTTTTTATAGAACTCTTATAAGGGTCTTTTACATACATGATGTATCCGACCTCGGCTAGTAGCCGTTCTGCCGTCCGGTCTCTCTTGGTTTCAGCTTTACAATACATTGAATGTATGGAATAATAAAATTATACAGTTTACTAAGAACAGAATATATATTCATATTGGTAAGGTATGATATATTGAGAGACATAGATGAGAGGGATCAACTCTACCGCCGTGCAGAAAAACGTAATGCCATATCACGATGATAGCACTGTATATCTTCTTTAGTTTTTTCTATTTGTTGGTTGTATATATACTGATGGCATGCTGGTGGTCTACCGCGCACAGTATGGCCTTTTTCCCAGTTTACATGGTCTCAAGGTAAAGGCTAATAAGATCTCGTTACCTTTAAAAAAATATTCAGTATGCGAGTAGAAGGATTCTTAGGCCTGGCGTCCACCTATTACGATAGAAATATAGACCTCCCGATATGGCACCGATACAAAAAGCAAATATCGGAGACATATCGGGAAGGTACAAAATCGTAGACATGCCCATCCACCACGCATTGCATTGGTTTTTTATTGGTATCTAATCGCAGAAACGTGATTTTGATTTTTTTATCGGGAAGTACATCGTAGACCATATCGGAGCCATATCGTAGTAGGTGGACGCCGGGCCTTAGAATAAAACAAAACATTTCGTATCCATGGCAAGTAGAAGGGTTTCCAAATTAAAACACTAAATTTACATATTTATACGCAAAATAGTCCGCATACCGGGCTGCCTACTTTCTGGTATCCTGATGATTCTTTTACACAGACAATTATGAAAGAAATGTTCCGAATTTTCCAAATTTAGGTAGTCCCAACATATTAATTTATACTAATATGAAAACCTACTAAGAAAAATGTGTTTCATGTGTTTTTGCATTGTTTAGATCTTACGTTCCGGTTTATTTGTGTTTTGCTTTGCTTTGCTCAGTGCTAAGGATAAGAATTTGTCAAATTCAAATTGCTTCAGAATAATGTTGAAAATAATTAGAATTATCAAAGATTGCCTTTTTTATCATATTGATTTTTTTTTATTTCGAATCATCCTACTGCAGATGGATTAAGATATAATAATGTACGCATAAAAACTACAGAACAAATATTCTTAAGAAGAACTAAGCATATTTACAAAAGAAATGGAAGTACGGAAGAGTGTTGGTTTAAACAGAAGACCAAACAAAGAAGTGTCTTTAGCAGCGAAATTCCTGGTTTTCATGTTTCATATTCTGCTTAGAACTATACATCGATTGTTGATTTTTGCCTGTGGCGCCACCATGTACGATAGAACCAACATACAAACACAAATTGTGTATGTAGATGGGGCTTAGCGAATACATGTGCGTGTTCCTCTCACAGCTATTTGTTCCAACCATAGAGCTTCTCCCAAACTCCGATGCAATGAAGAAATTAAAACCAACATATAAACACAAATTGTTTGTTTTCTCATGGATTCCCTATGGTGTTTACTACAGCACTTGGTAATATGAATGTCAAAGCAAGTGTCAAGGTCGTTCATCGAGGGGGGACCTTGGGGCACCATATTGTTTGTGCCAATAGGGTATGTGCAGGGGTATGTAGTACATGTTGTGACGTCATTTGGCGCTGGTCACTGGACTGGTTTCGTGACAGAGCTATTCGTCAGGCAGAAATCAATGTAAAGTGAGATTCACTCGTAGAGACTAAGGCCTGGAATCCACCTACTACGATTGGAATTTAGACCTACTGATATGGCACCAATACAAAAGTCAATATCAGAGACATATCGGGAAGGTGCAAAATCTTAGACATGTTTCCAGACATGCCAATCTACCATGCATCGTAAGGGGTGTTTTTTTCAGTGCCTAATCGCAGAAACGAAATCACACGGTGGGATCCATGTACATCACAGGGTTCAAAATCTCTGTTCATTTTGGGGGGAAATGTCACCAACGATTGCAGGGGAAAACATGCCTCATGGAAATAAAACTCTACAATTTAAATGAAGAAATTGTGTTCGAGTACAAAATCTCAGCAGGATGTGTCTTAGACAACACCCTGTGTAGAACAGGAATCCCATCATGTGAATCCCACTTCACAAATATGCAATCATGTTTGCCTGTCTTCTATTGGCTAGGGTAGGTTCTTAGTCAGTGACTTCGCAGCAGGTCCATTTGTCTGACCAGAATGACCCTATAGCCTTGAGGTAACTTTTAGGACTTCTGTTTTAACTATACATCGCCTAGCCCGACTACCACTCTTGAAGCTTGGTATCATACTCCATAGTAAATTATGCTGGGAGAAATGCATTGCTGCAACTGTGGAGAAAGTGAGTCAGAGGTTTTTTCAACTTTCAAAAATACGGAAATTCATCAATGAAGAACTAAGCATAAAGATCTACAAAACCCAAATACCCCCCCCCCCCCTGTTTGACTACAGTAGTAATTTGATAGTTGGTGGAAATCTCTTGAAAAAGCTTCAGAAAGTGCAAAATAGAGGTTTAAGAATTTGCACACGGAAAACTAAGTTGGAAATATCTGTTGACGACTTACATGAATGCTGTAAAATCGAAAAAATTGCAGCTCGTCGTAACTATATGTCAATCATGTATATGAAACGTTTTGCCAAATTTATCACCTGTACTGTTGACCCTAGAACTACAGACCAAGCTAAAAGGCAAATACCTCTTAGAAGACCTAAGACTAGTTTTTATAAAAAGAAACCCATGTATATAAGTTCTCATCTCTCAACCTGCACAATTTCTCTCAATGCACTGATGTACCTGTTGTAACTTACAAGGCTAGTTCTGTTCCAAAGAGAGATTGTACACGACAAAGAATACCTGCTTCTGCAGATTGTCACTGTACTTCCACATTCCGGAAAAAAAAGAAGCTTAGACGTAAGGCACATTTGTTGAATTATATGTTCAAAAGAACCCAGTCTGAAACAAATCTTAAAATTCCTATTAGAACTTGACTTTATAATGGTCCAGCCTTATTTGCGTGTACACTAAATTGTACTTCCTATATGCGCGTTATCATGGAGGAACTTATTAGAACTAACAAACCCCCCTGGTCAGAAATACCAATTTTTTTGAAAATGTTTAATGCTCTCTTTATTTTCCATATTCTTGTCCAGTTAGAATTACATTTGGGAATCATACATGTATGTGGCCATCTATCTAGGTACATGTGTCTATTCCAAGATGCTTAGGCCCGGCGTCCACCTACTACGATAGAAATTAAGACCTACCGATACGGCACCGATACAAAAACCAAATATCGGAGACATATCGGGAAGGTGCAAAATCGTAGACATGTGTCTAGACATGCCAATCCCCCACGCATTGTATGGGTTTTTTATCAGTGTCTAATCGCAGAAACGTGGTCAACTGCCCCGATATTAGGTGACCTTCCGACGCGATTTTGATTTTTTTATCGGGAGGTGCATCGTAGACCATATCGGAGCCATATCGTAGTAGGTGGACGCCGGGCCTTAATCTACATTGTTTCAATTTCTAAAGGAGGCGTAAGAATTCTGTAATTCCAAAACAACATGTGTCGTTGACATAAGACGGTGGTAGACTGCCTACACCTGCCATCTAAGCTTCTTACATTGTAGCAAAGGACATTGAACTTCTCTCTGTTCTTGATTCTCTGGTGTCTGTCCAAACTCGGGAGAGGATCATAGCTTCATGTGTTGTCCATTGTCAAGGCCACAAGCTCTTTACATGGTATTTATATGTCGAGCTATATTTGGCAGCTCTACTGTTTGCGTTGTGCGTATGGAGCTAGATTCGTCAAGCATAACAAGCGGAGCCTTCCTAGTCAAGAGTATTAAAAAAAATGTTTGAATTATGAATTTAATCACCCATACTCCCCCTACCAGTGTAGTCATAAACATCTAGCTAGTCAGGTATCCAAAGGTGTACATATTTCCCTTCAGAATCATGTTTGCAAAATAGGGTCAGCATTAAGACACAGGATAGAACGCAGTACCTTTGACATTATACCATGCAGAGTTAACTAAAATTGTTTGTTTATTATTGAGGACACTACATAGGAAATGTACTTCACTATACACTATGAAATATGTTTCTTACTTACAATGTACTACCATTGAAAGAACAAGCATATAGCCAGAAATGGATTTGATGAATAGCAAATTAAATGTATATAGAGGCCAGATTTCATCGGATAGGAGTAATATTTAATAACAATTGAATATCAGAAGGAACGAATTAAGAAGAAGATAACCTTTCAGGGGCATGGTGCTATACCGCTATATTATTTAATATATCAATAAAAGCAGAAGAAGAAGAAGAAGAAGAAGAAGAACAGATTGGTCGGTTTTTTTACCAATTGTATATCTGTCTTAAACCTCGTTTACATTGGCCGACAAGACTAGCACTGATTCTTTTGTTGCCCTAATAGTCTGTCCATGGTGTCGGTATCAAAGAATCAGCAAGAGTTTAGTGTAGCCATTCTTTGTAACGCATCTTCTGAATTCATACCTATGAAATCACCAAAGAACAAAAGACAACAACACTAAATGCAGTTTTATTCTTGAATTAATAGGAGATATCACCTTGTAGGTTACTAGTATACATATTTGTATTACGAGTTAAATCGATGCGTTATACTGAGTAAGGCTGCTGGTTATCTAAGGAAGAGCATAAACCAGCTACCTAGCTCCGCAGGCAGACAGAAACTTGGCAACCTGAAGACTCTCTTCGTCTTGGGGGTTAGCCATCTTACATAACTCACGTTACACCGAAACTATGGAAAGCAACTTTCCTATATCCGCAAACACATGTACTCCCATTGTGACTGGCGAAGCCATTGGCTAAATTCAGTTATGCTGAAAATCTATTCTAATTTGAAGCGAGACACCCGAATTTTATTAATGAAATTAAGAAATACAGCTAAAGAACTCAGAGTGGGAAAAAATATCTTAATAAAGGTGAATATTTAAGCATTTACATATGCACCCATTAGAAATATGGGAAATGATATCTATAAACGAATACATATTTGAGGAAACAGAATAACAAATTAATTTCAGAGAGGTGGAAAGCACAAAAAAAGCAGACACAGTTGATTTCTTTCAAAGGGAAGTTATATTGCCACCAAGATGACAATGTTATGGCGAAATACGGTATCAAAGGGGGACACGACGTTTCGTGCTAATTTATAGCACTTCTTCAGGTGATCTTCAGATTATCTTATTTTTTTTGCGGAAACCTCATGGTACATCGGCTTGCCATAGCTGGGTAGCTTCATGGTTTATTGATGCTTGGATTCCCGTCGGCCATACTCGGCTTTCCGATAGGTTATCACGGGCGGACAAACTAACTTCGCAGAAACACGTTCAGCAACGAAACCTTTTCAGAAATGGTACGCATGTACATGACCGTAGCATGAAATGAAAAACCTGGTTCTTCCAAGGATACTAATGTAAAATAAATGTTATTTAATTATTTTTCAAATTAGAATGTTCTGCTTCACTTAATGAATATAGATTCCTAAGCATTATTGTTGAATTATGGTAGAATACATAAGGAGTGGACTGACCAAGGCAATATTGACCATTATCACGCAACTGATAGCTTGTCATTGGGAACTTGTACTCAACGCCCGTGAAATGTAAAAAAAACAAACTCAACGGGTGGTGATGTTACAAGCATTAGGCCCGGCGTCCACCTACTACGATATGGCTCCGATTTGGTCTACGATGCACCTCCCGATAAAAAAATCAAAATCGCGTCGGAAGGTCACCTAAAATCGGGGCAGTTGACCACGTTTCTGCGATTAGGCACCGAAAAAAACCCATTAAGATGCATGGTTGATTGGCATGTCTAGACATATGTCTACGATTTTGAACCTTCCCGATATGTCTCCGATATTTATTTTTTGTATCGGTGCCATATTGGGAGGTCTAAACTTCCATCGTAGTAGGTAGACGCCAGGCCTTAGCCTATTAGTTAGTGATAGGGGTGAAATGAAATCTAAACTGCACTCGATAGATATAACCACTAAAAATACACCATTCGTTTTGGTTTTCTCATAAGCTCACTCAGCTTTAAGTCTTCCAAAACAAAAACTCATGGCATATTTTCAGCGGCTATGAATCTTGATGGGCTCCCTTCTTAATACTTACTCACTTGAACTAATTGGGGAACCGATATTATTATCAATTCTCAGTGGATATTTTCAAGTGAGACATATTCACCTCCTGAGTCATTACCACGTATCTCGCATCTAGACTATGACAGGACATGCAGGGTTAAAGTTGGTTATGCCATAATATGCTGGTATATATATATATATACACAATATTGACTGGTTTCAGATACAAGCGGCCGTATGCTCCGAGGAGTTGACGCGTAGTAATATCCGAGCGTATGCGAGGATATTGCGCAGTCAACTCCGAGGAGCATACAACCGCTTTTATCTGAAACCAATCAATATTGTATTTATTATCCACCTTTTCTGGACAAGTCGCATGTCGATATCAGTTCATTTTAGTTATGCACTATTTTTTCTGTACGCACTATTTTTCCGTATGCGCCACCCGGTGCATACAACATATCCGTATGCGCCGGGTATGTCCATACAAATTCCCTATGTGTTTCCTATGGACACTTTGTATTAGGTGGATAATAAATATATGTACTAGCCAGCAATATGCGCCGTTGTAACGGCAGATATTAGGTAAGAAATTTCCATCGCCAGCAGCAGTGCCAGGCCTTAGACGATGTTGACAGAGGATGTTAGATAAGTCCTGTGGCACCTGGCCAGCCAGTGTAGCTGTCCAGGGTCCTGGCCAGTGAGCTTTGGAGGGTGAATGTCACTCACAAATATCACAGCAGGGTCAAGGTGTCTGGGCCCACCCTCCCCCATTTCTATCACGTGTAAAAACACGGGCTTGCACTGACCAAAACATACGTTGTAATTGCAAGTATATCATAGAAACTTATAGAAACATTATACTCTCTACAATTTCCCAAAGACTCAATGCTCAACCTTATTTCCCTTCCATATGGTTCTCTATCATGGAATAGAAAAAGTAATGATATTCATTGTCCCAATATACTAGAGCCTGTGGGGGGTCCAGTTAAAATAAGAGCCTTAAATATATATATCGTCTCAATTATTGTTATCATATTAATCATCTATACTATATCAATTATTTATTGATTTCATAATATTATATATATACATATTTATTCATTTATTTATTTATTGTTGATATTTGGTGACGAGAAGATAATTTAACGACCAGGCTCAACATTTCATTGAATATATCAATCTGCGCAATTTCCATTATGTGAAAGTATACATCCCCTTCATAGGTAACACTCAAGAGGGTTTGCTATGTTATACAACATGCTGAGCAGGAAGATGGAGTCTGCACTGAATAGGAATAACAACCTCAAATTCCTATTGGCTGTAAACAGGGTCAGAGCTGTTTACGCTGTGCCATCGGCCGCACACGCCCCTCCGCTGGTCCAGTTATAAGCCACGGTGTTGTCTTTTTTTATGTTGGGTGCATCATGCCGCTTCTTGATGAAAACAACCCCCTGCAGCTGTGGACACACAACCTCCTCTCTCCCTCTGTAACCCTTACAGGAACACCTGGCTTGGTACACACTTACAAACATGCGCCATTAAGTTGAATATCAATAATGCCATACCCGATGCGTAGTTCTATGGTAGATAGGAGCTTTGCTGTTGGATGGTCTGTGTATGATGATAAATGATATGTTGTCTCTATCTTTCTCATTATATATTTTATTCATCATCCCTCTAACATTGTCGTGTTGCTTCTTTGTATGTACATTATGCGCATCCATTCATTCATTGGACTCGCATCTTTGCCGCTATGTGTAGCTCATCACTCTGTTAGATTTCTACCCCTGGGCTTATCTCCATTTCTACCATTCTGTATGTCTCTGTCTGCCTGTCTATCTGTCTGTCTGTATTTGTCTCTGTCTGTCTGTCACTGTCTCTGTCTGTCACTGTCTCTGTCTGTCACTGTCTGTCTCTGTCTGTCCCTGTCTGTCCCTGTCTCTCTCTGTCTCTCTGTCTCTCTTTCTCTCTCCTGTGATTATGTTATTCAATTCCAAAGATTATTGAACAGATACCATTCGATTTCCATTTTCCAATTTAACATCATCAAGGATACATACCTCGTATATAATTCTGTTTCACTGAATATTTGTCATGTGGTCTCCTGTCTTTTGTCTTCGGTGTTATTTTTTGTTGTTTTTCTGCTTATTATTATTTTCATATAATAGTAGATGGAAAAACATCTCTTTTCTGCTAACGACCTAATTAACAATGATTTATAATTGCAACCCTCCAATCCCTCTCTCCGAATGTTAAGTACATTCAGATGTTTGATGATCTTTCTTTTTTTTATTCGTTGGTGGTTATCAATAATTGGTGAGATAAGCTGCCAAAAACTGGATGTCAATTATCACCTCCAAATAGACCACTACATCTAGGTATAGGTATTGAATTAGCGCACTTGGCATGCACAAATCCAGTCCAGGAAACACGCAGTACCTGAAATGGTTCCCGAAATGGGTTTTTGCCTTGTTCGGCCGTGATTAATGACAGCTATTATACATGAATAGCAGAAATGGTGTCCAGCCAAGACAAGTAGCTCACTCTCCCAGCAGATCTTTCATGGCGCTTGTGTTTACTAATCTCTGCCTCAATCCAGTGACGTCAGAGCGGAACAGGACTAGGACACATGTCCAGAAAGAGCTTATAGATGGTGCACCCCTCTCATAAGATCTCACACTCTCTAAGTGGTATTCTGTATCATTATATACCTGTGTGCGAATGTCTATCAAATACTGCCCGCTGCTAGGGGTACAGTAATAATAATGTTCGTGCCCGCTGTGACTGCGACCTTCTAAGTAAATAAAATTGCGTTTTTAATTATTTTAAGGTATATAATAATAAGGAAACATCCTCACTGTGAACGAAACGGTTCTCGTTCTCGGTCAGTTGCCGATTTTATACTGCCTTCCGCCTATGGCGTCAGGCCGTATGATATCGGCGACTGACCTCGAACGAGAAACGTTTCGCCCACAGTAAGGACATTTCCTAATATTCCAGTCCAAATAAAGCCACTAGGGGGCCAAGTACACAGTATTCCCGCTAGATGACATCATTATAGGAATCTGGTGTACGTGTTTACCATGGGAGGCAGGCCATTGGATTCTCAATGCTCTAAGACTAGTTCATTAAGAATTCTTCTCCCATAGAGGGTAATGAGAACCCTGTACAGAATACCAATGTGAGAATGTGAGATCTTATGAGAGGGGTGCACTGTTTGTCCTCCAGTTGTAGTGGTCATTCACTTTGGCCCTAGAGAGCTGATATTATTGATACTGCACCTCTAGCAGCAGGAAGTATTTCATAGATGTTCGACCGAGGATGGGTATATAAAAAGGGTCAAGCCTTTTTGTTCTTACGATCCATGCACTCGGTTTCCTTCCAGTTGTAGAAATAAGGGGACAACGTTATAGTTATTATTGACATACATCACTTTTTGTGGGGCTTGTCCAGTGAACAATATCCGCTTCACTTATATATATCCTTTAGCTATAAGAATGAGGAGAAGGGTAATGCTGATGCGAAAAAGCCAAATTACAAATGGTATCCATAAAATACAGATAGCACATCATTTTTATAGTATTGGTTTGAATACCAAGTGAAGCACAGAACGACTGATTGGATAGATTCGACGAATTTATATTGGTCATTCCCTCTATGTCAATATCCGAATGATCTAGGGAAATAACACAGTGACAACAAGTATAGTGAAAATATCAATTACAATAAATATCATTCATATATACTACTATTATATAAAGAGAATTTAGACAAATATAGTTTAATCGTCATATCAAATAATATTTTCCTGATAAATATTCACATATTTCCTCCACATATATGATCTGGAGAACAAAAATGAATACTACAAAGCAGACGTTCAACCCTAGATGGGCAGTTTTGTATTTACCGAAGTCAATGAGTGAAGAGATTACGTTCAATATTGACATAAACTCAGAGATCTGATACCAAAAAGCTCTCAGCCCCAGCGTAGGTCCGTGTGCGGAGATATTCACCCATCGGAATCAATGCTCTTCGCCTCAGGCCGGTTGGCCTTTTTCGATGTGAGTACATTGTGAGGCCTGGCGTCCATCTAGTTTGAACAAGCAAGATCGGCGGAGATAAACTTATATGTGGGCTTTCTGTAAAGTAAAAAAAAAATAAAAAGATCACCAGGCAGAAGTGATATGGCATATTGCCTGGAATGGATGGTAAGTAGAATCCGGGGTATGTTTGGTAGTGTAAATACAAGGGCTATGATCACCCCAGACCATAGGACCACAACACCACTGGGCATGGGTGAACCGTTAAGCCCGGCGTCCACCTACTACGATTTGGCTCCGATATGGTCTACGATGCACCTCCCGATAAAAAATCAAAATCGCGTCGGAAGGTCACCTAATATCGGGGCAGTTGACCACGTTTCTGTGATTAGACACCGATTAAAACCCCATATAATGCATGGTGGATTGGCATTTCTAGACATATGTCTACGATTTCGCACCTTCCCGATATATCTCCGATATTTGCCTTTTTGTATCGGTGCCATATTGGTAGGTCTAAATTTCCATCGTAGTAGGTGGACGCCAGGCCTAGAGCAGGGGGATGTTTAATATTTAGTTCTATCCATGCAAACCTTGACTATGAATCAGAGTTAAATATTATATGTCTTGTTTAACATGTTATATGTCATGTTTTGTTCAAAAAAATAAAAATGATAAGCAGGTAAGAGCCGATCTGTAATTAGCTATACAGAGGTACTAGGAATGTTTTACGAAGCTCTACAATTAAAAATATATATAATCTAGACCGAAGGAATCTAGATGTAATGGAAGGGTTTGATAAACTGGTTTAAAAAGTAATCTTGAAACAATGGGCACAGTGAAAAGGATGAGGATAATGATAGGAGTCTGTGTGAGGACAATGACAAGAATAGGAGAACGATCACGTTAAATAAGTGTTATCAGTATGTTACTTTCTTTCTACTGACCTAAATCTTTTTTTCTTCTTTTTATTATTCGGTAAATACCATTTCTGGCTTGAGAACCAGTACTTCCAATGGAGTACCAGTACAGTGTTGGTGACATTTTGGCAGGACAGTTCATGATACAAGTTATTCTGTCAAAGGTTCTCCTATGGGTCTGTCCCCGGGTGCTGGTGGGGGTGCCAAGTTAAAAACAGTGGTTAATATGGCGAATAGATTAATCATTTGGATATAACTGTTATAAACTCTGAAGGGTACTATCTAAGCGTGTACATCGATTTTATAATTGTTTGTTAGGCTACCATTTTCAGCAAGGACACCTTTTGAGATGTCCTTCCACAAGGATGGTTTTCTGGATCGAGGTCAGTTTTATCAAAGAGCTTGGAAGGATATTTCAAGTCGCCATCCTTTTCCGTGTCCTTTGAAAGGACAATCCATGTTAATTACAACGTGGACTGTCCTTTGACAGTCAGAAGACCGTTACATGGTACTCCTAAGAGATTCCTTTCAGATATTAAACGCCCCCACTTACCAAAGCTATATAAGTTAAAGCTGTTGTAAGTATTATCTCACCCCTGGAATAAATGTCCATAGGCTTAACATTGGGAACCCGTTCTCCATGCCCCTATAAATATTGCAGTATGTTCTCCATGGTTTATATCCTGTGTTTTGTCCATTCTTTTAGTGTGAACAGGGGGGAAAGAAAGCAACTCGTTCTGGCCAAAGAAGTCATTCTCCAGCTCGTTTGAATGATATGTTATATTCACTCGGGTGTCGCCTCGATCATCTCACACCACATCAAACTCGTGGAGAACGACGACTTTGACCAAAATTTGTTGGTTTCCTATTTAGTATGCTTAAATCCGATCAATACATTTCGGACAAACTACATCGCAGAGGCCTCCAGATAAATCTCGGCATTAAGACTCTACTGTAATGTACTGCTGAAATGCAAGATAATCATAACCCAATCACTACGCAATGTTGTCTTCCCCTGGCCTAGTACCCTATGATGCTTGGAGGCATGCACGACTACAAAATCTGCGCTCATAAAATATCACTTTTTTTTAGAAGATAATTCATTTGCTTCAATGAACATACATCTTCCAACAAATTCCGATCAACATGGTTTAACATATTTACGTCAATGTCTCTAGTATTGTAGATACTCGGGATCACTTCTGTGGCCGTTATAGACGAAAAACTAGGGAAAGTAGTATGGTCTGCGCTCATAAAACATCACTTTTTTTAAAAGATAATTCATTTGCTTCAATGAACATACATCATTCTTCCAACAAATTCCGATCTACATGGTTTAACATATTTACATCGTTGTCTCTAGTATTGTAGATACTCGGGATCACTTCTGTGGCCGTTATAGACCAAGAACTAGGGAACGGAGTATGGTCTGCGCTCATAAAATATCACTTTTTTTAAAAGATAATTCATTTGCTTCAATGAACGGAGAACGGAACAGAACAGGGAACGGAGTATGGTCCCAGAGCGAGAACGTAAAACGTAAACACGGCACTAAAATCGATATTCCCGGGCTCAGCACTCGGCAGAGCTCGACGCCCGCCGGGCCGGCGCCCAGTCGGCGGGGTTACAGGTTTCTGGGTTGGAGCAAATATTCTGAGCTGTCCTAGTTCCTGGAGGGTGGGCCTCGGACATAGACTGGCTCCAATCCGTGGGGGCTGTTGAATAATCTAGGCCGGGCGTCCACCTACTACGATAGAAATTTGGACCTCCGATACAAAATTATCAGTCATACATTAGGTAAGATTAGTTTTATTTTCATCATAAAATTTTTAAAAAAAGGGAGCAAAACACTCTGACCACAGGTATTATATTTTGTTATTAACAGAGAAAAGTCTATCTCAGATATTTGAATGTAATTTGATGTCAAATGAATGAATAAAGTTTTTGCTCGGAAAAAAAAAGAAAAAAAAAAGAAGCAAATATCGGGAAGGTGCAAAATCGTATGTCTAGACATGCCAATCCACAATGCATTATTTTCGGTGTCTAATTGCAGAAACGTGCTCAACTGGCCTGATGTTAGGTGACCTTCCGAGGCATTATCGATTTTTTATCGGGAGGTGCATTGTAGACCATATGGAAGCCATATCGTAGTAGGTGGACGCCGGGCCTGAGGGTCGTACATGAAGACCCTTTTCTGAACATCAACAAGACCCAGGGACAATGTGGGCCAACTTTATTAAAAACTTGTGGATGACCTTTGGTTTGGAAGGGGCTTGAATATGATGAGGTGGTTCCACCAACATGATGGATTTGCTGTGTTATATCTTGGTATCTCTTACATTGTTGTGATGTATTTTACCTCCTTTGCTGCGACACATTGTGCATAGTCATATGTGTACTTTTCGCTATATAATGTATATATTTTGGTGCTCCACCACAGCGGTACCTCAAGATCTATTTCCCACCAACTGGGACATACTACGGCATATCACGAATGCAGCAAAGGTGCTTAACCAGAGCGATGCATCACAGCAAATATCCACGCGATTATTCAAAACCTATCAAGAATTACCAATACAACCATATCGTGACAAATCTCACTACATCTTGTGTGTTGGTGGAACCAGCCCCTCACTCAACATCCTGTGGCTACCACTCCACTTAGATCACTCATCCTCGCGAGGATACTGTACTTAATAAATGGCCTCATGTATGTAACTCCCCTTCCCTAAACCAAATCCTGTGAACAGCTTTTGTGATATATAAAATCCAAGTGCTTCCAGGGGTTTTTCCTCCAGGACCATTCAAAAGGGTTTTGCCACTGGATCTTTCGCATTCTCCTCATGCATCTAGTCTCAGATCTGTCAATACTCTTCCCCAAAGAAAACCTTGGGTACACCTTCTAAAATGGGGAGATTCATGGACCCATCAGAGAACGACTACATATTGTAATTATTTACCTCATACTTTATTTCAATCATTGATGGAATTTTCATGACCAAAGACGTGGGCAAGTCTAGCATAGAAGCATAGAAACTGCGTAGTTGCGGTCTGACTAAGGTCTCTGTCATGGTGATAAATGTATGTGTGTATTGTGCCGATAAGTATTCACTAGAGTGAGGATACACGGCGACATGCCATATGGACATAAGTACGCATATTTCATATACATATATATATATATATGAATATATATATATATAAGAAATATAATCACCAGATTTATATAAGTATAGATCTATGATAGTGTATTAAAATGCCACCAGATGACGCTTGTTACAGACAGAGTGGCGCCACCACCGACAAGGATCATAATCAGATGACGCTTATACTGAGTTTAGTCACTACTACACTAGACTACTACACTAGACTTACACCAGAGCACACCAACAATTTTTTGAGGAAAAGAAAAAGAAAGAAGGTTGGTTATGAGGCGATGCGATTCTTGTCAAAGAGAATACGATGCTCGTTCGCATCGAGACGGATGCCCATTCTGTAAAATCACAGAGAATATCTCTAGCTTGGAAGAAGAAATGGAGCGCATTTCTCCAAGTAAACGACGCACACAGAAACAAGATGGCGACGGTCCGACATCGCAACCACCGGTGTGGCTAAAAGGTCTAGTGGATGAACAAACCACAATGAAATCAGAAATGAAGACTATTCAAGAGGAACTAAGAACGATAGTAAGTTCCCTGAAGTCATTACAAATTTCGGTAAAAACAACTACTTCAACATCTTCACCAACTTCATGGACGGGTGAAGAAGGTCCCAGACCAAACACGGGGGACGCAGCAGAAGGACTTGCAACAGTTCGGACTAATCAAGAGACTCCAATGGTGCGAGAAACAACTACAGACACAAGAGTGAAAACGCCAGAAGCAAGTGCACGCATTCAAGAAGGAGAGAGAACGCCGATAGGAATGGGCCGGAGGCGCGAAAACCCTCGACCAGTCTACCCAGCAGCGCGAACCAATTACATTCCTCCTTCAGTGAATGGCCAAGAATGTGAAGGATCGACACATAACTGCTCACATAAAACGAAGCGTAAGTCACGATACTTTTCCTTGACTCCTTTTCTACCACCAACTGTTGATTCACCTAATTTCGATCAGGTTCTTAGCGCTAGCATGGGATTGTGGCGAAGTCTAAGTATGGCGGGAATAGATGCGTCTGGATACGCCGATCACATTGCTTACTTGGTCGACAGAAAACCTACTCATACAGGGAAGAGCCTATGCGAGTACGATCAAGCAATCCGCGAAAAGTGTGACTATTTGGGGGCTGAAGGTTTCGGCTACGGGGACTCTTTTCTTTCCGAGAAATATTTAAATCATGAATCTACCTACGCATTTGTTAACCTTAACAAAAAACTGAAAGAAATTTCAGAGAAAGAACGGAAGTCTCAAACAAAACGAAACACGGGAGATAGGCAGGCTAATGGTTCATGCTGGAAATTCAATTCGAAAGAAGGCTGTAGCTTCAAGAATTGTCATTACAAACATGAGTGTGCTCAATGTGGTGGATCCCATCCGAGTTTTTCCTGCAAGAAGGTAAAAACCGAAAATAATGACAAATAGGATGAGGTTTGTCCTACGAAAACTTTAACAAATTTCGAGGACAACTATAAGGATCTAGATGTATACAAAGTGAACGGTACCCAATGTATTGCTACTAACATCGAGGCAGGCATGGGAAAAACCATGTTGGGACTGCCGCTTGATTCCAGCGCAGTGGTCTCTCATAGTGAAAACTATGAGTTCGTAAATTCGGTTTGTGGCCAAGTTCCAGAATTATTCCCCTACAATAATGATGCCAAATCTTGTAATGATATTACAGGCATTATTGAAGCAAATAATGAAAAAATGGTTCTGATACCGCATGATTCTATGGCGGGAAATCAGTGTGGTCACTCTCCAAACGGAGAGGCAGTAAAAACAGGCCTTAATTATTCAGACTCAGCGGAGAGACAGACGTCCTCGGTGAGGTCAGAAAATGGGCCGACAATGTACAAAGGTGGTTGCCTAAGCCAAAAACAGGCTGAGGCAGGTTTGGTTTGGTCAGAATGTGGTCATTCTGATGGCAATTGTCCGAAAATAGATAGGAATTCGGTCAAAAATGGTGATATTGAAAAAGGGGAAATAATTGCAAGCGCTACAATTACAATTAGCGGTCATGATAATTCAAAAACATATCCAGACCGCCCATGCAGTGATCAATGCCAGGGTAAGCATTACTTGGGTGGTAGGTTCAATCAACTGAATCCATGTTCTTTTCATGACGAGTGTTTTAAATCACCGCATGGTATAGATGAAAATGCAGAATATATATTTAATGGTGTCAACGAAGGGTTTGCAATTGTAGACAATGAGTTTATGGATAGTTATGAATGTAACAATTATTCAAGCATCTATAAAACCGAGGTTAGAGAAAAAATGAATAAGACTATTAACTCCGAAATTTTGGAAGAAAAAATCACTAAGGTAGATTCCTCTCCCACTTGCATCCACGCAATGGGAGCAGTACGAAAGAAAGATTCTTCAAAAATAAGACCAATTACTGACTGCAAAAGACCGTTACATCGTAGTATAAATAACGCTATGGATTCAGTGTGTGATAAATTCAAGTATACTAATATTGACATGGTGGTACAAGACATGGAAAAGGATTGCTACTTCACCGTGGTTGATATTAAAGACGCCTACAGAGCGGTGCCTGTAAGGCCAGACCATAGACAATTCCAAGGTTTTGCCTGGAAATCAGAACAAGATATAGAAGAGCAGTTTTATGAGTCCAATCGCTTAGTCTTTGGATTAAAATGTGCTCCATATATTTTTCAACATTTGTCCAATTTCATCGTTCGTTGTCTCAAACGCAAAGGGGTTTCCAGGTGCTTCGGTTACTTGGATGATTTTCTAATTATTGGAGAATCATACGAGCAATGTAATGAATACCTTCATACCTTAATCTCTCTTTTGAGAAAATTAGGATTTGGTATATCATGGGATAAAGTCACCCCCCCTACACAAATAATAACTTATTTAGGTATCGAATTGGACAGCCTCAAGATGGAAATAAGATTACCAGAAGGAAAACTTCAAAAAATCTATGAAAAGGTTAAGGAATTCTCCTCTAGGGAAACAGCGAGTTACAAAGAAGTTGCGAGTCTAGCAGGTTTTCTGGCGCATGCAAGCACAGTCGTTCAAGGGGGTCGCACTTTTTCTAGGAGAGTTGTCAATTTTGTAACTTTCATGAAAGACAAGTTGAGATCTTGTAAAATTCCGGACTGGCTAAAGGAAGACCTAAGGTGGTGGGAGGCTTTCTTAAGAATCTTCAATGGCTCGGCTCGTATTCTAACCCCAAAAGATGAATTGGTATATACAGTAGAGTCAGACTCATCAATGACTGGATTCGGAGTATCATGGGGAATGGATTGGGCATATGGAGTCTGGTCACACATGCTCGAGAAAGTATCCGAACAATATTCTTCAAGTCACCACTGGGTTTTTCCCCCATCAGAATCCATGGAAAGTAATATTAACGTGATGGAGATATGGCCAGTAGTCGTGGCTGTACATAGGTGGGGCCCATTATGGACTAATTGCCATGTATCTTTATTGTCTGATAACACACAGGTAGTATCGGCAATTAATACAGGCCGAAGCAGAAACTTACAAACAATGAGTTGGCTAAGGGAAATTTTTTGGATAAGTGCAATTTATAATTTTAAAATAACAGCCAGGTACATACGTTCAGAGGAAAATATTTTTCCTGATTTCCTCTCTCGAATTTTTGATCCAAAAAGAAAGTCAGAAATTCCACCTTGGCTTACATTTGGTGTTTGTTGTTTTTAGGGTTGGAAAGAAAGATGACCGATTACCAGTCAAACTGGATGTCGGCCAACACAACAACAACAAGAGAGTGTCAGTGGAGACATTACACTAGATTCTGTACAGAATTTAATTTTTTGCCGATTCCGGCAACAATTTACACAATCTGCATGTACTTATCATTTATGGCTGATTCGTTTAAATACACATCGATTATTAATTATCTATCAGCGGTCTGGGTACTGCATAAAATTTATGGTGTAGAACATGTAGAGAAAAATGATTTTCGTATAAAACAAACCTTATTAGGTATAAGGAGATCAATAGGTAACAAGATATCTCAAAGCGTACCCTTGTGTAAATCGGAATTATTATGCATTTTTCATTGTTTATGTTTGGAAGACTCCGAGGATTTAGCCTTTTGGTTAACGTGTGTATTGGGATATCGTGGTTTATTAAGAAAGTCAAATATTTTAGAAGAGGGTCTGGCAATTACAATCGATAAGGTAGTTATCACTTCATCCCATGTAATCATTACTATTGTTAAATCAAAAACAATACAATTTTTCGAGAGAGAATTAGTTATTCCTTTTGGGAAAATACCATCTTCCCCCTTTTGCGTTTTTTCTCTCATAACTAGGTTATACACTAAAGTAAATTATTCTTCTCCTTATGATCAATTAGTATCATATATGAAAAATGACGTTTGTGTACGGGGTAGTTATAATTGGTTTAGATGTAAGCTTCAGCGGTTGGTGGTTGAATTAGAGTTAAGAAATGTGACTTCGCACTCTCTACGCCGTGGAGGTGCTTCTGATCTACACAAAGCTGGTATATCATTACTAGATATCAAACAACTAGGCGATTGGTCTAGTTGGTCAGTATTGATATACATTCAAAAGACACTAAGAAGCAAAATGGACTTGGATCAGAATATCATTGATCACTTATTTTGAAGGAATTCAATACGGAATTATCACAAATTATCTGGAGTTGACTTCGTTTTGGCGGTTGGCGGGTGTGTTTAATAAAAGAAACACTATAATTACGCCATACCTGTGTCAACTCTTATTATTTATATTCACTGTTGTATATATGTTACTACTACTATTATTATTATTATTATATATCAACATACATTACTATCATACTAGATTTATAAGAAATATAATCACCAGATTTATATAAGTATAGATCTATGATAGTGTATTAAAATGCCACCAGATGACGCTTGTTACAGACAGAGTGGCGCCACCACCGACAAGGATCATAATCAGATGACGCTTATACTGAGTTTAGTCACTACTACACTAGACTTACACCAGAGCACACCAACAATTTTTTTTTTACCGGGTGTGTTTAATAAAAGAAACACTATAATTACGCCATACCTGTGTCAACTCTTATTATTTATATTCACTGTTGTATATATGTTACTACTACTATTATTATTATTATTATATATCAACATACATTACTATCATACTAGATTTATATATATATATATATATATATGAATATATATATATATATATATTTGTATATTTATAAACATGTTTTTCTTTTTCATATGACTGTGGTGTTTCGTTTTTTGTAGGTTTTTTTTTCAATGCAACATAGTTAATTATGTTCTTTCAACTTCAAATTCATCAGTATGCGCTAAATTCACCACCTTCACCCTTTTGAAATAGCAATGGGGTGAAAAAAACCTTTCATATAATTTAGTCTTTTATTTAGTGAATGATAAAATTTGTATGTGTTTGTGATAAAATGATTCCATATGACTGAATATCAAAATATATAATATATGTACACGACGACTATTTTGGCAACCTTCCCATGCAGTACTGAGTGTGTAACCATCCTGCTCCCTCAAACTGAATCCTGGATGCAGATTGTATAATGTATGAAAACCAAGTGTTTCTGCAGGCTTTGGTCCTTGGACCCCAATGATCTTACCAGTTAGTCTCAGGTGTGTAATTCCTACTCACTATGGACTACTTTCTGTCCCTGTTATCCTGGGGCTACCTCATAGCCCTAGGCTCGTAGGAACAGCAATTCCCCTTCAGTACTTAGGTAAGTACCTCGGGTATTTAACTACTCCCCAAAGCAAAACCCTGGGAACAGTTTGTCTTATGTATGAAATTCAAGGGATTTTACTCCTTAACATCTCAAATCTCCTCAGGTGTGTTTCCCTCCACTCAAAAAGAATATCATGGGTACGCCCCTTGATGATAGAATTAATCGCTATTTTATTTTCCACTTCCCAAGAGATGGCTGGAGGCTGACTGTAGAGTTAAACCTCACCAAATGTATAGATCTGATATATAGACTAGGAAAGAATGGTATGTTCACCATTGAGTGTGGAATTATAAAGTAATATTTAACAATCAAAAGGTTTGCTTTAATGGAGGCAGATGGTCACAGCTGTAGCCCACATGGTACACAGCCACACTTCCATTTCTACAACTTCGAATGTAGGGTCCATATATATATATATATATATATATATATATATATATATATATATATATAAATTTAAAAAATCAACTAAATGATTAAACACAATCAGAATAAAGTTCGTTATAGTATGTATCCTTCTCTGACTCCCATGAATCAGTATCCCAGCAAGGAGGGTTGAGGTAGGTGGAGGGGTAGCCATTCGATGCAGGGACTGAAGCCAGTCCAACACTGGCCCTCTGTACCCCACCAATGTCACAGAGTTTGCAGAGATTCTAGTTTGAACAAGCAAGATCGGCGGAGATAAACTTGTATGTGGGCTTTCTGTAAAGTAAAAAAAATTGAAAGAAAGTATTGTCTAGAATGGATGGTAAGTAGAATCCGTGGTATGTATGGTAGTGTAAATACCAGGGCTATGATCAACTCAGACCATAAGACCACAACACCTCTGGGCATGGGCGAACCGTTAAGCCCGGCGTCCACCTACTACGATATGGCACCGATATGGTTTACGACGCACCTCCTGATACAAAATCAAAATCGCGTCAGAAGGTCCCCTGATATCGGAGCAGTTGACCATGTCTCCGGATTCGTCCCTGATGAAAGATGGGGGTCTACCCCTGACAATACGTGGTGAAGTGGCATGTCTAGACACAAGTCTACGATTTTGCACCTTCCCGATATGTCTCCGATATTGACTTTTTGTATCGGTGCCATATCGGTAGGTCTCAATTTCTATCGTGGTAGGTGGACGCTAGGCCTTAATCAAATTATATTCCATTCTTTATCAGATCCATATAACAGGATATCATTTACACTATCAAGCTTTTTGAATCGGTGCCATATCGGTAGCTCTAAATTTCTATCGTAGTAGGTGGACGCCAGGCCTTAATCAAATTATATTCCATTCTTTATCAGATCCATATAATAGGATATCATTTACACTATCAAGCTTCGACGGGACATTTTCGGTACCATAGTGAATAAGAGTTGAAAATTTGATATCCAATAATGCCTATGATCAGAGCGGGAGGTATATATTACAAGTAGTTGTACACACTGATCACAAAGAGAGATACACACCTGTGTCGGTGTTTAGCATTACTAGAGAAGAAACAGACTAGGAATAGCACCAGTAATGGTAGAAAATGCTTTTCATCTGGAATCATACAGAAGATGTATAGCATATAAACATCTAAAGCCTGGAATAGTCTAAAAAAGGAAAAAAGTGATAATTGTAAAAATTACACCAAAGGAAACCTCACTGCCCTTCGGCTAACATACTGGGAGTTTTTTTCAATCTCCCAAATCCTCCTCCTCAAAAAAATAAAATGATATGAAAACATAAATTCATTGTATATACCATTATTATTATCCATCGTATACAAAGTGTCCATAGAAAATGTATTGGGACTCAGTAAACCACTACCCATTGTATAAAACCTGTCAGATACCATAACTGTGGTATACGGATTCAAACCTGTGGTATACGGCCTCAAAACCATGGTATACGGGAAAAATAGTCCCTTTTGCTATAGAGCAAAGAAATAGTTCCTAATGTTATACCCGCTAATATGGCAATTACTGGGTTTAATTTATTCGAAAAGATGGATAATAAATGCAAGAAACGATGATTTTGTGGACAGGCAGCTCGTGTATTACTACGCGTCAACCTCTCGTGGTTTACGGCCGCCTGTCCACAAAACCATCGATTATTGCCTATGTATTAGTTTTGTTTTGTACTATTCAGTGAATAAAAGATATATACCAGAAAATAATATGTTAAAACCGAATGATGTACTGCCTGTTACCTTTGAAATATATACAAACCCTGTAGAAATTGTCAGCATGGCTCTGGAGCTACTGAAAATAGGATACTGCAAATTATTATCCATCGTATACAAAGTCCCCATTGAAAATGTATGGGGACTCAGTAAACCACCACCCATTGTATAAAACCGGTCAGATACCATAACTGTGTTATACGGAATCTAACCTGTGGTATACGGCCTCAAAACCATGGTATACGGGAAAAATAGTCCCTTTTGCTATAGAGCAAAGAAATAGTTCCTGTTGTTATACCCGCTAATATGGCAATTAATGGGTTTAATTTATTCGAAAAGATGGATAATAAATACAACAAAAGATGGTTTTGTGGACAGGCGGCTCTGTAAACCACTCGCGGATGACCTCGTAATACACTCGCTAGCGCTCGTGTATTACTACGCTCAACCACGGCCGCCTGTCCACAAAACCATCGATTATTGTCTATGTATCCTAGTAGTTCACTCCAGAATAAACAATAACGTAAAAAAAGAAGAAGAAAATGCCACAGCTATCGCCACCGGTACCACAACCATCTCCATTATCACTACCATCACCACCACTATCTCCATCTTGTTCTATTAGCTTTACCTAATTACCTCAACTTCAGCATTGCCACAGGATTCTGTGTATTGGCACCTTGCTTTATTTCCCCGTCGTGCCTCCCCTGCCGCTCCCACCTTCATAAAAATAAGAATAGATACAAAGAAATATACAGTTTTCTCCAGTAGAAGATGCACAAAGACCCGACGACCCGCTGGCTTCCGTTAAATTGCTAAGACGCATAACTTGTGCCCTAAAAAGACTAATAAGGCTAATACTTGCAGCCTCCCTATCCTTAGAGATCGGTTCGGCCATTTGCCGTTTCTTCGTACTCGTTGGAGAACACAGGGACAGAAAGGTTAACCCATAATTTGAGCATGAACATCCTGGAGTAATTAGCGGAGCATCGTTAGTGCTATCTGGAATCAGAGACAGGGGATGGACAGCGGCATGTGTGATTATTAACGTAATTAGAAAGAAGAATGATACATTCTCAACATCGCAAAAAGAACCCAGTATAGATTCAGAGAATACTATGAGCGGATACTGCATTTAACAGTCAGGGAACTAATAGAACTATGGAGCAAAATAGTATGATCATCATTGATGAATGGGCGTGTAATTATAAGAAAATAACAATGAAAAGGTTGGGCTTATATTCAGTCTATGGGTCATTTCCTGTAACTTGCAAACAGTGAAATTGCTATTCCTACAACTGCCTATCTAGGATTCAAATATATCAATCACCAGTGGTTCAATGAGGTCTCTATTGACTGGTCATGGTGGGACACTGAGACATTGGGCCTCTGCACCTTTCCCAATGTCACAGAGATGGCATGCAGGGTGTAAAGGGGATGGTTTTTGTAGCACGCCGAAGGTCAATTTGTAACCTCTTCTGAGCGTGTGGCCTATATTCATTAAAAGAAAGACATCGCAAAAACCTTACATATTGAGAATTGTAGATAATCTCCAAATCTCGGTTTAGAGAAAATAAGGCCCGGCGCGTCTACCTACTACGATATGGCTCCGATGTATGGTCTACGATCCACTTCCTGATAGAAAATCAAAATCGCGTCAGAAGGTCACCTAATATCAGGGCAGTTGACCACGTTTCTGCGGTTAGGCACCGAAAAAAAACCCAATTGAGATGCATGGTGGATTGGCATGTCTAGACATATGTCTACGATATTGCACGTTCTCGATATGTCTCCGATGTTTGCCTTTTTTGTGTCGGTGCCATATCAGTAGGTCTAAATTTCTATCGTAATAGATGGACGTCAGGCCCAACGCTCTGTGATAGAAAATAATGTTTTAATGGAATGAATTGTCTGGTACTCAACCAAGCAAATATTATAGGCAGAAACATTGTGATTGCAAAAACATTCAGACAGTATCAGTCTACTGCTTAAGGGCGTGTTCCACCGGGCTTACTGAATGAAACCTGACGGGCACCGTAAGGGCACCACATGGGCGCCATATCAACGACTGCCAGGACGATGTATATAAAGAACCTGTGCGATGGAGCAGGCCACATGCTAACCAGCGGTGGCCATACAGTCAAAACCTGCTAAAAACCGATTAGAAAGTTGTTACCTGTTACCCGCCAGTGGAACTCGCATAGTATCAGCCGTGGAATGTGCATGTTGATTTGTACACTCTCAGCATGTTTGGTAGACACCTGACAGAGTGGAAGTCTTGCCGACCTGGTGGGACACACCCTTATGTAACTTCTTTACGTCATTCATGGGCAGACGACAGTGACCTTTATAATGACCCATGGAGAGGATCCTCTCCTGATCCATTAAATAATTACTTCCTGCCTTCCCTAATTATAGAGAAGACTTGCCAATCGAAGCTCATCTATGAAAGGGCGAATTAGTTTATAAAATAGCTTGCGGGTTATGCAGTCCACTTCATATATCGAGAGCAGTTCCTGGAATCAAATACACAGACACAAATAACACAGGTTCAAGCAGAGGACATGGTGGCCCAGTGGTTATATGCTTGAATAAGACTTGTGAGATCAAGGTTTCTGTCTCGTGTCGCGCCATGTCGGTTCCTGTCTTCCTTGTCTGGATAATCTAATCTCACATTATGTGACATTTAGAGGCAATTAAACAGAAATATCATATCTCGCCTTTCTTTTTATATTTCTATCTATATTATCTCTTGTTATATGCTATCTTTGACTATAATATTATATTCACGATTGATAAGGAGTCCGCCATGAAATACTGCATGTAATGTGATACTTTATATAATAAACGCTGCTATATATATATATATATATATATATATATATACATATATATATATATATATATATACATATATATATATATATATATATATATATATATATATATAGAGAGAGAGAGAGAGATAGATAGAGAAAGAGAGAGAGAGGGGGAAGAGATAATGAGAGAGAGCGATTTATATAATATACATATATCACATACATATGACTGACCATCGTGTAAGCTTCATAGTCAACCATTCGGTCTGAAGCTGTTCTATATAAATATATGATTGACAAATGGCTTCTAATTCAATACCGAGTACAAGACATAGTATCCTCCCTCCCCCACCACGCACACACGCCCTATACAAAGAAACACTGGAGTATTGTTCATCAATACATGGCAAACATCAATATAAGCTGGCTTATAAATAGCCTTGATTTATAAAAATAGTGTCTGGGGTTGATTTACAGCGAGTCCATTGGCAGATTATTCAGCATCATCTGCAGTCGGAAACACACTGATCGATTTTTGAGCGTTGGCCACACGCATACTCTGCATTTACCTTGAGCTTGATGCAAAAAAAACACTAACCCTTTGAACATCGTATGCGTGCTAAGGCCCCGTATCCACCTACGAGGATATAGCTCCGATATGGTCTAAAGCCTATAAGACAGCGACCCGACCATTGTGCCCGATCACACCTTTGCCCGACGAATCCGTCGGGTCGGGTAGAATCGGGTCGCTGTACGCGCTTCACATACCCGATTTTAATCGGGTCGGGCATTACTTGCCTTGGGGTAATAACCGATTCTGCCCGACCTTAATCGTGTCGCTGTACGCACTTCACCGACTGTTCCCGATTCTGAGCAGGCCGTTTGAATAGCGATGCTATCTATCCCCGAGTCCGATTTACAAGTGTCATATATCGATTTGTAGAGTAGAGAGAGGCAAATATAAATCTGAAAACCGTTTCCCGATTTCTTAATTGGATCCGAATTTTCTATGCTTCCACACCAGCGGCCTGTGGCTCACCCCGGCTCGGCTCCCGGCGGCTCTCTTTGATCTCAATCGGGTCGCTGTACAAGGTCATAAAATGGAAAGGTGTGATCGGGAAGCATTGCAAAGGGTATAAGACAACGACGTTCATGTTCCCAATTATGATCGGCGATCGGATCGGTGAGAATCTGTGGAAAATGTCGCTGTCTTATGGGGTTTATGCACCTCCCGATACAAAATCTAAATCGCGTCGGAAGCTCACCTAATAACCGGGCAGTTGGCCACGTCTCTGCGATTGGCCACCGATGAAAAATGGGGGTCTACCCCTGACGATGCGTGGTGAATTGGCATGTTTAGACATATGTCTACGATTTTGCACCTTCCCGATAAGTCTCCGATATTTGCGTTTTGTATCGGTGCCATATCGGGAGGTCTAAATTCCTATCGTAGTGGATGGACGCCAGGCCTTACTGTGTGATATTGGGAAATGAGGAGAGTGCCAGTGTCTCAGAGAGAGTCTTAGAGGCCATGACCAATCACAAGACCGAAATACCTCATTCACCCCCTAGTGCATGATACTAAAGAAGAAACCAACAAGTTTTGGTCAAAGTCGTCGTTCTCCACGAGTTTGATGCGGTGTGATATGAACGAGGCAACAGCCGAGTGAATATCAAGTAGCATTCAAACGAGTTGCAGAATGACTTCTTTGACCAAAGCGAGTTGCTTTCTGTATTTATCTCACCCCTTTACACACTAAAGGAATGGACAACACACAGGATATAGCCCATGGAGAACGGACTGCAATACTTGTAGGGGCATGCAGAACGAGTTCCCAATGTGAAGCCTATGGACATTTATTCCAGGGTGAGGTAAATTTGGGTCCTCGACAGGCAGTTGCAGTAATGGCAGGTTGACTGGGTGCAGGTGAATTACAGAAAAAGACCCATATACTAGATAAAACCAAAAGCTCTTCATTGCTATTATTCATAATTCCACGCTTATTCATCAATGATGATCATACTGTTTGCTCCCAGGTATTTCACAAGTGCCTACCGATTACATGCTCATTTTTTTATTCAACAAATTACAATGCAAGATCGGTGAATGGGAAGAGCCTGGCATTTCAATGCTCACCGATTAATTTTGAGAAAATTTTGCAATAAGGCACCACCGACTAAATTGGTCAGGACCGACAGAACCAAAATGCTTTGATTTCATCGGTGAGGCTTAATCAAGAATTATGGACATTAACTTAATTATTTTGATATATTGAGGAATAGCACATTATAAGGTTTGTTATAAATTAAAGTAAGTATGAAAGATTGTAGCTTGTATAGTCCTGTCTGCTTAGTTTATGTTGTATATTGTGTATTGTGTTATTTTGCATCTATGTGACAATCTCATGGAAGATCGCCAGGAAACTTATAATTTGTTGAATGAAAAGAATGAGTATGAAATCGGTAGGCACCTGTAAAATACCTGGGTGGAAGGTATCCTCACTCACTATTTGATACCGATGCTCAGTCGGTGGCACCACCGACAGACTTTTAGGAAAACTCATTTGATCGGTGTTGTTTTCGTCGGAAATTGGAAAATGGCTCTATCCGTGCCTTATAGTCATGCAAATGCAATTACAGGCGTAGTGCTTCAGTGGGAAGTCCTCAGAATCGATGTTTGATACGCGATGAATGGTTGATCATAAATCAAAGCATTTCTCCCATCAATAACATCCCGATACATTTCTCGAACAAGGTTCCATCCCACAAGGTAAAACATGCGCCGTTATAGGTGAGGAACCGTGGTCTATATCAAATATGAATGGGTTGAATATAATTGAACCAATAAGACACCCAAGCTGATGTTGTATTGGAATGCCAATGATTTGCTATAAAAAGTGGCTGTCATTCCCTCCTTGAATTTTTAAAAACTTTAACCTCATAACAAAAAAGATATTACATATTTTGATACCTGCATTAAAAAAATTCTTTAATTTTCTACAAAAGTTAGGTCATATTCATTTCTCATGAATAAAGGAATGAATGAATGATTATCAGCCCAATACTATATGTATGATTAATCATGTAAAAAGCAGTAAAAATGACAGAAATACTCGATTCAATAAAAACAGTGGGGGAAATAAATATATATTTCTCTCAGGTGTCTCCGAAGCCAGAAACAACTCTGGAAAAAAACACCTATAAAATTGAATGTAGTCATTGAGCCCCAATTTGATGACATAAGACCATAAAACCATATCCTCAGGCTCCCTCAAAAACAATCTGACTCATTCACAGGATAGATATTAAAACATACATGTAGTATTGGTAATTCTGTGTGGCGTCAAATATAGTTCACGCGAAAAATCCCAATATTGGGCCGATAATGGTACACCAGATTCCAAATATAGGAATTGGTACGATGCGATTTCATCCCAGAAGGTGATCCTATAAGGATAATATCAATATATGTCACGAGTTTGAGTCTGAGTTTTTTAATGTCACGCATTTTGTTGGCTCTGTAATTTCACGAGTTTCATGAGTGACATAAATTAACTCAAACTCAAACGAGTGGCGTCTAGATTATACCCTACCCCGTTTCCACATTTTGTCAGCATTAGAAAGTAGTGACATAAACCACATTTATGTCACACCCGTTACATAAACAAATCCCATGTTGAGCCCATGGCGTTTTTTATTAGGGATAGGATAATATCAAGAAACATCACAAAATTGCATACTATTGTTTACATGGCACGAGTTGTTTTCGCAGAATGATATCACGAATTGGAGCAGAGTGATATCTGTAGCAGAAGACAACGAATGCCATGTAAACAATTATATGAAAGTAAGTGATGTTTAGATTTTATCCTACCCCGTCACATGTTTTTAACTTCTTATCCCCTGTGGCATATAAATATTATATGGCATTACAGTGCCATACAGTTACTCCATGTTAAGTCTAGGGAGATTTATATGAGGGGTAGGAAAATGAGTTGCTACTTGCGCCATTCTGTTTCTGTCGCAATTTATTGCATGAATGGTAGGGATATAATTCATAGAGATATCATACAAAAGCTTTTTACTGTTGTAGATTGTAGGTTGTAACTTCTCTGAAATGTCGATCTGTTTCTCAGTACACTGCACTACGGGCAGGCCGCCAAGTAAGACTCCATTTCATTATGATTATTGAGGTCCAGCCAGCTTCTATAGGCTATATGAGTATTTACATACGTCTGTATTACCAGGAAACACTCCGCATTAGTACAAAATACTTATCCACATCACATCCGGACCAACGGCCGTTATACGTAGCACGCAAAGTTGAGCTGTTCTTGAGAACTCCAATCGGGAACCGCCCATGACCTGTTTTACCATTCCTACAAATAACAAAGTAATCACACCACAATTTGAACAATGCTAATGTGTTTTCCTGTTTGTGTGTGTACTTTTTACTGTCATTTGTATTAGTTAATTGAGCACACGCGTTTGACACATGGGTTAGATGCATGGCTGTAGGGATTTATGTATTTATGCACCATCAGAATGTAAACAGTGTTGGTCAATGCAGGTCGTGAATGACCTATAGGGGACAGAGCCATTGTTAGTTCACGAAGCAGTCACTAGGTAGTCGGGGGACAAACCTGTATTCTGGCTCTTTGTTCTTACGAAATTCAACTGCCTTTCAATATTTTACCATGGTTCCCTTGACTCTCTACACCCATCCCAAAGCAGGATGACATAATGATTAAACCTAAGACATGATATTTTCCATATGGAATACTTTATATAAATATGTGAGCAAGGCTAAAGTTGTGACATTTCCCAATTATCACTCACTTCTTTTCCACCTCCTTTAGTGAAGAACACCTACTTTTTCACCTCCATTAGTGAAGAACACCTACTCGGGGGGCGTCATGGCGGTGCCCATGGATCATAGGCTATATGCCGTAGACATATCGCTTACAGGATGACCTTGGGGACAGTGACTATAGATACAGGTTGAACAATCGATTGACCTTGAAGAACTAAGACAAAATGGCATGTTCGTCATTGATGAATGAGCGTGGAATTATTGATTTTTTAATTAAAACAAAAATTTATTGACCATTAAAGTTGACATTCAATAACCTTGATTTTCCAGATCAATTGGTCAGGTACAAAGACCAACACTATACAAGACAACAGAATCAGACAAGACAAGACAGTATACAACACAATATAACACTCTTTACATCAGATAAACAAAATTAAAAAGAAAAAAAGTTATCTTATTACATGAAGTTAATAAAGTTCTTGCTTTACTTTTGTTTTAAAACTTGTTCCCATTCTTGAAAGTTGTGTTTCAACTGTCAAACCATCCCAAACCATGATAGATAGCAATTTAAAGGTTTGTCTTATATTCTGTTATGGGTCATTTCCTGTAACCCACTTGCAACCCAGTCAACTTGCCATTTCTACAAAAGCCTGTCTAGGATCCAAATATATCAAACAGCAATGGGTCTTTGGGGTATTTCAGTCTCTATATTGATTGGTCATGGTCAGCTGGTCACGCCTCTAAGACGCTGAGACACTGGTCTTCTGCTCCTTACCCAATGTCACTGTGTGAGAACACAAGTCAAATGGTGAAGGGTTAGATATTGATGGGTATTGGTGTTGGTGGCATGAAAATGGTTGAAATGTGCTTCTGCTTCTGTTCACATGTATATATTCATCAAAAGTTTTAAAAGCATATAGTATGAGTATATGATGACCACATCTCCCTGTATGAAATTGCATTGAAATATCCACAACAACTATGGAGTTTTAGTGGAAAACTATGTACATTGAATATGCAATATATATATATATATATATATATATATATATATATATATATATATATATATATATATATATGTATATATATATGTATATTGGCGATATCAAAGGTCATGTTATATGAATAAAACATTTAACTTCGAAACTCCACATCTGCCCCTCTCTAAGTGCAAACCACTGTGACCGACATTGACCCCGGGACTTTCGCTGAGCAAATGATGACTTCAGAATTGTTTTGCCCTGGAATCGTGCCAAGGGTATTCCCACCTGTTATAGAAAGTCAAGTGCTGGAGAGGTTCAAGCACGAGGGCCGTATACCACCACAGCTTAATACAGCAACCCAGAATTAAATAAATACTAAACTATGATACGTGAAAGAAACTGTATAGAGACTGAATAAAACTCTTTGGATAAACCGTTTATATGGCTATATTATGCGTTGCCCTGCCACACAGGGAAATATCTGGAAATAAAACTATTGAATCTAGTTGATATTAGTTTGTTTTTTTTTTGTTTTTTTTTAAACATTTCCTTTTAGTGTCACTAACCCTTCCTGTGGTTTATTTTAACATAATCAACACTTGGCTGTTACTTATGTTACCAGTTCCCAGGCATTTCGCCTGGCAACTCTCTGGAGACCAGGTGTGACATCACACAATGATGTCACACCGACCAGTGTACATAGTTACGGTGGTTAGGTACAGTTCCATAACTGTCATTCAAGGTAGCATCAGCATAGGGAACGGACGTCGCCTCGTCCTATTTCTAGTTGATATTAGTACTGTTACTGAAAATGTTTACACTTTCATGTGAATATCCAAGCCCCTTGCTGTATGTAAGATCATGTAAGGTCTACTTTGAAACATGATGCATACCAATATCATTTATAAATACAGATTCCAGTAGTGAATTCGAAGTCTCATGGCCAGATCTCCGGTCTAAAATTAACGGGTCCATGTCCAATGCCAAACTCAATTAATCTGACATCGAACACGATGATTAGTATCGGAAGAGCCCTAATTACAGAATTACGACGCACAGGGAGACTAAAAATATCGCAACCAGAAGACAGCAAAAAGTTGTGCTGAAAGTAGATCAACCAAAAACAGAAAAATATAGGAAATCACCCATCTATATAGGTGCCCCCATATGGGACAAACTTCCCAAAGTAATACAAGATACAAATGATGCTTTATACTTTAAAATTCAAGTAAAAAACTTCTTGTTAAAAATTCCAGATCTCTTCACCCGCTAGTAACTATGCAACGAACCCGACCATGCCAATGAGCAACCTGTATTTGTCCTGTATGTCCTGTCTATGCTTGTTTATTGTATGACTGCAATGGAAGAAAGCCTAGAATTTTGGCGAATTTGTATGTCTTTATACTGAATAAAAATTTATAAAAAAAAAAAATAGAATGAAATCTGCGTAGAGGCGCAGACAGCTCCTTCTAAACAGTTTGGAAAAGAAATCTTTTCAAGGTGTACAAGGGTCTTCTGGTCTATAGGGGCCTGTCGGCGTTGAACACGTGAAACGAATTGTGAAAAATGAACTGGCAGCTATTGAAGGATACATGCTGTACAAGCACTAGCGGCCGACAAAGCGTTAGCGGAAATTCCGGGGATATTTTTCGTTTACGTTTGTCCCAAACAGGCAGGTCGGTGCAGAGATACAAGCATCCGTAGGAAGTAGAGCACTGGATCTCTGCTAGGAGAGTGTGCTTTGAGATGAAATTTGTTGTTTGCAAGAAAATATAATGTAAAGGTTCAGGATATCACATTTATTCCTCCGGATACTTAATCCTCTGATTTGTTGAGCGATTGAATATTCATATTTTAGAACTGTTGATGGTATTGTATAATTATCATATGCTATTTATTTGAGAAAGAAGCCATTAACCATGTATATAGTATGGATTTGTCATTTGTCTATACGTATTGGCATATTATCAAAACGCAATCTTTGTCGTTATGTAATTGAGATTCCAAGGCAGATATACAGTTCACATTTTTATCTTTATTGACGCGTTCATACAAATGTACAAATTTGCAAAATGATAAAACCATCTTCAGCAAGGTTTAATCCGGTCCAAGTACCTGTAATGACCCATATAAATGGGCTCTTATCCACAAGAAGAATATCGTGAACTCTAAGTCACCTTCTTTTTTAACTGACATTATAAACCACTTTCACACACCAATCATCCAAATATACAATATTTCACTGAATTAAGTATCTTTCTGTAAGCCATATTTTCTTATTTCTCAGCACCAATAAAACCAACAAAATACATATTTTCGCATGATTGCGTCTCTGAAGACACTAGTACATAATAGACACCTGACATGAATGCAATATTATGCCAATTCCTGGAGTATCCTTGATATTTACATCTTTCTCCTCGCATCCTGTAAAAATACTCTGAACACATTCATCCGTCCTACTACAATCTTGACTGGTCCTTTTTTTATAAGTAATATTTACAGCTAGTTTATAACATGGGATACTGTCAAGTCACTTGCTTCTCCATACCCATTTAACACTGATGACATTGGTCGCATTTGCTCTGCTAAAAAGAGAGGCATATATTTTCTTCTACAAAACGGAAAATCTAGTGAATCACTGTAAATCACTATAATCACATCATAAGGCTAAAGGAGAGCTAGTAGTGTCACCGGTTTTTGTAATCCCTGAAGAATGAACCGCACATGTTGATGGAAATGATACAAAAGACTGGCAATAACAGAGTAATGTACTAATGCCAACTGATTGACATGTTTGAGCAAAGATGATGTTGTACTTAACACTGGGGTGCCGTTTGATATCATAACATGTTGTTACGTTCCAAATCTCTATTGAGAAACATGTGAACACTTTCCCTTGGCCTAACTGACCAACCTCGCTCCATGTGTAAACACTGAGTAACCATAAAGTGCGACATCTCGATGTACTTATCAGTTCACAGCTAGCTGTCATTGCAATAACACCTGCAGTAAAGCTTGTAATGGGAATATAGCCTTGGACTCCTTCATTTAGATCACTATCAGTTATACACCCGGTAATATCAATGTGTGCAGTATCCAATGCCGTGCAGGTCCTTCAGTACAGATAACATACATTTACGTGTGGCTAAAGGATTCCATACTTCATTTTATGAAGAATTATTCACAGGATAGCAAATTATCATTACGCTAGTGCACAAGGTGAAACGAGATTGGACATGTTCAGAGAGCACGGCAACAGCAGAAGACAAAGAAACCTTCAGGCGATGGTCTTAAAGGATCGTTAACACCGCATTTTTTCTTCGCTTTTGTCAGCTATGTTTTAAGGAATAATTTCTAAACCAAACAGTATACACATATAGTGAATCTGACTCTGCCGCCTAACAGGCGTAATGCAATCGTTCTGGTCACCATTTTCCTGCCGTCTTGATATATTCAATATATTATCCAGGTCACTGAGGTCATGAGAGGCCCACCGATAGTTTTGTCAGTGGATCAAAGGCCGTCTATGTCTAATAATGATAATCCATTGACACAACACTGTTAGAATCGTTCCATGTCTAAATGAATAATAGGACAGGTATCGCCTGATTTGTAGCGACCTTGAATTTATGCTGTTTCTCTGATCATTCGCAGTGGTAGGGGGAACCAGCACAACCTCCCTCCCTCATAAGATTACCCAAATAACTTATTTACACTGGTTTTAAATGGGTAACAAAATAAAGTTATGGTAACCTTTGTAAACAGAAAAGGTTACTTATTGAGATGTTTCTCTGAATCTTGACAGATTTCGACGGGAAACCAGCATAAAAACCAACAAGTACTGGTCAGGTACTAGTTCAATGCAATCCCAGAATGCACTAGAAAATCGGCAGGCGATACCTGGCCTAATATGTGAGTCCACGAACCAAACTTTCAGGCTACAACACTGTGAGAATGTTGAAAATCACTCCGGGCAATAGTCTGTTATCGTGAAGCCCTGGAACATGCATAAAGGTCATGGGATTAACGTGCCAGTATTTGGCATCAGAGCTCAGGCAATGTCCAACACTTGTCACATGTATAACATTACCTCTGTCAGTAAAACCAACATTAATGCCCAAATATGTTTACAGGTTGGCACAATTAAATTACTCTGCAAGCTGTTGGATGCATTTCTCAACACTCTCAAAATGATTGAATTTAGCAATCCACGATTTTCCTAAGCGTCTGCTTGGCAATCCAATGAATACAGGTTGAACGGGGTTTCTTGGCTTAACCTTTTTCGTGGCTCGATAATTGTATCGGCATAAACTATTTTGAATTTTATCACATAAAATGTCACCACAAGAAACCCACACGGGATTCCTGTATATGGTGAAGGTGGACCCTTGATCAGATAGGTTACTTAACTTGATATCACTGCTTGTGCGAATCGTCCATTATATAAATGCTTACATATTGAGAATTAGCAAAGCGAGATTCAATCCATAAAGACTGTCTTTCTGTACATCTCTCCTCCCTTTTCATCACTCATCCATTATCGTCAATCATTCAAATAATATATAATAAAATGGTTGTTAACACGGCAGTTGTACTTAATCCATGTGAACTTAGGCCTTGGGAGGCCTGCTTTCTTAGTACTCAAAGCACCTTATTTCCATGCACCTCTCCTCCATTGAGAATAGACTTTTCGATAAATTGTACACACTAGTCCATACGTCCATGGCAGATAATGTCTTTTCAAGACAACACCTTCTAATAAATTAGTATACAGCCCTTTTAAAATAGGGTAATTTGCAGAAACCCAACCTCAAGTTAGGAAATATGGTGTGGGACTTTGGCATGAAAATATATGTGTGCTATCATATGGTACACAGTGATTCAGTGAACTATCTGACGTCTACCAATCATGCCTATGGTGTCTGTCATACAAGACAACACAGAATGTGAAGAAACCTCAGTGCTCTTTTGTCACAATCATCCCGTTATGCTAAATAACGGATATCTACAGCTTCAACAACCGTAACAATAGTTGAGAACGTGTAGATGAAGTTTCTTCAATAGTGTCTTTCATTCAAAAAGTGTATCTTCTTATTCTGTCATACAGAGAACAACTGCACGCATTCTAACCCCTGAATGAAACGGTCGAGCCGCAACACTGCCTGGTGCTTTACATTATATGGGAGGTGTTTTAAAACTATGAACGATTACAATTCGATCTTTGTTATCTTTGTTATCGTTGCATTCTCATTCCCTAAAGTGATCATTCTTCACGGAGGAAGGTCTTATAAAACGATCAGGGAAATATCTTTGAGTTTTTTAAAAGGTAACAAGTTGTACCTTTTTTAGGTCCATTTCTAAGCGGGTTCGATCCATCATAACAAAACGTCTTCCACTGAGATATAATAATAAAAAAAACTGCAAAAGATATCATGGAATTCTGAGGAACACATTAAAAAACCGGACTGACACTCTGACCATGGTCACTATCGCCTGAGGTTAGTCTTAATCTTAACCGTTAATCCAAAATAGTTTTTAGTTTTAAAAACACCTCCCAGGTCACACAATTCACCAGCGTTATGCAGGACAAAACAATGTATTATGGCATCTATTGCAGCAGCCAACTACTACCGTATAATTTACATAACGTCACGTTCATATACAATACAAGTATATTTGTATATATATATGCGTGTGAATATATATATGTGTATATATATATATATATATGTTTATATTTTCATCAGCTGGGTTCTTCTATGAATAAATACCTCCGATGTGTTTGTCTCATCGTTCTTGAATAAATAGTCAATGTCGCTGTTGGTGCCACAATGGTAGTGCCTCCTGTTATGGATACATGGCTTGACACTTCTTAAAGTGGTATCCGAGAATGCCAGGAGTAGCTTTCTCAGCAGCATCCGTTCTCGTATCCGTTCATTCTGCAAGTCTCGTAGGATCTCGATACCACGTGACCTCTTCTCGCGGGATCTGACGCGGGACCCGGAGACCTGTAGGTCTTCACTGGTGACCCTGCTGATTCTGCGAACCAGCGAACTCTAGAGCTCCATCCTGGAATAGATAAGGTAGAGATAAGAGATGATGCTTGCCAAATACGGGCATAAATTCTCCATCGAATATGTACGGGGATGCAGTAAACCACTTTCCATTGTTAACAATAGGTCAGATACCATAATAATTGTATACGAATTAAAATTAATTATATACGTCTTCAAATCCATTGTATATGACAAAAATAGTCCCTCTGTGCTATAGAGCCGAGAAATAGTCCCACTTGATATACTCTTTAATATGGTAATTCCGGGGTTGAATGTATTTGAGGAGGCTTTGATTTGGTTTTCATTAAAAAAAACCAGCTTGAAGAAATACATTGGATATCATACTACATGTGTATTTTGTATTAACGAATTCTTGGAGTTACTCTTAGAGACATACGGAGATCTATACATAACAAGCAACTCTTTGGTTTAGAAGAATACAATTACAGTTTAAGAAACGAGGCAGGAACATGTCTATACACAACCAATGCGACCTTGCAAAAAAAAAAAAAAGGCAATATAAACCTTCCTCCTTTAACTACAACACAATGATGAAGTCCAACTCACGTTTTATGCTGAACTCTTTACGGCGTACTTGAAGGATTCTTTTCTTCCAGCTTGGACCGCTTGGCCACGACAATCTCGTTTTCTGAGGAGGTTTGCCGCTCTGTGAGGATGCCTGTGGGTGATGAAGCGACTGTGGGTGAACCTGCAACTGCTGCAGCTGATCCTGCAGCACTTGCAACTCCCCCCTCATCCTGCTCCATGGCGACTACCGCATGGCACGTGCCTCCTGCAGCGGCTGAACACTCGGCTGCCTCAGACTCAGTGAGTTCGTTTTCGCAGTCATTTTCCTCAATTTGCTCCAGTGGGATGTTCCGCGATACTTGATCTAAGACAATGTCTAGGATGGCCTTGCACGACTCGGCCTCGTCCACGTTTTCACACTCGTCCCGTGGGACCTGGTACTCCACATCTAGGCACTCCTCCCAATCGTCATGCAGTTTCTCCCTGACTATGCACGAGTCCTCCAGGATCAACTTGCAGCGTGTCTTCGGGTGGTATTCCACCACCTCTACAACCTCCTTGAAAGTCGCATGCTTCTTCTCACTGGTGGGTGATGAAGAGGCACTCGACTGGTTCTCCTCGAAGGAGTGGTGCTTTTTGAGTATCGTATGCCCGGTGACTGTGTAGGGCAGAGGTCTCTCTTCAAGAGACTGCGATTTCTGTAGAATGTATTGCTTCTCCCAGAAGCCCGGGTTGTACTTGCGGACCACGTGTGGGTTGATGTACTCTTCCCCCTCACAGGAGTTGTCCCGCACCACCCGCATGAAGCGACGCTTGGGCGGCGCTCCGGGCGAGCTCTTCGGTGAGGTGCGGGGAGATGTGCTTGGAGATTGACGTGGACTCCGTGAGGTCTTCATGCTTGAGTCGGACTTGCTGCGGAAGAGCTTGCTCAGTAGAGACATCTTTGTCCCCTGTCCGATGTTGTGAAGGTCAAATGAAGTGGTCCTGCTTCGGAAGTCAAAGCAGTTGGCCATCTTCACCTTCAAACCTGGAAATAAAGAAAAGGAAAGATATGTATAAGTGTGAGTCATAAAAGGGTGATCAGTAGGTAAAAGGATCAGAAATGTGTAAAAAAAAAAAAAAAAAAATTAAATTTTCAGAAAAGTATATTGATCTGTATATCGCTTTTCTTTAATACATATACACAGGGTAGTCAATTGGAGTCTTGAAAAAGAGAGAGGATATATTTTCATGTGGAATTTACTGCCTACGAGAGAATGAAAAAACATAGAAACCACAACGTTATTGGTCACGTTATTTTAGAAACTGCAACTGAAAACAAGGATTTCCTCGGAAAAGAGGAAAACCACCATCCCTGTATACATATGAATGGTATGGTGGTAGACCGTTATGTACTTATACAGGTGAACCATATTCAATAAAAAAACTAATAAGTAAACAAACAACTTTTATAAAATGGGTACTTAGAGATACAAAATAACAACCAGACCCCCCAAAAAGGCTTCTCTTGAGATATTGTGAGATTATAGCAAAATGCGTCATGCAATTTTGGAATGCCCCTTCGTGGTTAATATGGACGAAAATAAGAGTACAATACAGTGGCGTATTAAATATGATTTAGATCACGTAACAACAAAATGAAAACTAGAGTAGAAATAATTGACCAATTGTCAAATATGGATCCCTTATTCTAATATCAATTATTTCTAACTACAAACAGAAATTGAAAGCTGTAAGGTTGTTGAGTGTTTTTGTATATAATATATATCATTTTTTCCTCTGGATATTTCAAGAATATATAATACACATATTACAAATGGTTTGCTGCTCTAAATTGTGTAGACTGTCCCATACAGCGGATACCTAACCATTATACAGTATATATATATATAATGGTATAAATTTGATTTTTATGGATATAAGCTTTTGGTATGAATATCAAGTGACAGTGAAATTCAGTTTTACAATGTATTTCCCAGCTTTATCTTGTCTGCACCGTTACACAGTGATTGATATTTTATTGCACAGGAGTGTACATTTATTTTAATAAAATAACGAGAACTGCTTTCCCAGCATGTGTAGCTAAATGGATGCGTCATGAAAAAAATATTAATCTTTAATACAAAATCTTTCTTTCTAATCCTCTCTGCAATTTAAGCAGGACTATTTCAACTGGCCATACCTTGGACCAGAGCCACCTGTGTGCCTTTTGGTAAATACCTGAGCCACAGCCATACGCCTCGATCACTGCCTTGACCCTGCCAGAACTGCATACACTACAGGCAGTTGGCGAGGTGTATGCTCACCGGTTCATTGTCTTATATCTACATCGCTATTGTTACCATGGCAGATTTCATGGATCAACATTTACACCTTGTCAACCACACAGCCGGCATGAAAAAAAACCACACCTGTATTGCGTTTCGTTATGGGAACAAAGACTTAAAGTTATGTTAATCAATTCCCGTGGTAACACGTTGTGGCCGGGCCCGGATATCTTGGACTCGCAGAGCCCGGTAACAGCGTATTATAATGACTAATGTATTAATCCTATTCAGGGCAGGGAGAGCGGCCTGGTGCCATGCGCGGGAACCAGGGGAGGATGGCAAGTGGAGGGAGGGAGGGGCAGCTGGAGTGTGTTCTCCGATCAGCTGATCATCATGCACCAACAGCATGCCCATCTCCCTGACCCGGGTATTAATATATACACGTATGCCCATATATATATCCAGTCATAGACACGCACCGGGTAGTTTAACCCTAAGACCAGACGCTTATTGTATTCTAAGCCAGAAGACCGCAGCTGCTATAGTATAGAAACCACAACCCAAAGTCGTAGAAGATGAGGTTCATATGGGCTGCAGCCTTTTGGCATTGATCAGGTTAATTATCATTGGTATATGTCAAAGCAGATGATAAACCTCCTTGACAATTGTTGAAATAAGCATTGGGGTATGTCCTCTATGAGTAAGTAGTCACAGAATCATGTCCTGGTCACAACTTTGGGTTATATCCACGGTATCGGGCGCTAGCTGCTATCACTGACCATACAAGGCAACTGCGCCAGAGGCAATCAGCATATCACATCGATGGTGGAGCAACATCCGAGATGAATAGAAAACCAATAGAAAAATATAAATCTGAACACTGATCCTTGGAAGAGTGATTTGCTAAATGTTGAAATAATGATTACTTACGTTTGATGATGAATTTCTCATTTTGTTTGCAAACGGCCTGAGAAACGGCCACGACTACGGGTTTCACCCCAACGATATCTTCCTCCACGGACCCTCCCATGGCTAGTACTGTCTCTGTATACCGCTTCTGACGGGCGCTGATTATATTGTGTAGATCCTTTCGCCGGGGCGCACAAGATTTTTTCTGCTCCTCAGACATTTAAGCAGTTGTGCTCATGCTAAGGATATACGCGCTACTGAAGTTGCTTCGCCGTATCGCGCCTATGCTATATGCTGTGGTGAAGCAGTTGTTGTGGTTGGCCTCTCTGCCTAGTAATAATGTAAGCTGTGCTGTTTCCGTAGCCTCCCCTGCATGTCCCCGATGCGAACGCTGGCTCGTCAGCCAATGAGCGCCGAGCTTTCAAAGCGGCCGGCGCGTGCCAAGGGCATGGTGATCACGTGGACAGCGGGCGCATGGTGCTTCTGCCTGCTCTAGTTTCTAGGAAGCGAGCCGGGAATCACGGGAGTCAGCTGGTGTGATCAGCTGATGGCTGCGTGTTCACGGAATGTCCATAGCCTGGCCAGGGACATGGGGGCTTGTTGGTGGGCAATGTATTGCTCACCTGCCTCGTCAGGTGGATAGCTATGTTATTACTCAGCTATACAAGGAGAAATCCTCTGGTACTATTTATAGACATGCACCCGGGAATGTTCTAGGATGGGTCATCGGGATTGCGATATTGCCCCATCATTGAAATTCTAGTCTGGGGCCGGTTTGGTAATCTAGGATCCCAGACCCTATTCTGTATGAGATAGCTCTAGACTACGGGACGAGTTGAATAAACTTTATCCAACACTTATGGACGTCCTTATGGGTGGCTAATTGGAACAGACTTGAATATCATTAAATGATAACCCTTGTACGAGGTACAGAAAAGGGTCTTCATTTACGATCGTAGTCTTTTAAAAAGGGCCCCTGGGCAGAATTTTCTTTTACCCCTATATAATAGAGGAATTTCATTTTTTAAATTCTTTAATTGACTGAAACATGCTTCGGCGATTAGCCGGTATAACAGCTTATTCCAGCATTTCGCCGGTACAAATATCCTTATGATTTCTTATACAATATAAAAAGTAAAATGTTGAAGTTGTGAGTTCAACTGTGGACCTGTGATACAAGTCCGTGGTTCCACTGTATCGTATTTACTGCATAACTACCTTCTCGTTCTTTATTCCTGAAGTGATTAATACAATATCTATGTTTCATAGATTCGAGTCCATGTATATGTGGAATGATTACGGTTTCGCACATTTTCTGAGGGACTGGCAAATACAGGGTTTATCATATTTATTAATAAGAAATCTCAAAACCTATGTCAAGCATAACTGCAAAAGCAGGAACCATATCTATTTTTAATATGCAATATTGAATAAGTGAGGCCCTCGGGAAATGGTACCAGAAATTGAACGCAATCAAGACTTGACCATTGATAAACCATTTGTGATTATAATCCTGGTCTCAGCCTGCTAAATTCACGACGGTGACATACAGAAGAGTCCCCGTGAATGTACCAGTAAAACCACCGGGACTTTCCTATTCACAATAGGTCTAAAAATACACCAAGGTAGAACATGGTTGGGCAATATGGGAGTTTCATTATTTGATCTGAACCACCTGTCACTGTCAGACCTTAGATACGGGTCATATTGGACTGTCACTGGCATTTTATTACCCGCCTATCACGGAGACTTCATAGAAAATGTATAATTATCTACCCAGAGATTCTGGCATATTAGAATCTCCCGGGGATTCCGAAAAGAAGTTCCCATCCATAATGAGGTCAAATCGTCATGTACTTCGATATGAGTTTCTTGAATGTTCGCTAAATGTTTTATTGCAATAGACTTGTTATTAATCATGTAGATGGATAATGAATACAATAGGACTTGTCTTGTGTATGCGTGGTCGTCATCTCCAAGTAGTTGACGGTGTAATATCCTCGCTGTCACTTGGATATTACTACGCGTCAACTACTAAGAATTGACGACGTGGTTGACGATGTAATATCCTCGCTATCACTTGGATATCATTTCGTGTTAACTACTCGGAGTTGACATTTAGTTGACGATGTAATATCCTTGCTATCGCCTATATATCACTACAGGTCAACTACTCGTGGTTTACGACCGCCTGTCCACAAAACCAGTCATTATTGTGTAAATCCTCAACACCACGTTACGTGGTGTTTTCCCTGTGCCGGCAGAGAGGTGCTTCTAGTGTCCACGTGCTCGGCGAATGCACGCGGGTTTATTATGAAAATGTAACTTCCGGGAGCCGCCCTGTTTCCAACGGTGTCTCACTCATTTTTATACATTTTTTATAAATTTGACACGGATATCAACTGAAGACTAATAAGGAAATATAAATGATATTGAACCTCCCAAACCCTAATAGAAATAATGCGATTGTTAATTAACAATATCTGTATTTTCTTTAGTGAATCATGAAAGGTTAGACACGGTAAATGCTGATATCATTGTTGGGATTTTAGAAAAGTGAATTTAGCAGCGGGTCCCACCTTTAAGCGCCTCCTTGTATTGATCCTTCTAGCGTCAGCTCGCTTTCAGCGGGTCTTCACGTGGACACGGACCAATCACAGGCCAGCTTGTATCGCGGCCGGGTTTCGGGGGTGGTGTGGGAGGAGCGGGGGTGGGGGTTAGAGCTGAGTCAATAATAGGAACCACGCTAAATTCGGTCAGCCTGGCCTGCATATGTGGTTCATGTGGAGTGGGAGGCATGCTTCGCTCACGTGCAAACGCATCATCACCTGCGTGCAAAACACGCATCATATAGGTCGTACAGATGTATATATATATATATATATATATATATATATATATATATATATATATATATATATATATATATATATATATATATAGTTAACCTACGTCTATATACGAACAGATAATGAGAGCAACTCATAGCCATATCAGGGACAGTAGTTGGATCTCCAACTGCTCCCTGTTATCTACATTGATAAGGGGGTGTCTAATCTAAAGCACCTACTATCAGTTACCTGCCCTTATCTTGTCCATGATAAGGTCAACTCGTAGGAGTTATTAGTAACATTTACGTTTGTGTTTGATAAAGTATGGATTTTACGTTAGAATATCTATCTCACCACTGGTATTTTTGTCCCATAGGCTTAACATTGCGGACTCATTCTCCATGCTCCTACGAGTATTGTAGTCCGTTCTCAATGGCCTATATCCTGTGTGGTGTCCATTATTTTAGTGTGTACAGGAGTGAGATTATAGTCCTTTATTTCAGTGTGTACAACTCATTTTCATACCAAAACTTGTTGGTTTCATCTTTGAAACTTGTATTTTGTATATCCGTACTTAGATTCGTCATTCAAATTGTGATTTCCCATATGTCACAATCAGTCGGTGTACTGTATCGGATATGTATTGCTATTTCTGCAATGTTATTTCAAACTGTAACATCGTCCGAACCGTTATGCAAACACATAAGAGAGGGAGGAGTAAGAGAGGCAGAGTATCCGTTATGTATACGAGGGCACCTCCGCCTATGCTAACCACAGTCAATGACCGACCGCGTATTTAAGGTCACATGAACTGAAGCATGAATATAGACTTGCTCTAGTCTTTGATTATGGACTTTATCAAGAAATAAATTTGATTTATTTAAGATACGGGGCGAAAAGCGCTTCCGATCCCAACCGATGCTACCTTGAAAATGACAATAACTCGTCAATCCAAACCGTTGTACCAGTAAATTTATTTATCAAGAAATAAAACTACTTTGCAACATTTGGACTTCCCCTAACGCCTAACGCCCAGCCACCATGGAGTTGTCCCATTACCTTAATTCCATATAAGGAATACAGTAGACCGACTAGCCAATGACTGCATTCGCAGCAAACCCCGATAATCACCCTGACCTCCTTACATAATATTTTCTAGCGCCTTGGGACGGCTCTGCAGTCGAGAGTTGACCTCGAATCTTAGGGGCCACAACCCCCCTCCAGGTATCCAGTAGGTGGTGGGGTAGCCATAGGATGCAGCGACAGGAGCCAGTCTAGCATGAATGTACATATTTATCAATATAATATACAAATGTCTATAATGTACAAATGTCTACTTACTTTTATTGACCAGTTGTACGGATTTCGCTCGTCACAGTGTGACGAACTAAAAATAATACTACACTCCACAAGTCATTAAAAAAATTAAAAATTAAAATTCAATTGAAAGCAATAATACTTTCGCCTATATTGGCGTTCTCCCATGTATCCGCAAATGGGTGAAGGACAAAACAATGCCAATGACACGTCGGACAGTTTGTGCAGGACACCACAAGTCATGATTTGTTTCTAAGTAGTATAACGGCGTGTGTTGTTTTAAATGATTTCCTGTCTAGTAATAATGAGATCGAGTGAGGGTGCCACAATAGAATGTATACCTCGTTGATTGGGTGTGTTTCAACATAGCGGAATGGAGTAGACTCTCAAGGCCCGGCGCCCACCTACTACGATAGAATCGTAGACCTCCCGATCTGGCACCGATACAAAATGTCAAAATCGGTGCCATATCGGGAAGGTGCAAAATCGTAGACATATGTCTAGACAAGCCAATCCACCGCGCATTGTATGGTTTTTTTATCGGTGTCTAATCGCAGAAACCTGGTCAACTGCCTCGATATTAGGTGACCTTCCTACGCGATTTTGATTTTTTTATCGGGAGGTGCATCGTAGACTATATCGGAGCCATATCGTAGTAGGTGGACGCCGGACCTAATATACCTGAGAGGAGATGTCAAAGTGCATGGCCCTGGGGCCTGTTCAATAATTTAGGCTCATATACATGAAGACACTTTTCTGTATGCCAACGAGACCAAGACACGATGTGGGTCAACTTTATTTAACACTTATGGATGACCTTCGGTCGGCTAGGACTGTTTTAACGAATGCTCTTGAATATCATCAAACGATAACCCTTTTACAAGGTCTCCTACTTTCTTGGACATATATTTGTTATTCAACAGACCCCTGACCTACTAATACGTAAACCAAATTCCGTATACCACCGCCAGTATTTAACTTGAATATTTTTTTAATTTACATAAATGGAAAGCAAACTACAATCTCACGATACACCTGTCTGATCGGCAATTATACCTCGATAACCGTTCCTGTATGCCTGTTGACCTTGTTATGTAGTCACCCCACAGATACATTCACAAATGTATTACAGAGGGTTTGTGTACATTCTCTCTTTATGAAGTTTCTCAACCATGCGGGGTGTGTTTTTACTCCAATAATTGATTGCAATCATTTTTAAATATATATAAATATATGTTTATTGCAGAGGGTATCCACGAAATAGGTCGAACAGCTCACTCCCAGGACCCTACAATGTTCGGGAATTAATGAGTTTATAACCAGAATCGGCATGGAGAGTGATGGAATCCACGATCATCTCACAGCATCTTGAAGACAATTTCTAGTGATATGATCATGCTATAAACCTTGTCAGATACATTCTTTTTGCTGATTCTTTCTGCAGATTTGGGAATACGTGCACCACAGCTGTTAACGGTCTTAACGACCTTACCTTCTACATGCTCGTCTGTTGTTGGCGCCATATTTGAATCCTTTTCCGCGAGGCTCTCTTCTGTAGGGTCTCCGACAGTGATGTTCGAGTCACTCTTCGCCATTTGCATTACACCGGATAGTTTTCCAAATGCTCTCTTAGTGGCTTATTCTCTTTTAAAATAATTCACTGAACTCGCGTTCGGAGATCCGTAAGGTTTGGCAGACTTTTGTGAAGATCCCTTCGCTAAGCAGTGCGTGGGGATTCCGCCATTTTGAATTGATTAGGATTCATGAGATGGGTTTCCCTCAGGGTTTCCCTAACGTTATGTGACACTCTCATCCCAGATCTTTCGCGGCGCTAGTGCATACAAGCCACCAGCTGCTGCAGGAAGTAGAGCGCAGGATCTCTGCTAGGAGATTGGTTATGGGAAGCCGCTAGGATGCTCAGAAAATCCAGCATTTTGTTCCCTCTGATAAAGGCCACGCCATATAGGGGACAGAGCCATTGTTAGTTCATGAAGCAGTCACTAGGAGGTCGGGGGACAAAACCTGTATTCTGGCTCTTTGTTCTTACGAAATTCAGCTGCCTTCCAATGTTTTACCAAGGTTCCTTTGACTCTCTACACCGATCCCAGAGCAGGAAGGTATAATGCTAAAACCCAGGACATGATGTCTTTTACATGGAACACTTTATTTACATATGTGAGCAAGGCAAGAAAAGTGACCTTTCCCAATCATCACTCACTTCTTTTGCACCTCCAATACTGAAGAACAGCTACTTTTTCACCTCCTTTAGTGAAGACCACCTACTCGGGGGGCGTCATGGCAGCGCCCATGGATCATAGGATATATGCTGTATACATTTACATGTATATCATTTTATGATTGCAACAATTATGCACATTTTGTTGCACACGCTGCAGGTGGCTTTGGGAAATGTATAACACTGCCTTCCACATAGACTGGCTACAGTCCCTGCATTCTATGTCTACTCTCCTCGCTGGGATACAGGTTCATGGGCCAGTCAAAGAAGGATACATACTTTAATGAACTTTATTCTGAATGTGATTAATCATTTAATGAATGTTGATAATCAAAGACCTGAGGAAGTCTACCTTCCACAGTGCATGTATACATTAGCTGCGAAATGCGGACATATCATGTTACGATTTTAAAGGAAATGTTGACAGGGAAGTTAGAAATGTCTTGCTAGGTGAATACAAAACAGCCACAAGTATACTAGAATCAGATATTAAGATAATATTGGATTTGCTGTCGGATAGGAAAAGCATTATTCTTAACCGTAACAAATAACCAAGGGTTTTCCTGTAGGAAACTAAATGTATGTACGAATCTAGATCTCGATACCAGCTGCTAGTGTATACAGTATGAAAAGAAAACAAAAAGAAAACCCTTCCCTTAAGTTTATCCCTAACTCTTAGACTTGCGCAAGTCTTTGATTATGAACACTCATCAAATGAAAGAAAATCGGAATACAATTCATTATAGTATGTGTCGATCTCTGACTGGCCCATGTATCACTCAGAAGAGGGAGGGAGGGGTAGGATAAAGGGACTGAGGCCAGTCTACCTCTAACTCTATCCCTTAACCTATCCCTGACCTAAACATCACACCTTAACATAACTGGACTTGTTTTCTATATCCGCTAGCTTATTTGTCTAAAAGCTAACTCGCCAGACCATTACTTCTATATGAAAATGTCTTATTCTTAAGTGTCTGAAACGGGTCGAGTTCTCCAATTGATTTCTCAAAAACAGGAAGAGTTCTCCTGACAACCATGGGTCGAGTTCGTTTCAGGTCGAGTTCTCCAGAAAGGCCTGGCGTCCACCTACTACGATAGAAATTTAGACCTACCGATATGGCACCGATACAAAAAGTAAATATCAGAAACATATCGGGAAGGTGCAAAATCTTAGACATGTGTCTAGACATCCCACTTCACCATGCATCGTAAGGGATTTTTTTCGGTGCTTGATGGCAGAAACGCGGTCAACTGCCCCTATATTAGGTGACCTTCTGACGCGATTTTGATTTTGTATCGGCAGGTGCATCGTAGACCATATCGGAGCCATATCGCAGTAGGTGGACGCCAGGCCTAACTGGACTTGTTTTCTATATCCCCTAGCTTATTTGTCTAAAAGCTAACTCGCCAGACCATTACTTCTATATGAAAATGTCTTATTCTTAAGTATCTGAAACGGGGCGAGTTCTCCAATTGGTTTCCCCAAAACAGGTAGAGTTCTCCTGACAACCATGGGTCGAGTTCGTTTCAGGTCGAGTTCTCCAGAAAGGCCTGGCGTCCACCTACTACGATAGAAATTTAGACCTACCGATATGGCACCGATACAAAAAGTAAATATCGGAGACATATCGGGAAGGTGCAAAATCTTAGACATGTGTCTAGACATCCCACTTTACCACGCATCGTAAGGGATTGTTTTGGGTGCTTAATCGTAGAAACGTAGTCAACTGCCCCTATATTAGGTGACCTTCTGACGCGATTTTGATTTTGTATCGGCAGGTGCATCGTAGACCATATCGTAGTAGGTGGACGCCGGGCATAACTGGACTTGTTTTTATATCCGCTAGCTTATTTGTCTAAAAGCTAACTCGCCAGACCATTACTTCTATATGAAAATGTCTTATTCTTAAGTATCTGAAACGGGGCGAGTTCTCCAATTGGTTTCCCCAAAACAGGTAGAGTTCTCCTGACAACCATGGGTCGAGTTCGTTTCAGATCGAGTTCTCCAGTAACCTACCAACCACCGCTGCTACTATTAATCTCATGTGGATGTTTGTAATCAGACGACATATGTGTATATTAAGGCGGCGTTCGCCTGGCAGTAGTCACACATAATGAACACCATCAACTTATAATTAACATTCTTCCTGATGGTAATTAGGCATAAAAAGTGCGAAAGTTTTCACGCGTTGGCATAGTATCACGTTGGCGCCCATCTATCTCCACCATGTGGTGTTTATATATGCGTCATTAAACAAGCTAAGTCATGCTGACAGCTGGAAGTCGTTAAATGTTGACAGTAATGTCATGTGAGCATCATGATAATACTACGCTGTAGTAAGAGAAAACGTGGTTGCTGAGCCCACAGGGATGGTCGTTCAAGGTAATTTGTCCCGTGAAGTCATATCCATCAATTCACCGTGGCGCCAGCGGGTGATTTTTAAATATTTTCAATAATCAGTCAAAACTGGTTCCTTTGGATTCATTCTGATGCCAATTGAGTAAATCTAACGTTACATCCAGTTTACCCTATCCTACCAAGTAAAATATGCCAATTAATATGTGCTTAATTTACACAGGAAATGTACTGGAAAATACAGTTCTGTTTAATTCTTTCGGAAATATTCAAAGAATTTTTAAACTTAAATGTGTAGTCCTATTGATCTACTATATTCTGTGTGAAGGTTTTGGGAAAATAATATTGGTTTTACCATGTGAAAAGCAACTTTTTAGAATTTCAATATATTTGATTATAAGATATATCTGAGAATTGTTAATCACTTACAGACTTGAAAATGTGCCCCTCCACCCTAACAACATTGGAGCAAGTAATTGCCAGTCCATGAGTTCGTAACTATTCACAGATTCGACACCCAGTCAGTTTTCCCACTGTCTGTGAAATGCCCAGGATTCCATTTACGTCCGTCCGCAGCCCAGACCTGCGTTTTACACCATAAGGCCCGTTTCCATTGGCCGATTTTCCCGTCACCGATCTAGAAGCAGGTACCACTGACGGACTTTTGGCACTGCTGACCCAAAATCAGTCAACGGAAACGACCCAGCTCATGAAATGACCCATGGCTTTTTCTGCTTATATTATGCAATGTGGCACCACCCACCCCTGAGTGAAAGCTTGGTCACTGAGTGAAATTTACAACCCTCACCGATTTTTCTTTACCTACGCACATCCATTGGCACCACTGACAGACTTTCTATGTAACACAAAAAAATCTACACCCCTTTGGTCGGCAAATGGAAACAGGCCTTATACTGTTATGGTGAAATGGAAACCATCAGATAAAGGTGGAATCAAACTAATACAAATACACCAATATCACAATGCCTATACGATATAACGAAAACCATCAAACTGCGTGATATAACTTATGGTTACATTGTAACATAAACCATCACATATTGTTAGAGGAAAATAGTTTGATAAGATTAAACTTGGGGCCACTGCCTAAATCTTCCTATCATCCTAACAACATTCACAACATCCCAACCACATTCACAGCAATGTATCTTAACATTTTGGTCATGTTGACATGCAATTACATATTTGATATTGTGACTTGAACTAATGATAATAAATAAGTGTGTCAATTTTACCCGACGGATGGGTTTCCCCTTCTCAACTGCTTGGCAGTGTTTCGGAAAGGCGTCAATCCGTTGGAAAAGAATTTCCATCCATAAATGGATTTATGCATATTTGTATGGAAGACCGAGGTGTAATACATTGAATGAAATAAAGATCATTAAATTGAGTCAAGGCGGCGATCTCTAGAACTGCCAATACCAAATACCATGGGATATTATATTTCAGTCTCCCACCGATAATTTAGCATCTCAGAAGCAATAATCTGGTGTAATATATAAAAATAGCCTACATACTCGCCATTTTGTGCTGGCCATTCCGGAAATCACTTTATTTCTTGCTTGGTGGGTCCCAGGCTTTACCATTTTAAGTCCATGGCGAAAAGTATTATAGAATTAGCTCGGATATGAGAAGCCGGTTGGATCGAGACCCAATCCTGATGACTCTCATTCGCAGAAGTCGAAGTGAACAGCAGGATGTAGGTTAGACTGGCTCCAGTCCCTGCATCCTATCCTTACCCTCCTTGTTGGGATACAGGCACTGGCACAATCAGTAATATCAAGAGACGTAACGAGTTTGAGTCTGAGTTTATTTATGCCACGCATTTTGTTGGCTACGTAATTTCACGAGTTGAAGACGAGTGGGATTACGGAGCCAACAAAATGAGTGGCATAAGTAAACTCCAATTCAAACGAGAGGCGTCTAGATTTAATCCTACCCAGTTTCCATTTTTTTCAGTATTAGAAAGTAGTGGCATAAACAACAGTTTATGTCAGACCCGTGATATAAAGAAATCCCATGTTAAGCCTATGGCGTTTTTTATTAGGGGTAGGATAATGGTGTTTCTGGCGCTGTTTAGCTCCAGTTTTCCCAACACCCTCCAAACAGATATCGTGGCTACTGGTCATGATATCTGCTTGGAGATTGATATCCTCTCACTTTGATCTCAGTCGGGTCACAGTCAGGAGCAGGCGATATTTATTTGATTTATGGGCCAGTCAGAGAAGGATACATACTGTAATGAACTTTATTCTGATTGTGTTTAATCATTCAATGAATGTTCATAATCAAAGACTTGAGCAAGTCTAAATGAAGGTACCAGACTGAATTGTTCCTGTAACCAAATAGTGTAAAACGTCAACAGAAGGCATACAAAACTTGCTAGCATGGCAGACTGTCTTGTATATATACTTTACTGAAAAAAAGGGGGGAAAAAGGTTTACCCGTAATGAAAATGAGTGGGAAATAAAAGGGCATAAGATAAGTATACCTCAAAGATCCTTAATTTGAACATGAACTGTTATTAAAAAAATTGAACACCTCTGACTAGTAGATATAGATATAATCAGATGTGAAACATTTAAGGGGAAGACCCCGGGAAGAACATTTCGTGTACGATGAACTGAGTCAATACAAAATAAAGCGACATGAAAATCGTTAAAAACAATCGACATGACCTACGTTTGTTACTCTAATTACAAACACTATGGCTTACAATTAGACAGGATTACTATAATAAACTATTCAAAATATGAATGTCCGATGGTGTTCGTTAAACAGCCTTCTAACGGAAACCTACTTAAAAGGATAATTTGTGGTCTTATACCACCAGAAAATAAAATAAGATCAACAGGTGGTAGTCACCATTCATTAGTAAAGCGTAATTCCTAGATGGTAGAATTTATAAACTTTGCCTGGAATAAGTGTTCTGACACAGATTTGGGACACAATGGTAAACCTTTTAACTATTGATTCATGACGTTTGTTTATAATGAATACAATCTCAAAGGGTAATGACATATCATCACCAACACATCGAATTAAATGTGCGATAATTCCAATGAATTTGAGATATCTTTAACTCCATCTGCGAGACACATAGTCCTACCTTTATTTGACTAATTGTATCCTCCAGAATAACCAGTTCAAATATTTATAGCTACATGAAAAAGGAAATAAAACACCAACAATTCAGAATGTAAGGCATATCAGGTTCAATTGCAGCATTCTTCAAATGGCTACCCACTTTTTAAGAATTAGGTTTTTAAATTATTTTAATCGCCAAGGAAAAATAATGACAGAATGCACTTTTTGCCACTTTTTTACTTTCAGTTCCATGAGGTTTGTAAGGAAGACCGATTGTATATCGAATACAAATGCCTGTTTCCATTGGCCGACGAAAAGAGTGTAGATTGTTTTAGTTACACAGTCTGTCGGTGCATCGGTATAGAAAAATCGCTGAGGGTAGTAGATTTCACTCAGTGACCAAGCTTTCACTCAGCAATGGGTGGTGCCACATTGCACAATCTAAGCAGAAAAAGTCGTGGGTTATTTCACGAGCTGGGTCGTTTCCATTGACCTATATTGGGTCCACAGTGCCAAAAGTCCATCGGTGGTTCTTGACTGCAGATCGGTGATGGGAAATCGGCCAATGGAAACGGGCATTATGTGACTACAAATACATCTTGAGTATCATGAGAGGCAGTGTTTGTAATGACCCATCACACTTCTAACCTAGATTCAAATGCCTAAAGAGAAGAGAGCTATAAATAGACCATAAAGAGGCTGATCTAGCATAGCTTGAGCGTTAATGACATTCATTAGATTCCTTGTGTGTAAAATTAGAGAATACACCTAATACAAAGTGTCCATAGTAAACCTATAGGAACTATGTGTGGACATATTCGACGCATACTGATATATGTTGTATGCTCCGGGATGCGAAAACCAGCGTATACATATCGACTGGTTTAAGATTAAAGCGCCTTGTATGCTCCACGGATTTCCCCCTACAAAATATCCTCAAATGCGCTCGGATATTACTACACTTAAACTTCTTGGACCATACGGCCGCTTGTATCCTAAACCAGTCAATAATGTCTGACAACGTTTTTTCTATTTCTACAAAGAATCTGAAACAATAAATTATAAAATTAGTTCGTGCTTTTGACTTACTTTCAAACAAAGTAGGGCTCTGTTTAGTTGGGCATTGGAACATATTTGAAACTCCATGTAAAGAAGTTATTTAAGAAACTGTGTTATAAACTACTCTTCTACAAACTTTTACCATTGTATATTGCCTTATAGTTTCACTTTCTACTTTTATCATCCACCGATTACGGAGTCTCCATAGTAAACCTACAGGGACCGTATAATTTATCGGGCATAGATTACTGATGTCCTTAATCGCCACCCTAAACAGAGCGAAGATTGCGGGGAAAAAAGTCCCTTTTCTACAAAATAATGCTTGAGAAGATCAGCGTCCTTGTTGTCTTTTCTTTGATAATATGAATTTGCAATGCTGAATAATAAATACAATATAATCTATATTCAGATAAAAGCGGTTGTAATCTCATCGGACTAGATTCTACGTTATCCCCACAATTGCTCGGATATTATTACGTGCCACTACCCGGAGTCCTCGTAACTTAGAAACTGTGTGACCAATTGATATTGTAAAATGACTATGAGGGAATATCGTGTATATAGTTTCCCAATCTACTTCTATCATACACATCTTAGATGTAATTTACATCAAGTTGGTATAAACTGACAATGACAGAATATTGTGTAAATAGTTTCCCAATCTACTTTTATCATATACATCTTAAATGTACTTTAAATCAAGTGGGTATAATGTGTTTATGTCTTCCATCATTCAGTCACGGTGTTGCGACATGGTGCACACTGGTGGCTCATTTGGGTCAAGGCTGTACATGTCCTCATTGCGTCACACTGCGGTGCCTGATACACGAGACGGCGGCGTGGTCACCGCGTGATCACACTAATACCGGGGACACACCAAGCGAGTCAAGGCGGCGATCTCCGGAATCGCCAACACAAAATGGCACATATGTGAGATATTATTTCATAGAAATATCTCCTTATGATAATTTTGCGCCTTGGGTGAAATATGAAATAATAGCTCACATATAGGCCATTTTGTGTTGGCGATTTCGGAAATCGCTGCCTTTATCGCTTGGTATGACTGAAGAGAGGACCGAGGCAGTACATTAAAGCTGGAGACACACCAAGCGAGAAACGAAGCGATTTCCGTAATGGCCAACACAAAATGGCCATATGGCAATATGTGAGCTATTATTTCATATTTCACCTGATTATTGCTTCCGAGGCACTAAATTATCAGTGGGATATATTACTATGAAATAATATATCACATACGTGCTATTTTCTGTTGGCGATTCCGGAGATCGCCGCCTTGACTCGCTTGGTGTGTCTCCAGTTTAAACGAGGCAATGAACCGCATGCCAGCCCCATCTTCCATTATTTGTAGAGACTACTCCAGTTCTTAACTATCCTCCCCTGTTATCCTAGGGCACCATTATAGTGTCCTAGGCTTGTAGGAACATCAATTCCCCTTCAGTACTAGGTAAGTACTTCGGGTAATTAACTATTCACACGATGGGACCCATGTACCTCACAGAGAGTTTGTCTGAGACAAATCCTGTTGAGATTCGGTTCTGGAACAACATCTCCTCGTCTGAATTGTATGGTTCCATTTTTCCTTGCAATTGTTGGCGACAATCACCTCTAGCAAGGAACATTTATAATCTCTTGAGTTTTTGAGTTTTAACAGGTTTAAAATCTATGGGGTCATTTTGGTGAGACAAATGGACCTCCTCCGACTATGTACCTGCCCTAGCCAATAGCAGGCCAGCAAGCAGGAATACCCTTCACCTCCAGGGTACTTGAGCCCCAGGGGGAGAGGTCACTGTGACCTATGTCTGAGATTATGTACCAGGGGTGTCCTCCCATGTGAATCAAATTCGCCATTTTTCCTTGAGACTGATAAAAAGACTTTGCCTTGAGAATTTTGTACCAACCAAGAATGTCCTGAGACTAGGGGAAAGGTGTGAAGTACACCAGTCTCAGGTTCGTGGGTCTCTAAGTGTGAATCCCACTTAATCACGACTTCCAATTGAAGCACCGGATATGCATATAAACGTCAGTCGCCCACACATTTGGCAACGGTAATATCAATAGACGATCTAGATTCCTTTGTTTCTGTTTCTTTATATGTGTAGGTGGATGTAACATAAAGCCATTTCCCACTTGACGACTACGAGCTACGATTTATTTTCGTGTTCTGACACACTGCGTCACATGATCAGTTAACCTTCCAATAAGACTGAGATGCATGAATCTGTAATGATATGTAGCTATGTCGTAAAAATCAAAAGATAGGTTATCAAATGTTTTTAAAGGCCAAATACATATGCTTTTGTAGGTTTTTAAGGGTTAACATTTTCAGCATGAAGTCATAAATAAGTTTTGGTCACAGTCGTCGTTCTCCATAGATTTTGAACGCAGAGCGATATGAATGAGGCGACAGTCGAGTGAATATCGCGAAGCATTCAAATGATACGGAGAATAACGAATTGCTTTCTGTATTTATATCACCCCTGTATACACTAAATGAAATAACGATCATTTTGTGTGTGACGTCAGCACCTGTTGAGTATTATTGTTATTACTTGAAGATCCACGGAGAACGAGTTCTTGACGTTAAGCCCGCGAGACAAAAACACCAGGGACCTGTTTCACTAGTTTCGTGACATGTCTAGATGGCGTCTGTGACACCATACAGACAGATCGGGTTTCACTAGTTTTGTGACAACACAATTAGCTGTCCTTAGGACAAGACAGACCCCAAACATGGTGTGTCCGTTTCATAAGAATTAGACATTGCCTTGTTAAGCCTAATACCCATCTACCGATTTCGGAACATTCATGTACCTTTGTCTGCGACAAACGGACAGTAATTTGTCTCAGCCATGGCATCCTAACGGAGTCGGCCATAGTCGGTAGATGTAGGACAGCTAGGCAAGGGTGAGCCACCGATTAGTAGACAGATTTGCTTAGGACTAATATCCACCACCCCATCTCCTCAATGTCCGCAGATCGAGCGAAGAGTTACGTAATCTGCCTGCGACAAGTTCACAGACTCCTATACAATTTGCAAACTAATCGCTCAACCCTGAATCGGTAGATGGGCATTAGGCTTTACTGGCGCTGTACTGTCACTGTTAGGCTTGGTTCTGCCTGTGTATTCCGTTCTTGCTTGCACCGTTGGTGCCGCTTTTCATGTCTGTCCAACACTTTTGTCATGAAACTAGTGAAACAGGTCCCAGGAAGGTGTTTCATGGACAAAGTGTTGCATAGACCTGTTGGGTTTAAAGGATCACTGATGGTCTAACACCTATTTGGATATATTTTCTCTTAGAATTCTCTATAGCGAATTAGCGCTTGAAGACGTCTATTTTCGTATAAAATTTTTTTGGATATAGCTGTGCCATATATGCGCAGGTATGAAACGGTCACTATTGACGAAAGTCACGACTCAACACGTCCAAGGGATGAGATAAATACTAAGAAGGAAATTGATGAGTGTTTGATCTGTGTCCCCGTTCGCCATCGAGTTTGGAGTGCTCAGTAATATGAACGAGGCAATAGCCGAGTGAATATTCTGAAGCACTCCAAAAGAGATGGTGAACAGGGACTCAGCCCAAGCGCGAATATGTTTCTGATTTTATCTTAGCCTGGAAATATTCACCTCTTTATCACCCGTTGAGAACGAGATACCGTTCTCGCAAGCCTATTGAGAACGAGTTCGTAATGCTAAGCCTATGGACGTTTTATACCAGGCTAAGATAATTTTACGTTCGTTTATATCTACATGATGAATGAGCTAAGTCATGGCTTTAAAAAAGAAAGCTACGCTTGTCACATCTCGTGATTAACTCCTTATCTCATCTTCATGGCATAGATTACAAAAACATGTGGCACCTGTAGTCAGGAGTCAACAATTATGGTAAATTATCATTGCACCATCATGACAGTACATTTGTAGATCAGTGGGTTGGGGCTGACACAACTGACAGCTGGGAACTCACCCAGAGGTGGTTATAAAAAATGGTAGTGGTGTTACCATCCTACCGTTCTCATGTCTATTTGCATAGGACAATGCATATGGCTTAAAGTGGGATTCACCCGGTGGGATTCAAGTACCTCACAGGGTGTTTGTGTGAGATAAATTCAGTTGAGATTCTGTACTGGGAACACAATCTCCTCGTCTGAATTGTAGGGTTCCATTTTCCTTAAAGTGGGATTCACACGGTAGGATTCACGCACCTCACAGGCTATTTTTCTGAGACAAATCCTGTTGAGATTCGGTACTGGAACACAATCTCCTCGTGTGAATGACAGGGTTCCATTCTGCTGAGACAATTTTTTCCCTTGCAATTGTCGGTGACAATCACCATTAACAAGTAACAGAATCTCATGAGATTTTGACTTTAAACAGATTTAAAATCTAGAGGGGATTTTGGTGAGACAATGTATTCTACACATTATCCCCCAATCTGTGAGCCTCAGTGGTCCCAAATAACATCTATTCACACGAGGAAGTACCCTGAGTCGGCGACTGTGTACGCTGTGTAGGAGTGTAGGGGTGAGACTATGTACCTGTTCAGTCTTCCCATGTGAATTGAATCTGTCATGTTACCCTGAGACTGTAGAACACCCCAATCTGTGAAACTTTGTATCCTGCTGAAAATAGTAGCCGACTGGTGCAAAGGTGTGAAGTTCACCAGTCTCAGGTCCATTTGTCCCATCATGTGAATCCCACTTAAGATGAGTCATTTCCCTGCAATTGACGGCATCAATTACCCCTAAAGTGGGATTCACATGGTGGGATTCCCGTACCTCAAAGGCCGTTTTTCTGAGACAAATCCTGTTGAGATTCGGTACTGGAACACCATCTCCTCGTGTGAATGACAGGCTTTCATTTTGCTGAGACAACCTTTTTCTCTTGCAATTGTCGGCGACAATCACCCCTAACAAGGAACAGAATCTCATGAGATTTTGACTTTAAACAGGTTTAAAATTTAGAGGGACATTTTGTTGAGACAAATGTGCTTCACACGTTCTCCCCCAATCTGTGAGTCTCAGTGGTCTCAAATAACACCTATTCACACGGGGAAGTACCCTGAGTCGGCGACTGGGTACCCTGGGTACCCTGTTTAGGGGTGTAGGGTTGATACCATGTACCTGTTAAGTCTTCCCATGTGAATTGAATCCGCCATGTTACCCTAAGACTGTAGGACACCCCAATTTGTGAAACTTTTTACCCAGCTGGAAATTGTAGCCGACTGGTGCAAAGGTGTGAAGTACACCAGTCTCAGGTTCATTTGTCCCATCGTGTGAATCCCACTTAACCAGATACAGAATATCATGAGATTTTCATTTCAAACACATTTAAAATTTAAGTGGGATTCACACGAAGAGACACATGTACCTGAGATTGGTATACTTCACACCTTCCCCCTAGTCTCAGACAATTCTCTTATCTCAGCTAAATGGAACCATTCAATGCAGGCAGGTAAACCACTAGAAAACCGCAGCCATTTTATCGGATGCACTGTAGAATTGTACTGAGTTGATACCTGACCAATACTATTGGTCTTTTATCTTCAGATATCATATTCTCTTGTATCAAAGGCGTCAGATGTGTAGGATGTTTAGAAAAATCTTGATTGACAGCCTACAATACTATCACTTGAACGTGCTTCTTGTAGGACCATACTGCCTGTAGAAATCTGTCAGCTTTTAAGTAAGTTATCTTTTATAAAAGGTTGACATTAGATTTTTGTCATCCATTGTAGGAGAATTCCTTGGAACTGCAGGTAGTGCCACATAGTAGGAGTTGTGGTAACTAATTTCATAATTTGCAATCTAACTGAATATTTAAGATATTTCCCCTCTTATACTGCCATTTTGTATTACATACTATAATATACATATTTCCTCTAGTTAAACTAATAAATACGGTTTTCTTTGTGAATTTGATTCAAACTAAATGCATTAGAATAAGTAGGTGGAGGGGTAGCAATAGGATGCAGGGACTGGAGCCAGTCTTCGTTTAACCTTCTACCTGTCCTATAGTTCATTTGGGCAGGAGAACAGCTTAGCCTTGAACAGGAAGCGAGGTAACGTAACCTGACCTACTTCTCTGAGGACATGCGCCTTCACCTGTTTACAGGTGTAGCATCCTTTGTTTCCCGGCGTCCTCCATGGTCACTGGACCGTGACGAGGTGACCTAACCATGTGACCCGTCATTCTGACATGGATGGCCGAACTTCTGGACTGATGAACACCTGCAGGACCCGTTCCATATTCTAGGATCATATATGAAGACCCTTTCTGCAGCCTATACAAGGGTTATCATTTAATAATATCGTAAAACTGGACAAGTTATAATCTTGGCCACCGTATGCCACAACTGAAGTTTTGGCATAGTGACTTCATGAGGTGAAACCGAGTGAAGTCCGAAGCCAAAACTCCAGGAGTGGCATGCGGTTCCCAAGATTTAAACAAATCAGGTTTTGATTTTATCCTACCCCGTCTCATCGATTTTGGAATATTATGTGATGACAATTCTGTATGCCACTAGTGGCATATAAAACTCTGTATGCCAGTCAGCGTGGCATACGGATACTCAATGTTAAGCCTATGGGATTTTATATTAGGGGTAGGATAATAACTAAGTCTGTTCGCTAAGACAGTATTAGTCATCCATAAGGTCTTCCATGAGTGTTGATTAAAATTGACCCACATCGTCCCTGGTTTTCTATGGCTTACATTATTAAAAGCGTCTACATGTACGATCATAGATTAAGAAACGGGCCCCAGATTCTTCCACCATATTACTCCCCTTACCTTCCCCCCCCCCATCCCCCATCTCTGTCCTACACCAAACACAAGCCACAAGTTGTTTACCTCAAAATACCAATACATAACGCGGTGTTATATTATGAGCAGGTAAACCACTAGAAAACCGCAGCAATTCAAATATATATACAGCCCAAATCAGAATGTACTCGAAGCTTTAAAAGCTGGTTTTGATTGAAAACAGGCATGAATTTGTCTTTTCAACGCCAGGATTAAGAAACTGATTTAAAAAAGAAAAAACTGTTCGCACAAGTAGATTTATATTTGTATTTTGACTCGTCTATTCTTTTCTTTTAGAAACAGTAGCTAAAATGGTGATATGACATAAAGTTTCCGTTAAAGGAAGCAGCATTTGATTCTGTTTTCGTTCTGACAGTCTAGGGTATACATTTAGGTACATGTATGATTTCAGATCTTTTACTTTATAATATATATTTTCAGGTCGGTTTAGCGCAGATTCAGAGAAAATACGAAAAGAAAATCAACATCGTCATGCGGAATTACCTTTCAATGGTGCAGGCTACATGCCTCAACAAAAGAAAATATTTATCTAAATCAGCCTTGCTATTCTAAATATTTCATCGTTTCACAGAAAAATGCATCAATTGACGATATATGTTCTGACAGATTGCATAAAACAAACACGTATAAACTTAGTAATACTGTGATATTACGCAGTTTGGTGGTTGCTTTACATATATCAAACACTTATAGACTCAGTGCTACTGGAAGGTAAGTACTTCTACTAAATAAAAATAATCAAAAAGAAAATATTGTAGTGTAACAAACCTCTCTGTTATTGTAGGTTTGAGATCGTTGTACATTTAACCATATGACAACCAGGGTCAAATCACGGCCACGTAAATCATTATTATGCTAATTATTAGATTGTCGCCATAATTACAGCATTTAAACTGTGCAGCATGAGTGGTTAAACCATGTATAAGCAATAACCTCTGATGAGGGTGCACCTAGCTCATTACATGTCATTATTAATCACTGAGAAGTGCGACTTGAAGAGAGGTAAATAAACAAATGATATATTCACCCTAAAATCTTGACGGATTAGGTACACTCTTCCGCGTACTATACCTGTGTATGTTGTCGCATCATCTTTCGCTAATAGGAGATTGGACAAGGGGTGAAATGTGCCGTGGAAATCTGATTAAAAGCTTTAGACCCGAACAGATGACCTCCCCTGACCCTTCATATGGGTAATCTAAGGTCACCCGTCAAACAACAAGGTTAGGAGTGACACCAAATGGATCGTACTTGCAAGCGTTAGATAGCAATGCATGTCCTTAACGTTTCTTCTTTACAAACTATATTTTCTTTAAAAAAAAAATTTGATTATGATGTGCTATAATTTTCGCAATACCTCACCTCTATCCAATCATCTTACAAGATTTAATAATATCTACAGTCATTTTCATCATCAAATTGAGGAAGTCCAGGGTCCCCATGATTCAGAACGAAAAATACGGAAATACATTGTTCTAGCGTGCTTCAAAAAGGAATTGTACAAAAAGAAAAGTTTTGCTTTCAGGCTACAGTGGAAAAAGGGTCTTTGGACAATTCTATTAACAGTTAGGTTCTTGGTATATGTACTATGAAACATAACTCTAGACATTAACACAAAGGAGTGGAAAGAGGGTCTCCACTATCGTAGTATAAATGATATTTATAATGCATCACCAAATCACTTTATTCTGGCTTAAGTGGAATTAACATAGGGCCCATCCACGCACCGTACGCACCGAGGGGTGGGTGGGTAGGGGGTCAAAGGGTTTGCGTTTGCTTCTTTGTTCTTTTGAGTGAATCTCTCCGTGTGAATCCCACTTTAAAGGAAACAGAATCTCATGAGACTTTGAAGACTGTGAGGAACACGAATCCCACCGTGTGAATCCCACTTTAGGTACATGAGTCCCAACATGTGAATCCCGATTGACGTATCATCATTAACACCTCAGAGTGTGACAAAACCTATGCTGTGTCACTCATGATGAGGTGCACATCTTTGTTTATTTCAAGAGTTAATCATAACGGCCAAGGCTTTTATCGTCTCATACACTGAAATTACCATAGCCTGCTTTATTTATACTATAGGATGTTTTCCAGATATTAATACTAAAGAAAATTACTATAATCCCACCAGGAAAATTTCACTTTACATTCAATATGGAATTGCTACTTGATAACGTATTCTTATTTGTGGCTATATGAAATAAAGATGTATCATCAGTGGAACCAATTGATGTACTTGTTATTTAAAGAGTCATCATTTTCTTTTGGCCATTGTTAGATACAATATCATTATAAGGGTCGCTCGTATGTTAACTTATCATTTAATTTGAGCCCATAGCATTAGTAGACATATAATACCAATGATGCTCATAGGGTTGTTATTAGAGGTAAACGCAGGTGCTCCGAGGTTTTGGAGCACTATTAAAGTGGGATTCACACGATGGGATTCATGTACCTTACAAGTTTTTTTTCTGAGACAAATCCTGCTGAGATTCTGTACTCGAACACAACTCCTTCGTCTAAATTATAGGGTTTCATTTCCCCGAGACATGTTTCCCCCCCTATAATTGTTAAGGACATTTCCCCCTGAAAAAGCACAGAATCACATGAGATTTTGAACCCAGTCCAATCGTGTGAATTCCACTTTAAGTATTTATAAATCATCAGAGACGATAGTTCAACTGGCTGTTTCAGAAAGCAAGGGGATTTGAAAGCCAATAGCTCTGCCCTGCTTTAAGCTCGGAGTGGTATTAAAATAGTCCAATCCAGTAAATTCAAATGTCAACTCCCGTACTTAGTAAGAACAGATGATCTTTAGACCTTCCTTATACAAACTAGTCTCTGAATGTTGGCACAGGGGGCACATACTTATATGGCAGTTCTACCTAACGATTATGATCGGAGATTATGGCATTTAATACCACCACTTGATTATGTGGAACTTTTTGTGGAATAATCGTCAGGTGGAAACAAAAAGGGCCAACGGATTTTCTCTCCAACCTTAGGCAATATAGCACCGGGTTCCATTTCCCTGAGACGTATCTTCGCCCTTGCAACTGTTAGCGAAATTTAGCCCTAAAGTGGGATTCACACGATGGGACAAATTCACCTGAGACTGGTGTACTTCACACCTTTGCACCAGTCGGCTACTATTTCCAGCTGGGTACAAAGTTTCACAGATTGGGATGTTCTACAGTCTCAGGGTAACATGGCGGATTCAATTCACATGGGGAGACTTACCAGGTACATAGTACACCCCTACACCCCTACAGAGGGTACACAGGGTACACAGTCGCTGACTCAGGGTACTTCCCCGTGTGAATAGGTGTTATTTGAGACCACTGAGACTCACAGATTGGGGGAGAGTGTGTGAAATACATCTGTCTCAGCAAAATCCCCTCTAGATTTTAAACATGTTTAAAGTCAAAATCTCATGAGATTCTGTTCCTTGTTAGGGGTGATTGTCGCCGACAATTGCAAGGGAAAAAAGTTGTCTTAGCAAAATGGAACCCTGTCATTCACACGAGGAGATTGTGTTCCAGTACTGAATCTCAACAGGATTTGTCTCAGACAAACGACCTTTGTGGTACGTGAATCCTATCGTGTGAATCCCACTTAAAAGAGAACAGAATCTAATGAGATTTTGAACCTTATGAGGTACATGAATCCCACTGTGTGAATTCCACTTAAAAAGGAACAGAATCGCAGGACATTTTGAACCATGTGAGGTACATGAATCCCACCGTGTGAATTCCCCTTGAGGGGGATACAGTTCCCATAGAGACTTTCTAACTCCAACTTTGACATATGTTGTTTTGCGCGGTGACTGAAGGCCCTCTCCTTAGTAACCAGGAGGAAGTGCTATACCGGTCGGCATGTGGTGAGAAGGGCAGAGTACTTCGTGGTGTAAATTCTCTGTTGACCTTCCGGGGTATGCGAAGTGTACTCCTGAAGCTTCTGTATGAGCATCAAGATGAGGGAGGTTGAGTGAAGCCAACTAACTTACAACTCCCATACGATGTAGAGTTGATGATAGACTGGCCCCAGTCCCTATGCCCTACCCCTCCACCCTCTACTGCAGCAGTCGGTTCCCTTACCCGCTCCCCGAGACTCCAACCTCAGGGGTTTTTTTTGTTTTTTTTTCTCAAATATTTTTGTTTTAATTTAAGTACTGTAGAAGGGTACAAGAGCGGCCTCTGCGTTAGCAGTTATTCTGGCTCGCTATTCGTGATACAAACAAGTATGTAGAGTACAAATAAAAATCCTCTTCAAGTTGTTATATACAAACAAGGATGTATTATATATAATGAATAATGGACTAATGAGATGATATAATGCGAAAATCAATCACAAAGAACCGTGCACACGAGGTCTTTTGGGCTTATACAAAGTATATCTGATAACGACTGACCGGATTACACAGTATAAGTTAACTAGTTTCATGTCTATTAAAGTACTTGAATCTCAAATACTTTTTGAAACAATACAAAATTCCATCCTGTACTTCTTGTGGTAGCTCATTCCATAGGCTCATATCAACATAGACCGGACTTTTCTTGTAGAATGACGTTTTGGGTCTTTTTAGTTTAATTTGTCGTTTCTTTTGTGCTCGTGTTCTCGGTTCATGATCCAACTCAATGTTTTTTTGCGATTTTCCTCATTACTAAAAGTTTCAAGTAAATACTCCTTTTGTCTAGCCTCTGTACACCAGAGAGTTTGTGAAGGGTCTGGAAACAGGTTTAATTCCTGGACCTCAGCCCTGCTAGGGGAAGCTTACATATTGTAATGCATTTCATCCTGATTTCTTTCACTGTACATAGTCAATGACTTGAGCAACTAGAGGGCTCTAACAGGGTAATTCCTGGACCTCAGCCCTGCTAGGGGAAGCTTACATATTGTAATGTATTTCATCCTGATTTCCTTCACTGCACATAGTCAATGACTTGAGCAACTAGAGGGCCTAACAGGGTAATTCCTGGACCTCAGCCCTGCTAGGGGAAGCTTACATATTGTAATGTATTTCATCCTGATTTCCTTCACTGTACATAGTCAATGACTTGAGCAACTAGAGGGCTCTAACAGGGTAATTCCTGGACCTCAGCCCTGCTAGGGGAAGCTTACATATTGTAATGTATTTCATCCTGATTTCCTTCACTGCACATAGTCAATGACTTGAGCAACTAGAGGGCCTAACAGGGTAATTCCTGGACCTCAGCCCTGCTAAGGGAAGCTTAAGCCCAATGCCCATCTACCGATTTCGGAACATTTATGTACGTTTGTCGGCGACAAACGGAGGGTAATTTGTCTCAGCCGAGCCATCCTAACGGAGTCGGTAGATGTAGGACAGCTAGGCAAGGCTACCCAGCGATTAGTGAACACTCGGTTTCTTTGGTTTTTGCCCTCCCCTAGCGATTAGTGGACCATACACTGATTTCATCAGTGTGCGGGTAGAGCAAGGGGTTACATAATTTGCCTGCGACAAGGTGACCGACTCCTATACGATTTGGGAACTAATCGTTCAACCCTAAATCGGTAGATGGGCATCCGGCTTAAACTCAGGGTCTGGACACAGGTTTAATTCCTGGACCTTAGCCCTGCTAGGGCAAGCTTACATACATATTGTAATGCATTTCACCCTGATTTCCTTCAAGGTACATATTCAATGCCTCTAGCAACTAGAGGGCTCTAACAGGGTAATCGGACAGGTTTTATCTCATCTTTGGACAACCTGCTTGTAATTTTCTCTAGGTTTTATTTGATGGTTAATATCAAACCCAACATGTAATAGATGGTTATTCTAGGCTGAATATATAAGGACTTATTTTTATTAAGACGAGATTATTTTTGCTTCAGGTTAAACAGTGCTCATGAGTTGAGACTTGCAGGTATCAGGTATGATAAAAGTCTACATATCATAAAGACTGCTTAACTTAGGAAAAATAGTGGGAAAATTGACTGGCCATTTAATCTGATAATTTTTACGAACTACCAGATCGAAAAAATACTTGCCCCGACGTTAATAGGCATATCTACAACTCTAGGAGTGTGCAAAAATCATCAGATTAAATGCTAAGTCGGTTTTCCCTTTGTATTCCATCTTTAACATCATCGAGGCAAAGCTGAGTGGCGATTACGAGTGGAATATCGTTTATTTCAGTTTACGATTCGAGTGTGGTTCTAGATTCATCTCAGGGGCCATCCATAAAGTATGTACGCAGAATTTCTGAAATTTTGGACCCCCACCCCCTCTCCCAATCTTGTACGCAATAGAACAAAGAGGGAGCATACGCAGATTTTCCAAAATTGCTGACCCCCCTTCGGTGCGTACGTACTTTATGGATGGCCCCTCACCTCTTTTTAAGATATTAGAATAACATCACGATATCAGAACAATTCAAATATTGCAAATCCAGACAAGAAATCTCCATGATGTCTTATCTGCTTTCTGAAATCCTGGTCACTAATTGGTCAATTGTATATGATATCATCTCACATCACTCCGCCATAGCCATGGCATAGTATTGGCACTTTATCATGGTGATTGTTAAGTATTTTCTGTTAATATCATTCCTATGGCTAAACTTCTACCAGGGACAAGAACAATTACATGAATAGCCCATATAATGACCATGGGGGAACACTTGATAATCAAGTGATTCGGAGAATGTGACACAAAGGTACATGACTCAGCGCTGTCAGATGGTATGTTTTGTTATGTAACTGTGCTTTATTGTGTGAATTGTAAGGCCCAGCGTCCACTGATACACTATGACAGGCCTTATGATGCATCTCCACACAGAAAATCGATATCGCGTTGGAAAGTCTGCTTTAATCCGTAGCCGATACACCCGAGGATGCACCCCGATGCACGAATCGTAAGGTCTATCATAGGGTATCGGGAGCTCAGTGGACATCGGGTATCATTGGGAGGGAGGTTTGAAGATGGATATGGTAGACCCCTGTCATATACAGAAGAACCCCGCGTAAGCCGAGCCAAAGTGTCTGCTTATGCAGGATGTCTGCTAACACAGGGTTAGAATAAGGCCCGGCGTCCACCTACTACGATAGAAATTTAGACCTACCGATATGGCGCCGTTACAAAAAGTCAATATCGGAGACATATCGGGAAGGTGCAATATCGTAGACATATGTCTAGACATGCCAATCCACCATGCAGTTGACCAGTAGAATAAGGTGAGCATGGTCCCGATATGCCCCCACGATATTACCAGTGCACAAGTGCCTATCTTGAGGTGTTATCTTCATTTTTAGATATATGATACACTATAATTCAGAAAATATCGCTTGGATAATATTTCCTAGGAGTCATAGGCCAATAATGTATTTTTTCCATGCACTAAAAGCTCTGTTCCAAGTCCAACTAAGAAAATACTGATTTAAGACACTTAAACCTGGTGGAAAATCCCCATATTCATGATTTTCCCGGCAGAATACTCTCCGATGCTCACGATTACCCACCGACATTTCAACATGTTGAAATGTCGTAGACACCCTACCATACACGTTTTTCATCGTTACTAAATCGTAGATCCACATTTTGTATCGGTGTCTAATCGCAGAGACGTGGTCAACTTCCCCGATATTAGGTGACCTTCCGACGCGATTTTGATTTTGTATCGGGAGGTCTATCGTAGAGCATATCGGAGCCATATCGTAGTAGGTGGACGCCGGGCCTTAGCATCTAATAGAGGGATCCTTTCCTAGCAAAAGTGTCCGTTAATGCAGGGTGTCTGCTTGTGCGAGGTGTCCGTTAGCCGGGGTTCTACTGTATATAGATTACTGGTCACCATCTCAATTGTGACAGCAACCACTTGTAAACTCAGGGATCTTGATTTCATCAATTGCTCTAGATGAACATTTCTATTTTTTACGGTTGGTTTTAAAAGCCGTATGTCTAACCAACAAGTATGGAATACCCAAATACTTCATATAGCTATACATTAAGTGAAAATATTAGAAGCACTATGACTATAGTGTGTGTTGCACCAATTAGGTGTTCTTTCGATGCTAAGCAGTTCCTACTCACTACGGAACTATAATTAAGCAGTTCTCTCAGCCGAGTTCCTAGCCAGCACCCCTCTCATAAGATCTCACACTCTCTAAGTCGTAATCTGTAAAAGCGCTCTATGGGGGGAGAATTCTTAACATACTAGGCTTAGAGCCTTGAGAATCCACTGGCACACATTATTCCCGCTAGGTGGCATCATTGAGATTATAGGAATGTTTGGTTGCATTGTGTACGTCTTTAGTACGGGAGGCAAGCTAGTGGATTCACAAGGCTCTAAGGCCTAGATCGTTAAGAATTCTTCTCTTATAGAACGTAATGAGAAAAGAGAAATTCTTCCCAGATTAACCAAACTGTCTGAACTTTTGGTCTCTGTTCTAGTGTTAGGTTATCTTGGGTGTTGACCATTCATGTTGACGGTGTACCCTCAATGCGGGGTGCCTTACTCTCATCAGTTCCAGCCGGCAAAAACTAATAAATCAGTTATTGCTGGGTGGGAGAAATCGTTCCAGGCCTGCAAAAATATGCGTCCAAAATCTAGCTAGTGGAACAGCGCAGAACAAATCTTTCAGCCCTGCTGGTGGCCCGTAGTCCCAGCAAACCCCAGCAAATGCTCAGCAACCCCAAGGTGATGTGCCAACAGGTGCTGATTTCACCTGGTAACTAAAACCGAGCGCCTACTGGAACAACTGGCAAGCCGTTCCACCGAACAGACCGAAACATCATCAAGTCCAGGTCTGCTGGCAAACGCTGTATGGTTGGTGTGCGGTTGGTGTACCACGTTTTCACCTGGTTGGTGGAACACACACTAATAAGTCACATTTTCAGAGATTTATGATATAGATATTTCACAGAAACAGATATATTTGTATGTCTAAGTACATACTCTATGAATAACAGGCATAGCTAGATTCCTACAATAAACAATACTTGTTGCACAGCAAAATATGAGCTGTTCACAGAAAAAAATGCTCTGTTCAAGGAATCAGGGAGCATCCACTTATACTACTGAGAAGATCTTACAGATTAGTCATTACGTTTTTCTCCAACCTTCAGTAACATCCTTTATACTAAGCAGGAGTATATTTTGAACAAACATAGGCCACCATTGGACAATACCCTTACTACAGAGACAAGCCATACTGGTTTGTGACCTTGTCGTATGCGGGATCACTCTGTCTTGTGCACAAAATGTCCATCTCTTTCCTGGGACACCCTCATGCTCACTGCACATGGTGGCCAGTGTTGGTTGGTGTCTCGAACCTGCGGGTTTTATTTATCAATATTTTTGACTCCAACCAAAAATATTGTGTATGAACTGCGTGCACTTATGGACGACCGTATGGGTGGTTAAGACAGTCTTAGTGAGCGAAAACCCTTGTACGAGATACTGAATAAAGGGTTTTTAATGTACGAGCCTAGATTACCAGAGTATGAAATGCAACCGCTGTATGGAACCTATATAAGGCTATTGTCACGTAACTATGTAATGGTGGTGGGTATGTAACTTGTCTACTGTGTAATATGTTGGAGTTTGTTAAATGGATTGTGTGGAAGAACGATGCATATATCATCGAACACAGTTTGGATCAATACAAAAAAATCAAAAAAAATTATTCAACAGGGGGCTGTTGAATAAAGTTCGTTAAGGCTGCTCTTGCAACTTAAATTCACCCAGGACACCTCATAGGATGTTCTCCGTTAGGGCACTGGGGGCTGTTGAATAAAGTCCGTTCGTTTCTGGTGCTGTGCTGAACGATACAATAACTCAAACGATAAACATGTTGACACTCAGTGTTGTATGACAAAAGAGAAGATATTTTCTAAATGAAAATATTTGCATACAACACCTTGTCGGAGGTTTAGATTACTGTTATTGTCTTCTGTTTACAGCACGTTACTTTATACAACACTATGGCCCCAAAGACAATTCTGGGATACATTTTAGTCGCTCGTAGTTTATTCAACGGCCTCTTGTTCTGTTAGTGGACGAAAGGATGGAAAATCTATTTCATTTTTGTTCAACAATTATGAACGATCTCTCTTGCATCGTACACCAACCTGTGGTCTGTTGAATAATTTAAACTGACGAAAGTACAGGGTCCAAAGAGACTTCATACGAGGGTTATCGGTTAAGAAAATTGAAGCTCTTTCGCCAATACTGTCCTATATGACCAAAGGTCGTCCATTTAAGTGTTGAATAAAGTTGACCCACATCGTCTATGGGTCTCGTTGGTGTACAGAAAAGGATCTTCATGTACGATCCTAGCATATCCAATAGACCCAAGGACAGTCCCGCAATGGTTATCTTTATTTTTAAACGCTAAGCTTTCTAAGACCGCTCTAAAGCCCAATGCCCATCTACCGATTTCGTAACATTCATGTCCCTTTGTCGACGACAAACGGACAGTAATTTGTCTCAGCCAAGGCATCCTAACGGAGTCGGCCGTAGTCGGTAGATGTAGGACAGCTAGGCAAGGGTGAGCCACCGATTAGTAGACAGATTTGCTTAGGACTGATATCCACCACCCCATCTCCTCAATGTCCGCAGATCGAGTGAAGAGTTACGCAATTTGCCTTCAACAAGTTCACCGACTCCTATACGATTTGCAAACTAATCGCTCAACCCTTAATCAGTAGATGGGCATCAGGCTTTACAGTCATGTATACTCTCGTACTTAAACACCTCACCCCCGACATTTTTCCACAACGAACACAATCTTCAGGCGCTTCATGAAAAGGTATATATATACCTTGTGTATCTTGGTCATTCAACGAGAATGACACACTTCTGTTACTATAGATGTATCAGCTTGATACTTGAATCGTAGTTAGAACTCACCAAAAGAACTACATGCTATCTAGAACGTGTCCATTCACACATTTTTCAGTTTCTTATTATTTTGGTTTAATTATGAATGTTTTTAACCTGCAGACGTAAACTCCATTCTCCCCAATAGAACACATGGCTACGGTCGCTTAACAGGACTCCTTATATTATACGTCAACCTGGTATCCAGTATACAGTTTAGGCGACATGTTTTATCTCTACTCGATGAAATCCCTTGAGGCAGCTCATGGTAAGCTCTGATTGAAAAAGATGCCACCTTTATTATATTACACGCCATGAACAACCTCACAAGTAAATTAAATGGCGTATTCTTAGTGTTATTCAGGTACATTTTTATAATAATATTCGGAAACGTCTTACTGCGGACGAAACGGTTCTTGTTCGAAGTCAGTCTTCGATTTTAGCCTGCCTGATGCCATAGGCGGAAGGCAGTATTAAATCGATGACTGACCAAGAACGAGAACCGTTTCGTCTACAGTAACGACGTTTGCTTATTATTATACACCTTAAATTGATGAAAAACAATACTTGTTTATGACCTATTGAGCCACACACAGTCACAGCGGACAAGAATAATATTACCACTGCACTCCTAGCAGCAGGCAGTATTTGATAGACAATCATACACAGGTATATAATGATAATATGAAAATGAAGTTACTGAGCTAGTATACACGGACCCCATTCTCAGTCCCAACGCAGGAGGTGGAGGGACTTATTTTATGGGACAGGAGACTGAGAACGGACATCCTTATCGACTCAGTCACGACGTTTTCTCTTAGTACCATCTTCAGAAGTGATTCCAACAAAGTCCCAAACCTGCTCTGTTTACTCAAGTCTCATCTGAAAGTGGGAGTCGTACCTGGATGCTTTCCAGGGACCCCGTCTTGAGTTACAGTCCCACTGCCTGAGGACTGCAGCGTGATATCGCAGCTACTTCTTGTGTGTATGTAGACACGTTACCCATCTTTCTAAAAGGGTGAACTAGGTGTACCAATGACTCGCACAGATTATCAACAACGGGGCGGCTTAGCGAGAGGTATAGGGACGCTTCGGATTATCGTTAGAGTATCATGGGTTCGTGAATGATTCGCAGGTTTCAGAAAAAAATAATAATTAGAAGGAAACCCACGAGATGAAAACATCTTGGTCCCTTCTCCACCTAGTTTTACTGCAGAGTAATTCACGAAGCAAAGCTGAGTGAATTACTCTGCAGTCAAATGAGATGAGTGCGAACCAAGTTATTTTCATCGAGAAGGTTTCTGATTTTATCTCACCACATACAACATTATCTATTGATCAAATAAATCACTCAATTAGCCATTGAGTACTGGGTACACGAACGTCACGTCAATGGAGTACGAGGTCCTAATGTTAAGCCTATGGAGAAAATTATGGGGGTGAGATAATATCATATATATATGATGGAAAATGCATATATATATATATATATATATATATATATATATATATATATATATATATATATATATATATTCTGGGTGTTGAAAAGTTATATTGGCAAATACACTACCCACCAGTGCTTTGAGCTGCGTCGTCCAGTGTGGCTGGTTGGTAATGTAGGATGGTTCTGCTTCTGCTTTCCTGCTGAACTACAAAAAAATACGTTCACTAGTTTTTGCGCGCTATCTCTTCCTCTCTCTCTCTTTCTTCCTGGAGTCTTAGGTACCCTTGACTCCTACACTGGTATCTTATCTGTGTGTAGTACTTTACAACTCTCTGGTTCGAAGTTCCAAGGTATCGACAGGGAGAAGGTAATTTAACTGTGTCCTGTAGCAGTTGCCAGGCGATGTGTATAGATGTATGCTCCTGTATGCGGCTGGGGTGACTGTGCCCTCACGACTCCTCCTCCACTACCCTAACTCCAGGTTGTCAATGCCCAGGCATCCAACGTGGGATGCTAATAACCGCATGTTTTTGTGTTGGGGACGGTTGGCCGAGGTGGCGCCACTGGTGTGACCCTTATATAGACCACCAAGCTATGCGCGTGCTTCACAACAAACCTTAGTAGGTCACCACCCAGGGCCCTTTGAAAGGTCACCGGAAACTAGGTTACAAGCACCGACCATTTGGCCTCTTGCTGTCATGAGGTGTTTGGCCTACGTGGTAAACCAAGTGTCAGTGATAGTAATAAGTCACACAATAACAACAACAAACATAGTGGACTTCGTCATTTATTGGCACTATCAAACAGCAAGGGCGTACGTATCATTAATATGAGGACTATACGAGGTTTTATACATTATGAAAGCTGTACTCATGATTTTATTTCAGCATAGGACGGCTTCTTCTTTGGTTTCAGGAAGGAGGGGAAGTTTATACAATCAAGACGACCTGGGAATAATATTAGGGTTCGAGTAAGCTGACCTCAGTCCCTGTGTCCTACCCACCTCTCCCTCACTGCCTCTCGCACTTCCAATACCCCTCTCCCTACACTCCCCTACACAGGTTGACATAGGAGCCGCTCAGAGGAAGTGTATATAATGTAATGCACTTAGTCTCTAGTAATTTCAATCATCATAACCAAAGACTGTATTAAGTCTAGGGTTCCACTCTCATAACCCCTCCTATGGGTTTAGCGGGGACGGCACTATGATCACTTGGATGTTGAAGGTAAAGGGTTTTGTTTTGGGGAGAAGACTTGTGACAGACAAGGGACTACATAGTATACGCCTAGATATGTGTCCCCTATCCCCGTCTTAATAGATTTCAATAATTTTTTGTCAAGGTACAAATAGCAAATTCTTTCGAAGGAAAAGAGAGGGTGTTCAGACCACAATCTCAACCCTCACACCACAATTTTTCCATAAATCTCCGCAGGAAAAATGAGAAAAAATATTTATAAACAAATAGCACATTGGTATATATTATCGTAACTCTTTTAGATATAAAAAATAACATAAACAAAAAATAGCATAATGACAGAATTTTCATTCGGGACAGATCATCCTAGGGAAAATCTCGCGGGTAGAGGGGTGTGTGTGTGTGGAGCAGGGGGGAGGGAACCTGCCTTCTGTTCCCCTCAACTTAGGTACGACGACACTGAAGTTGTGCCATTGTGTACAAAATCCATAGTCACCACTTGAATAAACACCTACGCATCATTTTGTCCACACGTCCTTACACCAAGATACATCAGTTTCTATTCACACAAGCTACCCAGCGAGAAAACCGCCAACCATGATAAATCATTTGACATGTATACGTTCCCTGTCTCAGCAGTCCTCTCCTACATCGTGGAAAAAACATACATCCATCTCAAACACACATGACCTTTCCAACACCCGGCAGACTCACCCCGACTCATTATTTACACTGCAAATATACAATACGCAATTTTACTATACATCGCACGGCGTATACAAAGTGAAGCACCCCTCTCATGAGATCTCACACTCTCTAAGTGGTATTCTGTACAAGGTTCTCACTGCGCTCTATGGGAGAAGAATTCTTAACAGACTAGGCTTAGAGCCTTGAGAAACCACTGGCACACACCGCCTAACCTCACTATGCAACTAATACACCGCTGCAGATCTTGAGGTCGTATTTTCATCTCAAAATGTATAATGCTCTTTAATTCAGGAAATATCACATGGTTACTTATGATACATCACAGTTATAAATAGAACAACATTTATTTCTACATGGTAGGAGCTCGGTTCAAGGTCAAAATATTATATGAACCTTGATAAAGGACAACTAAGTCCGAAACGTTGGTTCAAATTAAATGCCTACAAAACTACTTGACTGCTTCAGGGTTATACTGTCTACCTTACTAGTATTATATGAAATGATTTATTTGAGACAATGAGACTTAAGCAGTTATTTATACCATATTTGCTGTATGGACTCCTGCATAATTCGGTAATTTCATAATTTTATCTTGAGTATTCCATGCTTGAGAGTCATTTTCCCAGGAGAATAATTTACTAAGGATTTTCCACCTGCCGATCACCTCCACTGATTATGGCATTTCGCACTGACGATCAATTATGCGACACATTTAGTCTAATAATCGTCAGGTGGAAACAGAAATGGTCAATGATTTTTCTCTCCTGCCGTATGCAATATGACACCAATGACTAACTTCTGCACCCACCAGCAAAATCAAAACACTTTGAATCAATCGTGACGCTCTGCATTTTACTACCAAAACTTGATGAGTGTCCACCGCATTTTTGCAGTAGATGTCGAGTATCATGTACCACTGACGTTTCACCCGGAGAGCAACTGACCGACTTGTGTACCGTGTGAAAATTATGATAGAGTTTTTAGTAGGTCGGTAGAAACGCCACATAAGATACCCACCGATCGTCTGTGACATCTAAGCATGATTAAATGTCGACACCCTAGGAGTTAACTTTTTTTTAAAACAAACCGTAGATAGGCGGTGGTCTTCGTGTGATAATCGTAGACATGATATCAACTGTCATGATATCAGCTTTTTAAAGCTTTTAATCATATTGCACATGTTTCTCACTTTCGCATATATTAGTCTCATAATATGGCACGAGATTTCTCTTGCGAAGTCTGTCGCCTCAGTGCATCTGGCGCTTCATACTAAGGGGGGGGGGGGTGGTCACGCGCGCCAATATTGAACTCCCGATACAAAATCTATATCATAGCAAAATCGTAGCGCATATCGGGGCAGTTGGTCTGGTTTCTACGATAATACACCGACGCCTACCGACGCGCACCGACGCGCTACGATAAAAAACCCGTATCGTAGTGGGTCTACGACAATCGATCATGTATCGATTGTCGTAGCCGTCGGTGTACGTCGGTACGCGTCGGAAGGTATCAGTGACACTTAGAACGGGAAATCATATGAAATAATCAACGGAATATGAAATATCATATAATATTGTTTTGTATCTACAGATGAATTATCAATCATAAATATGCCTTATTTCTGGAATTATAAAGGAAAAATGGTTGATTACACTGGTTTCATCGTGAGCTATATCGGGGTGTATCGGGACCATGGTACCTTTTACATGCACCCTCCCAATACGTTACGACGCGCACCGACGAGAATCGACGCACAACGATACGCTACGATATGGTCATTTTGTATCGGTGCGCGTCGGCGTGTATCGGCGTTGGTGGGTGCCCAGTCTAAGGCTCGGCGTCCACCTATTACGATATGTCTCCGATATGGTCTACGATGCACCTCCCGATAAAAAAATCTAAATTGCGTCGGAATGTCACCTAATATCGGGGCAGTTGACCACGTTTCTGCGATTATACACCGATAAAAGATCCCATACGATGCGTGGTAGATTGGCATGCTAGACATATGTCTACGATTTTGCACCTTCCCGATATGTCTCCGATATTTGGTTTTTGTATCGGTGCCATATCGGTAGGTATAATTTCTATCGTAGCAGGTGGACGCCAGGCCTTACTGACCAGCTGTGTGGATTCTGTTCGCGCACTCCGTACCATGTGACTTGTTGTAAAATGGCACTTTTAATGATTTCCAGGTATATCACAATAGGGAAACATATTGGGTGTGTCTGAATGGAGCAATACATTTTATGTATCGAAGTTTGAAAACATTCATTGATTCATGTTGTGAAGTTGCGGGCATACACAAACTGAGTATCATACCTCTTTGTGGTATTGCTGTTGCTCTCATTTTTTAAAATATCTATTGTTGATCTACATTGTATACACTATTTTCCCATTAGGATGTATACGAACTTGCTACTTGCAAATCATTGGTTAGACAAGGAAAATGTGTTGATCAAGAGTTGTTTGTGAATGAAGTCAAATAAAATCCCTGACAGGACATAAACCTAGTTTCCATTGGCCGACCAAGACGGCGAAGATTTTCTGAGTTACCCTGAAAGTCTGTCGGTGGTGCCTACGACTGTGTGACGGTAAAGGGGGCGTCCACCAACCACGACAAGGTTACGACAAGCCCCGACAAGAGAGTTCCCGTCGGCACCTTGTCGTAGCCTTGTCGTGAGAAGGGAAGGTCTGGGACAACGTTGTCGGGGCGTGTCGTAGGTTGTATGCTCCACCTAAAAATTCTAGCATAGACCTCTGCGACAACCTCCCGACACGCCACAACACACCACGACAAGGCTCCAAAATCGAACATGTTTGATTTTGTCGTAACCTTGTCTGAAGGCCCCCGACAGGCCCCCGACAAGCTTCATGTCGCAGCCTGTCGTGGCCTTGTTGTAGCCTCTTGTTGAGAACTAGGGTCCACCAACCATGACAAGGCTACAACAAGGCCTCCAATCGAAGGCCTATTGTGGACCTTGTCGGAAAACCATTTTCGTAGCCTTGTCGTGGTTGGCGGACGCTTTAAGGGGGGGCGTCCACCAACCGTGACAAGGCTACAACAATGGCTTCCCGACAAGGTCCACGATTGGCCTCCGATAGGAGGCCTTGTTGTGGTTGGTGGACCCCAGTTCCCGATAAGAGTCTATGACAATGCCACGACAAGGCCACTATTGGAAACTTGTCAGGAGCCTTCCGACAAGGATACAACAATATCGAACATGTTCGATTTTTTTCACGACTGGACCCTTGTCATGGAGTGTCATGGCATGTCTGGAGCGTGTCACAGAGGTCTACAATAGTAAATTTTTGTGGAGCGTGCACTTCCCGACACGCCTCGACAACGCTGTCGTAAAGCCCCCCTTCGACAAGCACTTATTGGAACTTTCTTGTCGCCGCTTGTCGTAGCCTTATCGTGGTTGGTGGACGCTTCCCTTATCAGTTCAATGGTGAGGGTGCATTGTATGCACTGTCTCGACTGTATATTCGATGTACAGACAGATTATTATTGAGAAGATCAATCAACGGTGGTATTGTTACATATTCTATACCAAATGAATCTGTGAGCATTCTCTGAATATCTCGTTTCCATCTACCGTTTAAACGTCGGTTTACTATAAAATTGTCTATCTGTAGTTCCCCACTGCAAATTGGTGCACACTGATTGGCCGATTACCCATCACCAATCTACAGTCGGCGGTGCTATATGCCGTAATCTGTGGTCATAATCGGCAGGTGGAAACGTCACATTGGAGTAGGAGAGATGGTATGAGAGCGCTCACTGATAGACAGGTATTGAGGGCATAGTCTTGGTATATTAGGAATGTAGTGACCTACACAAATTACTGTTGTCATGGTCCGAGCATCTTATGGGCGATCCTTATGGTCATGATTGTCCAGTCCGGTCAGAATCTCATGATGTCGCCACGCGGGCCTGAGGTATGCGGATGACGTCATATGAGGCGATCACGTGACCAGTTGAGGCTGAGGGCCAGAATCTGTAGCGTGAAGGTGTTATTAATGTCCAGCGAATACGTGACAAAACGTACTTGTGTGACACGCAACTTTTGTTAAGGTAACTTGCTATAAAGCCATTTTCCATTGGCCAACAAAAACAGCACCGATTATTTAAGTTCCCAGATACTCCCAGAGGAGTGGCCATGGATTTTGATAAATGATGTTTATTGTTCCCAAAATTGGTTCCTCTTGCTAAAGCGGCAATTCCACCGACCAACCAAAACTTGCCAAAATGGAAATCAGGGAAATATTGGGAAATATTGTATGAGCATAGCTGGCGGTGGAAGCCCGCATTTTGTTCTGGTAATTTTGGGCACTAACATGATTTATTGTGCGAGGAAATTCACCATATAAGATATTCTTTGATACATTCCAAAGACACTAGAAACTTTCCGATAAAGCCTTAGTTTGGTGGAATCAGCACTTTAGACATTTATCTATCTAGCTTTCCTGTCTATTGGTGTGAGTTTATATCTTAATAGGTTTATAGCAGAGTGATATTAGAAGTTAATTGCTTAATTACCAAGATTGATTATCAAGATTATTACACACCTGTGGCCGAACGTCTATGAAATACTTCCCGCTAGAGGTGCAGTATAGATAGGGTTCAGGCTTACTGAGACGTAGTGAATGAGATCTAAATTGATGAGTTTGTAAGAGAAGAAAAGGGTGAGTGAAGCCTCGGCCTTTTGTCCTATAAATATGGCAGTCCGCCTCTGGCATCGTGCTGTAGTTATAAAACAAAATATCTTGTACAGCAACCACTACGGTCTTACTAATTACGTTTTCTCTTAGTATTAATATTATTCTAACAATAGCAAATCCAGATACCAGTTTCCTCGAAAGCATTTCATGTATCGGAGAGTCGAAAATACTGCTATTGTACTACCTATCAACTACTGCAACAGCACATTTTGTCATATACAAAGAATGTCAATGTCAAGTTACTAATTAAAATGCTAGCACCTGCGAAAGGTGACCGTCATAGGACAGAAAGGACGCCAAGTACGTGACAGACGCCACCAGCGACCCATGACGTCATGACGACAGCCAATCAAAGTGACGTCCGAAACTGCCCCCAGGGAACATGCCCTCTGGCCACCTGGCGGACGGACTACCGCTGCAGGCCGTGCCCAGGTGACCTGCGTGACCTTATCTGCAATCACGTGACCGTATGTTACGGAGAAACTAGTGATAGAAATACTGATGATATCGTGTTGATACGTTTTGCTATAGGCGACTAATGCGCAAGAGTTTCTACAATCAAGGTAGACGTGGGACAAAGACATGAAGGGAGAACACTTTCCAGGGTCATAGATATACGATCTAAAGACAAGTGGAAACGGGAATATACATGAGGACAATAATCGATGGTTTTGTGGACAGGCGGCCGTAAACCACGAGAGGGTGACGCGTAGTAATACACAAACGCTAGCAAGTGTATTACGACGTCAACCTCGACAAATGAAACCCAGTAATTGCCATATTAAAGGGTATAACAATGGGGACTATTTCTTTGCTCTATAGTCAAAGGGACTATTTTCCGCGTATATCATGGTTTTGAGGCCGTATACCACAGTTATTGTTTTATACAATGGGTCGTGGCTTACTGAGTCCCCATACATTTTCAATGGGGGCTTTGTATACGATGGATAATAAGTATGGTTAGTGTACCTGAATGGAACAGAAACTTTCTCCGAACTCATAAAACAAGGTGAATATTTCCGATCAAAATACTGAGGAACAGATGGAATTGAGACACACTCACTATGTCTCCTTATTAGTTTATACCTGGAAATTACTAAAAACGCCATTTTACTACTCACGTTTTTCATAAATACAACTTACTTTTCCGATAATGATAGTGGTCACGTGGTACTGAGGGACGTATGGATATTATTTCGTCACTCAGTGACGAACTGAATCCGTACTTCTGGACAGCAAAAGTCAGACATTTGCATATAGAGGTATATATTAATAGGAGAACCTTCTCAAATCACCAATATCTGAGAAAGTAAAGGTTTCATAGAATCACAGAAATCATTGTGTTCCAATTATGGGATCGATGAAATGAAAGAAAAGGCTTGAACAAGTTCTAGCTTTCGACCAAGAACTTTTGTCAGAAGAACAGAACTAGTTTTGACTGCATCATTCAGATTTCTGTTATTATCCCTGCGTAGATTGGTATCTACAGTCATATACCACACCTTTACGCTTAGAAAGCTTACGCTTATACATAACGAAACCTTCTCATACTGTATACTCTGAAGGGATTCACATTCATCCATACATCATAAAGGTCATTAGTCCAGAATACATATTTCATGGCATATTTAATCAAATTAATCAAGTGACCTCATTTCGGGACGGTCGTTGACGTCTGGGATGACAGCTGCTTTCATAGCAGTCTGCCTGTGCAGCTATTGACTTAAGTTTCTCTACATTTGTCCTTGTGAATATACGCAGAGGGTGATGACCTTATGAGATCATAAAGGGTGGCGTCCACCAACCACCACAAGGCTACGACAAGTACCGACATGAAAGTTCCAATCGGCGATTGGCGCATCCTTGTCGTAAGAAGGGGGGCTTTAAGAAGCCACGTGAATTATGTAGCGATTTAAACGAGATGGGATTGAGCTCTGACCCTAAACTTGAATGGGTTTCTCAATTTATCTCACCCTTTACATTGACTAATGGGCTAACATTTGTGACTTAATCCCCCATTGGATATTTTTCCTAAATATCTAATGGGTGTTGGATACGAGTTCCCACTGTTAAGTCTATGGAGAAAAATACCAGGGGTGAGGGTGCACCCTTCTCATAAGATCTCACACTCCCTAAGTGGTATTCTGTACAAGGTTCTCACTATGCTCTATGGGAGAAGAATTCTTAACGAACTAAGCTTAGAGCCTTGAGAATCCAATGGCACACAGTATTCCTGCGAGGTGGCATCATTGAGATTATAGGAACCTTTGGGTTGCATTGATGTATTTCTCTAGCACGGGAGGCAGGCCAGTGGATTCTCAAGGCTCTAAGCCTAGTTCGTTAAGAATTCTTCTCCTACAGAGCGTAGTGAGAGTACAGAATACCACTTAGAGACTGTGAGATCTTATCAGAGGGGTACACATAAAGCTATAAGAATATAGAGGAAACCCATGAAAGTTAAGGGTCAGAGCTTGTATCCCATCGAGTTTGAATCGTGTAGTAATTCACAAGGCGAAGCCGCGTTAATTATGTAGCGATTCAAACGAGATGGGATTGAGCTCTGACCCTAAACTTGAATGGGTTTCTGAATTGATCTCACCCTTAATATTGACTAATGGGCTAACATTTGTGACATTATCCCCCATTGGATATTTTTCCTAAATATCTAATGGGAGTTGGAAACGAGTTCCCAATGTTAAGTCTATGGAGAAAAAATATCTGGGGTGAGATAACGATGAAGAATGAATGCATCAGTTCCGGCTTGCTCATCAGGCTGTGGTTGAACTCCTTTCACGTACATACGGTGTTTGTGGTCGTATCGACCCGGCCTGGCATACGTCCGGGATCTCGACCACATCAGAAAGGAAACACGAACACAGGCCCCGAGCAACCGGATATACAGAGAGAAACTGTTCTTTTCGCGTTGGCAAGGTATCCGGAAAATCATAAATTTCGTGTCCGTTTTGTTTAGTGTCTGGTGGTTTTTTTCTTAACATCCTCCGAGGAACAGTGGTGAAAGTCAGCCTTGGGGAATTCTGATGGAGACTTAATGTACAGATGTTCTAGATTGTTCAATTCTCGCGCCAAAATACAATGAATAGTAGCAGTCTGACACTGAGTGGAGAATATTTTGATGTTGATGAAAGAATTAGACGCCAGTTTCTAAGGAAGAGTTACTAAAATCATGGAAATTTCTCCCACTTGGTCTCAGACTGTCCATCGCAATTTAATCCTAATAATTAGTTTTGAGTTCCTCTTGCGGTTAATTTGGTTCTGAGAGATTAAAATATGGTTAAGCGATATGGTCCATTCGTTTGAATACGAGCTATTTACCTTGTTAATACATGGTCTTGTTTTTGGGTAATGCCTAGGTTTCCTTCTAGCAACGCTCTGCGAATGATCTCATAGCGCCCTGGTTTTGCCCCAGAGGTCTGTTTGATAATCTAGGTTTGTAAATGGATACCCTCTCTTATAGGTCAACGAGGCCCAGGGACGATTTGGGTCAACTTTATTCAATACCTTTCGGTCAGGTATAATAGTCTTAGCTGAAAGAGCTTGAATATTAAACGATAAACCTCGTATGAGGATTCCTCGTACACTGTATTTTGCAGGCATAAGTTATTAAACAGACCCCTAGACTATATATTTCCAGTCTAAACAAACCCTGCTTTCAACGAAGGCCTTCTTCCAGCACACAACGCTCTTCATATATAGATCATGTATTGTAATTTTGTTTAAAATACTCTGCAATCTAAATCCAATGCACTTTAGAAATATGAGGCTAAATATATACTACATTATACTTGGATAAAGAGCGTCTGGCAAAAATAAACATTGACGAATAAATCATCAGAAATTAAAAAAAAAGAACATATATGAGGCAGAGAATGGTTATTGGTGCACCTGCCTGGCCATGGCCTTGGTTGCATTGCTCAAAGTTCTTACAGGCGAGTGCGTTCTAAACAGCATTAGGCCAGGATGCCTATATTTACCAACACAAAGCGGAGCCGTAGTAAGACTTCCCATAGAGTCTCGTAATTCTGTCACTCAACCGTCCAGCTGCCTTAGCAGGACACCTGAGATATTGAAAACAGAGCAGGGAGCCAGTGTCACAGTCTCTTAGAGGCATGCCCAGCTGAACATGACCCATCACTTAAGACCAACTGGTGCTTGATGTGTTTGGATCCGAGATAGACAGTTGCAGAAATGGCAAGCTGACTGGGCGCAAGTGGGTTACAGAAAACTCTCCGTAGGCTAAAGCTACCTCAAACCTTTTAGCTGATATTCACTTATAATTGCACGCTCATTCATCTATGATGAACATACTATTTTCTCCTGGTTTTTGAAGGGAGGGTTGGCGGAATTGTTCATGAACATGTTTCCACATCTCAAATACAAGATTAATGTTTTCCAATATCAGTAAACACCGTCAAGTTGTGATTTTTATTGATTTTATGCGTTAGACATTGTCGAATGGTGGCTTAAAGTACAATATAACATTGCATCGTGAAATAACAGGTGCAGGCACACTGCAACAGTGACGGGCGACCAGTTGGCAGTCATCCAGGCAGCTGATCCTTTCTTCTTAGTAAGACGACTATAGGCATAGAGATCAGCACTATGGAAAAATAATCCTAGATGTTAGACCGGACATTCAACACAGATAAGGTTGAACTTAAATTGTGACGGATGCCATGTTGGAGCAACGAGCCGACAGCTACAATGAACACATCCCTTCCAATAGGAAACGCGATTCTGTGTTGGAAGCATGCTGGACCTCTTGTCAGAGCATGTTGGAAGCTGAGTGGTAGATTTGCTCAAGTCTTTGATTATGAACGTAAATTGAATGAATAAAATAAATTACAATGTGTAAGGTTCCTCTGAATGGCTCAGGAATCAAGGGGAGAGTAGGTGGAGGGGTAAGGAGGGCATGCGGTGGCGGTAGGCAGCAGTAGGAGAGGTGGGTAGGACACAGGGACTGAGGCCAGTCTAGCTGAGTGGGTTCCCAGCTTTGAATTGTGTATCTATGTCACTAGCTGCATGGGGTTGTCCCCCCGTTTTAACTACCATTTAAGGAATAGAGTAGTCCCAGTAGCCAATGACTGCATTCGGAGCAAACCACGACCTTCACCCTGACCTCCTTACATGATATTTATAGTGCCTTGGGACGGTTCTACAGTCGAGAGTTGACCTAAAATCTAGTGGGCCACAACCACCTTCCTAGTATCAGCAATGTGGTCGGGTAGTTACCAAACCACGCCACTCCTTGGTGTATAGGCTTCATCACTCGGACTCTCTTTCACATCTGTTTGGCTAGTTATAAAACCAGATATTGATTACACTCCAAGTTCACTGCAAACATAATATACACTTAAATTCAAACATCACTACATTATTTATCTCCTGTAGCCAAATGTCCACAGACGCTGCTGACCTTTCCATACCCCAGCGGAATTAAAGCCGACAATCTGCTCAAGTTTTGCTCATGTTGATATTTCCTTTTCCGCTTATAGTCTGATTGAATGGGATTTCATAAATGCGTATACGCATGGCTTAGATGTCACGGACCACAACATATAAGGCCATGATTGAAGGCTGACCTTGAACGTAGAGGTACTGGTAGGGGTTCTTATTCCATGACACCTAACCCCGTGTTTACACTAGACAGCTGAAAACGTGACGATTGTAGATCGTCTGGAGAAAAACCCTTGGGGAAATATCGTCACCAAGAATCGTCGGCCCAAGAAGTGCTTCAAATGTTTACTCTAGACGATTTATAATCATCAAAATTAGTCCCGTTTTTTTTCAATATCTAAAGGCATAGTTACATCACCTACGGTGGTGCCACATACATAATGTTATATATATATATATTTTTAAAGCTTTTATTTATACTGGAGACCAGGATAAAGGCTATACTGCCTATCTTCCATCCTACTCCAGTTCCAAAGATATTTCAGTCATTGCCCAGCTTCTAGGCTTACATGACGGTTGCATTCACAGGGTCAGAAATGATATACACAAAGTATATACAGAATTTGAGTACATTCTCATGATTACAGTATTTGGTTCTTAAGTACTATAACAAAAATATATGAGCGATAGCTCTGCCTAGACTATAGCTAAATAATTGTATCTGTAAATAACCGGCTTCCAACTCATATAATCTACTTATAATTATCTTATTGAATATACCACTTGTATGTAGAACTTACCATACATGTACAGGATGCGTCCTGGGCCCCGTTTAATAATCTAGGATCGTACATGTAGACCTTTTTCTGTATGCCAATTGAGACCCAGGGACGATGTGGGTCAACTTTATTCAACACTTATGGACGACGTTATGGCCGGCTAAGACTATTTTAGCGAACAAACTTAGATATTATCAAACAATAACCCTTGTACGAGGTACAAAAAAGAGTCTTCATGTACGATCCTAGATTATTAAACAGGGCCCAGGTTCCTGTGTGTGGCTCAGTGACCCCAAGGTCAAGATATCAAGGTCGGGATAGAGTCTACTGACTAGAGCGATAGGGAAGCATCCTGGAGTAATAGCATGGCATGGATAAGGTGGAAATGATACTCGAACTAAAACATCGTGGTTAGGCATGATATCAATGGATATGGTCAGTGGTTTGCGACAGCCACGTGGCAGGAGGTGGGGTGCATTTAACATTGGAGGAGATAAATATGCAGAATAACCAACTCTTCAAGCATTCTTTGCTTCATGGCTCAATGGAGAGTGATGTGTTTTGAGTTACTGTAACTGTATTCTAAAGGACTTCCCAAGAAGGAACTCGCAAGCATGGCATAGCAACCCACAGATGGGCTGGTGAGGATGTCTACTGGAAAAGTATTCTACTTTGTGAGTTACTCCTTTTGTAAGTGCGGTCTTGTCACTAACAACTATTTGAAGGGGAACTTACAAAAAAGGCAACGAGGATGGGATGTAAAAATCAATGCAAATACGGTGGAAAAGTTAAACAATGAAAGAGGAATCTCTCATAACTCACGAGCTGGAGGAAGCACCAGGAGCAGGTAAAGAGATTTGGTAAGGTGGGTGCTGCAGTGCCGAGCTTGGTGCTCCCAACTTACTCATCATTTTCAACTCTATTAAAAGTTTAAGATGGAACAAGCCCAGGCAGCCGCTGCCCTCAGGCAGTAGCAGAGGTTTGTGATGTGTATGAAACTCCAGCAGTGTGATGATGGAAGAGGAAGGATTGAGACATAAAAAGGGTTGGAGGATGTCAACAATTAAATGGTATAGACAGGGGAAGAGGACCTAGCCTGGAAGCATGGCCTAGTTAGACTATAGGACAGGTAACGGGTTCCAGTTCTGTGGTGCATTATTGGTAACGCCTCCTGGTTTCCTGGTCATCCGCTAGAGGGCTCGGCGGAATTAGGTGTATGACAAGCGGATACCAGCCAAACCACTAGGCTGGTTCCCGGAGTATCCGCTAGCCACAGGCGGGCACCAGCCAAAGTTTAAGGTCGTGCCTGTGAAGGACGTAGGAACCCGTTACCTGTCCCTTATTTCATTAGGGCAGGGAACCAGTCCACAGAGGACCCCACTCTGACAGCTAACTCGGAAGACTATTGACAAGTCTCCTAACATTCATCTTAGGAAGACTGCTGGATCACATGAAGCATGAGTGTCCTACCCAGAGATCGCAGATGGATGGAGTGAACAACAGTAAAACAGTCATTGTCCCTTTACGACTGGAAGCCTTTATCTAATGGTACCTAATTTGAGCGTGTGTCTTTGTAATCATCGTCTCCTTGTCACTTTCTTCTACTGTTGAGAAATTTACGCCTCCTTTATCAACCTTTGTGTGTAAACTAAGACGAGCGATTACTGTTTCTCACCATCATCACCATCTACACCACTGTTCTTGATGTATCGAATATGTAACCTGTTCTCGAGAAATGTTTCGTGAGACAGTGGAAGATCTGCCGTTGGCAGAACTGCTCATTTGATCAATAAAAAAACCCCAAAAAAAACAAGGATGGCCAGGGAAACTTCAGGCTGTTTGGACACAGTGGCTGGTGATTTATATCTCCATCCTTGGAGAGAACACAGTAGCTCTGGTCGACATGGGTGCTACCTGTTCCTTAGTAAGTGAAGAACACTTCAAGTTTTCATGTGATCGAGTTCACTGACAGCCATCGATGAAATGTACCCAAGCCCTTTATAGTGTACCTGCACATGAACTTGAAGTTATAGGCCAGGCTATTCTACCTATTTCAGGGAGTGCAAGTTCAATGGTTGTGGTGATGAAAGAACCTTATGATGTCAATGATGCTTTCGAAATCTGGATTTGATTATTTCGTATTGATAAAGTTCTATTTAAATCTCGTGGTAGAGTATTTGTTGATCTTCCTTATAAACATAATAATAAATCCATAGTACATTTCATTCCATTTACAATGAAAGTCAAAATTGTTCAAACAGTTGACAAAGTATGATAATAATAACTGTGATAAAACTCCAGTTCAAACTCTCATAAATCCTTAAATAATCGCGTATATCCACTTCGCAATACCTTAACAAAACATGAATGTCCAAATGATAACACTTGCAGAAGTAGATGAAATTCACACAGCTGTTCCGAGTCCAATGCTTATATACACTACGTTCATATCGTTCACACTGAATGCAGTTCATAGAAAGATTGAGACTGAATGTACAACGGCAGCGCCAGGACTCTGTTTTACTCCACAGTGTAAAGTGAGTTATTTCCATTATTACTCCAGCACTCCAGCTTGACACGTCAAGCTTTGTTCCTCTGTTCAAAGTTTTAACTTTTTCTCGTAACTGGTAAATAGGTTTCGAGCTGGATTGACAAGAAATCGAAATTTGATTTATTATTTTTAGGTAGAGAAATAATCTGTTGGCGTTTTCCCTGTGTGAAGGTCTCTATCCAAAATCAATTTTGACATGGCTTTTTGTACTTCTCATTCAAAGTTGTTATCCATTGTGTTTAAGCCATGTGGTGCTACGATTTGTAGATTGTGGATCCAGCTGTGTTCTATTGTGTTCCTCGGAATTTTTCCCTTTTCACTTTCTGGATGTTCATAGATGAAGTCCAGAATATAGACCTTCATGTCTACAGTAAGACTTGCTCAAGTCATTGATTATGAACATTCATTAAATGATTAAACACAATAAGAATATAGTTCATTAAAGTATGTATCCTTCTCTGACTGGCCCATGAATCAAAGACTTGTTCACTATAAACAGAATCTCCTGTTTATGGTCCCAAGCCACTCGCTGTAACCCTAAACTTCCTCCTACCCCTCCCCCTCTACCCTCCTCCAGTTCCCTGGCCGCCTGTGTTTTCAAAGCAATGAATTTAGCCTACTCCTGACTGCGACCCGATCAAGATCAAAGTGAGAGGGTATCAATCTTCAGTCAGATATCTGACCAGTAGCCATGATATCTATATGGAGAGTGCTGGAAATACTGGCGCTATTCAGCTCCAGAAATCTAACACCATTACCGATTGTACCAGTCCCTGTATCCAAGCGAGTAGAGTAGACATAGGATGCAGGGACTGGAGCCAGTCTAGTCTACAGTCTGTTCATGGGAGTTGTTGTTGAAGTGGTAAGCTAAGTTCAAAACTCTATTTGATTTAACCGCATGCATGTCTTTTTTTTCTCTTTGTTTGTCCTACATTTCTCATTTTACATTTCTTGTGTTCTATGCTGTAGATAAGATTAGAACATTTGCAAGTGATGTTGGTTTTACATTCCATGGTGTAGTTTCCTTTCGTTTATCTCTCCTTTTTAGTATAGTATGTTTCAGTAGTTGCAGTTTGCCTTGTTCCACACATTCCTTATTCCTGCTTGTTCTGTCTCCTTGTTTTTTTCTTAAGTATGTAGCTTAGTTTTGATCCTACTACATGATCCCTAATGTTCATTGGTCTTTTGTAACCCATCAGTAGGTCTGTCCGGTGCAATTTATTGGTTGTAATTGATTTGCCCAGTGTGTCCCAGTGTTTTTAACTACGGTTTGGACATGTTTCTTCCCGGACCTTAATGAAGTTGTGATGGAAATTTTCCCCTTTCTTTTTGGGATTTGGTTTTAAAAGATCTGCTCTTTCTGTTTTTGCTACTTTTTCCCCTTTCTGGAAAATTGTTATTTTTTTCATTATGGTTCTTTCATAGTCTTCTTATCGTTTGCTTTTTCTTTTTATTCTCAGGAATTGGCTCTCTGGGAGACAGCATTTGCGGTTAGGGGAATGGTTTACCATGTTTATATCAGAGGTATGACTTTGTTTGGTTTACATAGAGATAAGTGTATAGTCTGCCTTCTTTGTCCTTGATCACCCAGGTGTCTAGATACATCATTTCTTTGGACCATCCTGCGGTAAAATTTATACTGTTGAGGTGTTGGTTAATTTCCTCAATCAACTTTCCAAGTTCTTTTTGTCCATGTTCCCAGATGAAAAAATACATCGTCTATGTACCTGTACCAGTTACTGGTTTGGGGCCTGGGGCCCGTTTAATGATCTAGGATCGCACATGAAAACCGTTTTCTGTAACTCGTATGAGGGGGTGCGTCCACCAACCACGACAAGGCTGCGACAATGGCTTACCGACAAGGTCCACGACAGCTCTACGATTGGAAGGCCTGTCGTAGCCTTGTCGTGGTTGGTGGAACATAGTTCCCGACAAGAGGCTACGAGACAGGCTGCGACACGAAGCTTGTCGGGGGCCTGTCGGAGGCCCTCCGACAAGGCCACGACAATATCGAACATGTTCGATTTTTGCTACGACTGGACCTTTGTCGTGGAGTGTTGTGGTTTCCTCTATATCATTGTCGTAGTGTGTCGGAACCATGGGCGCCTTTTTTACGGAAACCGGTAACGTCTACGACACGCCCCGACACCGCTGTCCCGACAATGCTCTTCTCAAGACAAGGCTGCGACAAGGCTGCGATTGGAACTTTCATGTCGGCACTTGTCGTAGCCTTGTCGTGGTTGGTGGACGCACCCCCTGAGGGTTATTATCTCATGATATTTGAGGTTGTTCGCTAGGGCACTCTTAGCCGTTTATAACGTCGTGCATAAGTGTTGAATAAAGGTGTCCCTGGGTCTCTATGGCATACAGAAAAGGGCCTTTATGAACGATCCTGGGTTATCATACATGCCTCTGGCTTAGTTACGATCTCTGTCTATGTTTTTTTATGAACAGGTTGGCAAAATATGATGCCATTCTGATGCCCATTATTTCTCCACTCGTCTGTAGATGAACTGGAAGTTGTTCTTTTCAGGCCCATTCCCAAGATTTTGCAGAGTGCATCATGTATTGGTTTTTCATGTTTGTTTCTGCATTCGTCCAGTTTATTTCAGACGACTTCTCTACCTTCATCCATGGAGTTGTTCGTGCTCCATAAGTGACGTTTATAGTACCTATAATGTTTTTCTCATTCAGGTTGCCTGTTCTCTTAATTTCATGATTATAGCCTTTTTTCCATTGGCCGGTGAAAACGGCACCGATTAATTGAATCTCCTTTAATTCTGGCAACGGTGCCACCAATTGCTTGTTGGTATCAGATAATCAGTGTGGGTTCTGTGAATGCCTTGTCTCTTCTGCCATTTTATATGTTCGTGCCAATCTAAATGTCCCTCTAGAGCGTTGAGCCTCGCCGATGAGATCAATGCTTCTAATATCTTGTTTCAATTCACCGATCTGGTGTCGGTATACTAAGCTAGGAGCACATAAAATGTTCATCATTGGTGAATGAGCGTGCAATCTTATATGAATAACAACTATATGTTTTGGGTTTCATTCAGTCTATGAATAATTTTCTGTAACCCGCTTGCATCAAGTCAACCCTGGAGTTAACTTCTGCAACTGTCTTAGACAATTAGTACAATGACAAATTAAGTAAACCCTGCTAGGCCATGTCTGAAAGAAGATGCGTTCTTTTATAAATGTTTCTATAAGGTGGCCAGAATAAGAGCTTTAGTATTTGATTATTTAAACAGGGCTACAACCAATGATGTAGATGCGCAGAAGCGTAAGATGACATACCTTTGAGACGAGCCAGTTCACGGAAGGATGAACACAGAATACATTCTGATCATAAGACTCTTTATTATAATTCTGATCGGATACAATGAACAGAAATAGGTGAGTGCGATCTTTGAGGAAATAAATGCAGGTTAATCTGGGGTAGAAACTAGTTTAGAGGTTCATCATCGGATGGTGCTGTGGTCACACGGACAGTCATGTGAGTTGGCAGAGGTCAATGTATTCATAGGAAGCCACCTACGTAAGATCCTACTTATGTAACCAGACCATCCGACAAGCTGTTGACCCTCATTTTGGCGTGTTTCCAGGGGCCCGTTTCATAATCCAGGATCGTACATGAAGACCATTTTCTGCACCCTATACAAGGGTTATCATTTAATAATCGTTAAGTCCGTTCGCTAAGACAGTATTTGTCATCCATAAGGTCGTCCATGCGTGTTGATTAAAATTGTTCCACATCGTCCCTGGGTTTCTATGGCTTACAGAAAATGGTCTACATGTACGATCTTAGATTAAGAAACGGGCCCCTGGGTCCTATTGCTAATATCAGTTTGAAGAATTTTCCACAATCAAACATAAACCATACTGTTCTATGAGGTTGGACGTGGCTCAGTGAAGATTAGTGTGACTTCTTCCAACCGCGACGTTCTCGTAAAACCCGACGGAACGAAAAAAAGATTATAAAACAACCCTTACTGTTCGCTATAGGTGCTCAATCTAGATGGGTGGCATATAATAAAATCTAGCAAGAAATGATATGTGCATCATTGGTGAATGAGTGTAGAAGTATAAGTAAATAACCGCAACTGCCTATCTAGGATCAAAATGTGTATCAAGCACCAATGGGGCAATGAGGTATTTCAGTCTCGAGTGACTGGTCATGGTTATTATCCTACCCCTAATATAAAATCCCATAGGCTTAACATTGCCTTTTCGTATGCGCCTGTATGTCGCCGCATACGGATAAAAAATCGCTCCTAGGAGCGTACAAAAAATGGACCAATCAGAGATCAGCAGCTGAAAGTAGTTCCAAGCAGCAAGGAGAACTATATGGAGGACTTCAGAAAGTTTTTATCATGTTTTTTGTTATTATCCTCACATAAAAATATCGTTCACAGGGGGTAGGATAAAATCAAAACCTTATTCGTTTTAATCTGGGCTCCCGTATGCGACTCATGGAGTTTTGGCTCAGGGTATCACTTGGCTCTGCCTCGTCGTCGCATACGGGAGCCCAGATTAAAACTCATCCGGTTTTACGATAGTACTCCACTTGCACCCAGTCAGGTCTAGTATCCAAACATACCAAGCACCAGTTTTCTACCTGCACCAGCTGCCTTCTCCTGACTTCTGCTCAACCTTCCTCATCCTCACTTCTCCTCTGAAGCTCACGCCCTACGCACGTATTCAAATATTTACAGATTTATAGATTTTAATAAAACTGTATTAGCCCACTCTGGCCTCTTTTTCTTTGATCCAGGGATGAGGGGTAATGAGATTGGAAATTGAAGCTCATTTCTCTAAGTTCTCGACACTGATGTTTAGGATCTGGTCCAAAATCTCTTAGATTCTGTCAAACCCAAAGTAAGTCTAATAGATCATATTAGACGTTAAACTACCCAAACAAACAAACAAACAACAAACTTCAAACTTTGGTTAATGATGCCCTGCGTACCTGCTTTAGGGATAGTCGGAATTTTCGGATGAGTACCAGTGTGATGTATTCAAAGGTGAATATTGCTACACTGGATGAAAGACGCAAAACACAGATCTTGTCATTTGTGCATTGGTGGACGAGTAAAGAAGGCAATGTTATCCAAGATAGTACCCAGGTCACAAGAAATGCTGGCAAGGTTAAGTTAAAGCTAAAAAGGCCTAATACTGAACTGTTCAGGAGGTCACCGCTGTATGCTGGTAAATTGCTGTGGGACGCTCTGGCCCTAGCCATGCATCATGTTACAAACAGGGAGAGGTTCAAGAAGCTGCTGAAAAAAGGTGTTGATGGAGAAGGATTTGATGTGTGATGTGTGTTTACATGCTCTGTGACCGAATTACTCGGATCGTATGTCATGGACGTGATATGAGCCATATATTATATAACTACAATGGTCGATACTGCTAATCTGTTTCATGTGTTAAAATTATGTACTGTTTGTCCTAATGTTTAGTTCTAAAACAAAGTTTACCATGTTTTTCTGAAGCTGGTCCTTCATAAAGACCCAGTAGTTAAGTACCCGGTGTGTTTACATAGACCTGGAGTGGAGCCCCTTCTAAACATATTGAATGGAATGTGATTTTGTATGGTGGTACTCCCTGACAAGATCGTTTTTTTCACAACATATGTTCATGCTGGTAACTCTAGTTTGTTATGTATTTGTGACGACTGAGATTGAAAATCATTTACTTGTATATGAATCTTGCCTCGTCAATAAAAACTTTTCCAAACAAAAAACAAAAAAATTAAAATTGGGTCTGTGAAGTGCGTACAGCTACCCGATTCTGACCGACCCGACGGATTCGTCGGGCAAAGGTGTGATCGGGCACAATGGTCGGGTCGCTGTCTTATAGGCTTTAGGCCCTTCGGTGTGCAGCGGAAACCTGATGGTCCCAGTCCCTGAGACTCTCCAGAAAGTATTCCATTCCCATCTTCTATTTTCTTTGACCGAGTCTAGCTACGTAACTATGCATTTGCACGTGTGGTGGCATTTAATGAGGCAAGCCAGTGATCTTGCTTCCGCTACTAATTGCTAGTTAATTACAAAGACAATAGTCGCGGTGTCATACCTTCTTTAGCTCTGATTTGAAAAACAAATTTATCCCAGCTTGCGACCCGTAATAACAGTTTCTTATTATAAAAGATCCCAAAGGATCAATTATTGCAGCTACGCATTCCACATAAATCTCAATAAAGGCCCGTTTCCAATGGCCGACTAGTAGGCACCGATCTGCAGTCAGGAACCACCGATGGATTTTTTTTGGTTCACCCACACCAGATTACTAAATGGGAAGAGCCTTGCATTTGAATGTGCTCCAATTGATTCGTTGAGGAATAGAGAGAATCTTTGTTCCGGTGAAAGAAAGTCAAAGTTACGAGGTAAGGCTTGGAAAGATTACTGCCCTAGGCCTTGGCCGCGGCCAGTAATTTTTCCAAGCATTACGGAGCAACTTTCACTTTCTGTCACCAGGAACTTGGTTTCCCTATACAATAGTCCAAGAAGCCATGGCCAACCCTATCGAGTAAATATAACCGCTATGTTTTCGTCCCACCCTTTTCCAGTCCGTTTGCTATGCGACAACGTCACGGCGACGTCATAGCTGCATCGATGCATTATGTTTACATTTTGCAGGCTTCGAAATCACGCCGATAGCTTTTGGTCACGTGTCAACCTTGGGTAGTATACGGTAACCTTGGCTAGTATACAGCAACTTTGGGTAGTATACGTAAGTTACTCCATCCCCAGAACGTGGTGTAAGCATAGAGTGTACAGCCATAGGTAGTTACTGAACCCGAAGGGATGGCCGTTTGAGGTCTTTTTATACCATAAATACGTCCCGACGCTGCAGGCAGAGGGACGTATCTATGGCATAAAAAGGCCGAGAATTGCATCCCTTCGGACTCAGTCACTACGTTTTTTTATTATTACATACCTAAATATTTAAAAAAAACGCCTTTTATGTACTTATTAAATCTACAAATTTACCCAATGGTCACAGTGCGTCCGAATATTCACTAAGGGCGCAGTGCGCCTGAACATTTTTTATACTGCACCCCTAGCAGCGGGTAGTATTTCATAGACATTCGGCCATAGGTATGTAATAAAATGCAAATAAGGGCAACACTCACTGACTTAGTCAATGACTGACAGAATCAAAAGTCCTTGTTTACGTCGGCCAGTGGAAGATGGTCTTAACAGGACAAACAAGTGGAAAAGGTCGAGTCGGCCGTCAGACCGCGCATTGCATCATGGGAGGAGCAGCTCGTCACGTCAGGTGTCGCCACCTGGTGGTCGCTGTCCGGACATGTGCCACATCCGGGCATCTCTAATGAGACTGACGCAGGTGGCGCCGATCTCCGGCCTGGTGGCCAGTGACCGCACTATGCTGGTAACCACTCCCATTGATGTTTTTTCATCTTATTTCTGTCACAAGCTCCGTATTAAGTAGTTGTTTTTCGCATCGTAATTCCATCAATAGGGAATACGGCTTTCGTTACAGTAACCTTTTCTACGCTATTACATCTATGGTAACGGTTATATAAAGGATATTTCTATTCAATGGGGTTTATACATATTTCATCTCTCTATTTCTCTCTCTCTTTTTTTCTCTCTCTCTTATTCTCTCTCGCACACGTGTACGCTCTGTGAAAGGTTTAAGAAGTGCAAATTGTATAATTGTATTAATTAGAGACGCAGTTCATTTTCCTGTTGTTTTGTTTCAAAGGAGAGTTAATTGTCAGTAAGAAAAAGTTGTAGTGCGCTATTCATCCTCCCTGTAAGGTGACATTCACTAATTTCAGTGTTTAATTAAACTGGGTATCGCCCATCTAGATCGTCTCCTCCTTCTCTTATCTTATCTCTCTTTTTTTCTTTTTTTTTCTTCTTTTATATTTTTATTTTTATTCTATTTTTTTGTATTTTTTTTTTTTGGGGGGGGGGTATAGAATAGAGATCATTGCATTAACTAACGATTGATACGACCACAACATCAGTTCACAGTTATTATAATGAGTTGACTTCATAAAGAGATAAATTATGAACATAATACACAGTACAGAAGGTTACAATGGAGAAGACTCTTGGAAGAAAACTTAGCTCAAGCTTCGCGTATGGATGTCGCAAGGTTGTTCGTAAAATTGTAGCAGACATCTGTCAATCTTTGTCAAATCAATGATCTTCATGTTTGTTTATGCTTCATGTCATGGACTGTCATAAAAGAGCCACTGAATGACTGAGAACATCTCATATGGTTAACCTTGGAATAAAACTTTCATCTTGGTTTGAAAACTTCAGCATTGGTATAAATACTCGAGCTATAACATAGAGAGTGTTCGGATATCAGTATATATATTAATCGATTTTCTTCCAACACTATTTAATTGTAATCTGGACATTTTATTCTACCCCCCATATAAATCTTCATAGACTTGATATGGAATGACTGTATGCCACGGTTATGCCATATGATATTTATATGCCACAGGTGACATATGAAGTTAAAAACATGTGACAGGGTCGGATAAAATCTAAGCGTCACTTAATTTCATATAATTGTTTATATGACTTTCGTTGTCTTCTGCTACAGATATCACTCAGCTCCGCTTCGTGATATCATTCCGCGAAAACAACTCATGCCATATAAACAATTGTATGAAATTTCGTGACGTTTCTTGATAATATCCACAATACCACTGAGGTCGATACAACCTGGTTGAATGTCTTGGTTGAATGTCTAGGTTCTATCTCATTACTCATAGGGATACGTATGTATACAACATTGCAGAGTAAGCTATTTCTTCTATTGCTACTAGATGATGATATCATTTCACATTAGCGGACATACTGCTCATACTGGTCGCGTGACTAGTGGGTGTCGGGGGGGTGACGATATCCACTTTCATTCTGTCAGCACAATGTGATACCATATGACACTACTTTCTGGACCCCTTCCATTCAGATCCGCTCTTGTGTTATCATTAGTAGACTTGGTGCCAAACATCTTGTATCCAATTTGAGTTTTTGAGAATGCCATAGCTTCTTTCTTTTTTTCAATCGGTTGCTATGGCAAGTCGATCGTACATAACAAAATGTCTTCCAGTACGATAGGAGAAATGATAAGATGAAAACTGTGTGTTGGATTTCTGAAGACCACGAATCGGATAAGGACTGGCGTGAATGCCCTAGTTTGTATTGCTGTGGTAGGTCCTAATCGTAGTCTTACAGTTATTATCACCTATCACATATAAAACGTTAGAATATTGTCGGATCTGCTTGGAGTTCCAGCCTCTCATAGATACAGACTCGACCAGACCTGTGTATGAAGAGTGAATTGCCACGAGAGGGAGAATCTCGTGCAGGGAATAATTAGAGCCTGCTATTCCTTTTTGTAGTCTACACTGACATATTCAGTGATATTATGATATATGCCTTGCCATGCAGAAAACAGAATATAATGCTATGATTTTCCGATCTCCTTACCTTGAGAAGCCTCTAAGATTAAATTACACTGGTTTTCTGGAGGTACCTGTGTCCCGCGAAATAATAGGAGCCATAAGGGACTCAAGGTTAGACTGGTTACCTGTCCCAATGAAATATGGGACTGGTAATGCCTTCCTATGTAATACTAGTGTATGACTTTGAACTTTCGCTAGTTTCCTGTTTATTTGCAGTTGCAAGGATAGCCAGCACAACCTCTCTCCCTCACGAGATTCCCCAAATAACTTACTGATACTTGTTTATAATTTTCCATAATACAAAATAAAGTAATATCAACCCATCAAAAGAAGAAAGATAACTAATTAGAATATATATATAATTTCGCCACGCCCTCTAGCGGGCAAAACAGCGCAAAACACGGAGGCGTTACCCATAGTGCACCAACAAATGGCTGACGTTACCTGGCCTATAATGTGAGTGAGGATATAGACCAGGCTTCCAGGGTAACTGAAGGTGGGAACTGCACCCGAGGGAGGGCGCCACCGTCAGGAATGTGTATTGATTTTTTAATTTTTTTGTTCTATTTTATTAGCAAAGTAAGTCACCTAAGATAGACCCGTGGTCTTCCAGGATAGCATAGGAGGGTCCTGGTGTTTTCACTTCGAGAATTTACATAGTCATGCCTTAGTTTACTTTATAAATATGAATATATAGAGTATACGTTCCAATTCAGGTATAGTTGCCTAAATGATATTACTGAAGACTTCTAGCATAATATGACATGATTATATTAGCTTTTTTATATATTGTTTTATTGGACACAATTCAACATGCAACGTTAGTTTTCAATCGCGACCACCTCTATGTCAGAATGATTTTCTAAATCGTCCATGGTTTCTCAATCATTAGATTGCTAATTACATACAAGCTTATACAAGGAGAAGTCTTCAAACGATTGATGGCCTAGCATTTGTTAAGTTTATATCAAGCCAATGACTTGTGGTTCTTTAAAAACACCTGCCGGGTGGCGGCGACGTGCGGCAGTGGCCGGGCAGGGGCGGCCTACGTGAAGGAGACCACGCCTCCAGAACATTAAAAGGTGTTTACTCGGCCTATTGCCCACCTCTGCCTCCCGTGTGTGTTCCTGATTAGCTACACACAATAGATGGAATGTCGGCACGATTAGTCACTGATGGCAGCTCTAGTTCAGGGACAGCCAAGAAAAAAATAACATGTGGGGGTGTGCAAGGTGAGGCTTGTTGGTCAGTTTTAATAATTGAGTATCTAATTTATGGATAAACAATACTTGATGTCTAGGCTTTTTTATTGATGCATCTATTTGGGAGGTCAAATAATAATGTAGTTACGGTAATCGCTATGGGGGCCGTACCTAAAGTACGTACGCACTAAGGGAGGGTGTGGGTGGGGGGTCAAACATTTTGGAAATTTTGCGTATGCTTCCTCTTTGTTCTATTGCGTACAAGATCGGGAGGGGGTCCAAAATGTCAGAAATTCTCCGTGCTTACTTTATGTATGGTATATTTTTCCTTTTGTGTGGAGAAATTGATACCTCACACCTTGCGGGGGTATTAAGTGGTATTCATTTCTTAAAAGAAAAAAATTATACAAGTATGGCCCCGTATATACCGTATTCACAAATGCTGTTTTTGCTATCTTTGTGTAAATATAACCGTTTAATTGTAAAAAAAAAAAAAGGATTGTGTTTTGAATAGATAGAGTGTCCTGATGGTATCGTCTCTTTTTTACATATGTTTATTGAATATTTCGTTTGAACGAGTTATTCTGATACAACATATAGGTTTTATGAGGTTTCAAAGGTAATCTGTCTATGATATAATGCAAGAAAAATGATCAAATAAACACCAACAATATATATAAGCAGCAATAGGATTCATTTCTCAACTGCTATTTTTGTGTCATAGGCTTAACGTTGGGAACTTGTTCTCCTTGCCCCTACGAGTCAATTTTCCATGGTCTATATCCTGTATGTTGTCCATAATTCTAATGTCAATAGGGGTGAGATTAATACAGAAAGCAAGCCGTTTTGGTCAAAGTTGTTGTTATCAAACTCATTTGAAGGCTATGTGATATTCACTCCGCTTCAAACTCTTGGGGAGTAACGACTTTGAACAAATCTTGCTGGTTTCTTCTTTAGTATGAGATGCGATGGGATTAGGATTATCTCAGGAACCTAGTAGTTTTTTCTTCAGGCGCCGTGTGGGCCCCGTGTGGTACTTTTGTGAGACAGTAGAATATTTTCCCCTACTTTTTGCATCGGCAAGGTTCCATCAAAGACAGATATTAATCTGCTACTTGTTACATTACTAAGACCCCGCACCCACCAACGCCGACGCGAGCCGACGCGAGCACATACAAAATTACCGTATCATAACGCGGCGGGAGGCATATCATAGCGCGTCGGTTCGCGTCGGGCCGCGTCGGGACGCGTCGTAGCATGTTGGGAGGGTGCATGAATAAGGTACCGTGGTCCCGATACACCCCGATATAGCTCACGACGCAACCAGCGTGATTAACAATATTTCCTTTATAATGGTTTTTTTATCGGCTCGCGTCGGTTCGCGTCGTAGCGCCTCGGGCCGTGTCGGTAGCGTTGTCGTAGAAACCTGACTAACTGCCCCGATAAGCTCTACGATTTTGCTACGATATGGATTTTGTATCGGGAGGGCAATATCGGGGCGCGTCGGTTCGCGTCGGGACCTTGGTGGACACCCCCTCTAACAGTGTCCATATTTATCGACCTATAATGGATATAGTGGATTATCAAGGATGAAGAGAGGAGGTTATAATGCCATTATCAACATGATTGCAACAGTGTAGGAAACTATACAGCATACATATAGCCTATGATCCATGGGCGCTGCCATGACGCCCCCCGAACAGGTGTTCTTCACTAATGGATGTGAAAATGAAGTGAGTGATAATTGGGAAGTGCTCACATATGTTTATAAAGTGTTCCATGTGAAAAACATCATGTTCTGGATTTAATCATTATGTCATCCTGAACTTGAATTGATATAGAGAGTCAAGGGAACCATGGTAAAACATTGAAAGGCAGTTGAATTTCGTAAGAACAGAGAGCTAGAATACAGGTTCTGTCCCCTGTTTTATTTTCAACTCTCCCTGCCCAGGAGAGTTCCCACGAAGAAGAGCTCCATGGGGGAGATATTGGACGAGAGGTTCGATTTACCCTGTCGTCATTGGAGAGAATTCCAGGACAAAATAAGCCTGTAGGAGACTTTGGAGGAGACTTGAACGAGGTCTCGTAATCACTCTCATCCTATTGGTTTACTGGTCTCCTATTGGTTGCTAATGACTCTTTTCCTTAGTGAGCCCTGTGGTGACACATAGTGGCATTTTTGAGAACTAATTTCATTATTTATGAATGTCTGTGAATCTAACTAAATAGTACAGTAATTATCCATCTGAGACCTCCAGGTTTTATTAAAATCATAATAAATATATTTCTGATAGTTCAAATGAATTAAATAGCTTTTATTTGTTATTTTGAAGCACCCACGATACCCCTAGAGGTGTCGCCCGCCAGGTGAGCTGAAGGAGACTCTGGACGAGGTCTCCCGGCCCGGGGATAAAAAATAAAACGGAAATGGATGAGAGCTCCTAGATCGTCGGTTACAACTCTTTGAATTATCAAACCCATACTCTCCTACGACCTCTCCTTGGGTATTTCAAATCTCCTCGGGCAAAAAATAAAACAGGCCCCTAGTGACTGCTTCATTAATTGACAATGGTTCAATCCCTTATAAAGAGGCCAGAATTACGCAGGTTAATCACAGATTGTCATAATAAAGACACGACCGTGAAGGTAAATATCAACACGGACAAACTGTACCACCTGTCACGTGAGAGGATGCACCATCACGACAGTGATCAACACACACAACATCAAAACACCATATCTGTACCACCCATCACGAGATTTCAGCCATGGATATAGATCAATGAGTTCATCTTAGTTTACTGGATACTCATTAGACTTGCTCAAGTCCTTGATTATGAACATTCATTAAATGATTAACCCATTCACGCCGGGTGATGCCTTGAGGCATCAACCAGGGCTGGCCGGATGATGCCTTGATACATCATCCGGGGCTGGCTGGGTGATGCCTTGAGGAATCATTTACAAAATATTCGTTTTCGGAAATAATAGCTCAATTAACATGAAATTTTCACTGAATGTAGGTATAACATCATATTCAATATGCCTATGCAAAATAAAGAATAGTATGAAGGATCACTTGTCATGTCACTATTACCCGGCTCCATATCTGCGTGGGCACCCGGCGGAATAGGGTTAAACACAATCAAAATAAAGTTCATTTTAGTATGTATCCTTCTCTGACTGGTCCATAAATCATAGACTTGTCCACTATGAACAGAATCTCCTGTTTATGGCCCCAAGCCGCTCCTTGTAACCCTATACCTACTCCTACCTCTCCCCTCCTCCAGTTCCCTGGCTGCCTGTGTTATCATAACAATAAATTTCATCTACTCCTGACTGTGACCTGATTGAGATCAAAGTGAGAGGATATCAATCTCCCATCATATATCCTGATCAGTGGCCAGGATATCTGTATGGAGAGTGATGGAATACTGGCGCTATACAGCCCCAGAAATCGGACACCATTACCGATTGTACCAGTCCCTGTATCTCACCGAGGAGGGTAGCCATATGATGCAGGGACTGGAGCCAGTCTATCATCAGACTTGCTAAAGTCTTTGATTAGGAACATTAATTAAATGATTAAACACAATTAGAATAAAGTTCATTTATAGTATGTATCGTTCTCCGACTGGCCCATGAATCAAACATTAGTGCTATACAACTATGCCCCAAAATATTCCAAATACCAACCTCTGCTATCCAAGTGGTAGTTGAGGCATACCACTATAATGTGCCGGTATAGCGCCATACCACCACACTTTGAACACTTAATCTGAAACGTGAGTATGTGTATTATCGGAAATACCATATCTGGAGAGAAAAAATATACAGGAAATTTATGAATAATATTATGGCACTATTATTCCCAAAGAAAAGAATTTTCTAATAGTTTGAATTTCATTTACGAAATCGTGGCTATGAACATTGTGAGAAAGTTGTCTAGCAGAAAGTCACTTCTGCCTGCCCAGACGACTTTGTTTAGCACTTAAACATTGACACATTTTGGCGAGTTTTTAAATATTTACAGATATTTAGAGGTGTATAGTACAAGTGAAACTTGTTAACCTAATAGGGATAGGTCCTCGTCCCTTGTTACTTTCGCTAAACCTACCGCATTCGCTCTACGAGCTCATGCGGTAGGTTTAGTGAAAGTAACGTGGGACGAGGACCCATCCCAATTACATTAACTAGTTTCCCTTAAATCCCAGCGAGGAGGGTAGCCATAGGATGGAGGGACTGTAGCCAGTCTAGGTACTCATCATAGACCCCCCTTGGTATCAGGGTATGAGCAATGAATATCTGATTGAATCTGATCAAAATGCATAGGTTAATGCAAACTAACAATGTCCTTTATCAAGAATTCCATGATAGGACATTTTATTGTATTGAGAAATCTGTATCTTTAATGTAATTTGAAAATGGAATTTATCATGAAATGGATCACAGGACATTTGATTGTATTGACGAATTTGTATCTTAGGGGACCAAACAGTTGTGACATGCTTATAGTACAACTTTTCAATAACAATGGAGATCTATTCTTGTCATTGTGTTCATATGCTACCTGAATAGGTCCAAAATTCAATCAAATATATCGATGTATGATGACAATACAATTTCTGGGCATACATTGGAGCCAGTCTCCGGACTGAATATGATACCAGAGAAAATATACGTTAAAAAAAACAAACAACCAAAACACAACTATGAAGTCACTTTCCATTGGATGACTTCCATTTGGCACCGATTTGCCATCAGGAACTACCGATCGATTTTTCTGTTATACCGACGCCGATTTTAAAGAGTAAGATTATGTAATAAGGTCACCACCGACCAACATCATCAAGGACCGACAAATTCAAAACGCATTGATTTCATCGGTGAGGTTCAAGAATTTACTTGGGATTTTCAATTGATCTGGACCTGGAAAGAGTTGAAGAAACAATGCATACATTGCACCCTCACTGATTAACTGATACCGACGTGCAGTTGGTGGCCACCACCTACTGACTTTTAGGAAAACTCGCATAATCGGTGCCGTTTTCGTCGGCTAATGGAATATGGCTTTATGACGACCTATACGCTTATCCACAAAATATCCGCTTGAGATCTCATCTATAACAACACAGGGCCCGTTAATTATGGGTAACTAAGGCAAGGCCCACTCCCACCAATGCCCTCCTTCTAGAACTGGGCTTTCTGGGGTATTGACGTCAGAGCTGACCTCTAACCTTTGACCTATGCTCTGGCACCATCACTTGCAATGAGGTAACGATACTTCTTCTTTCCCCTGTACCTTTTTTTATCTACCGTGACTGACGTTGAGAAATGAGTTCACTTTAGAATGTACCCGAAATATAGGGCATGCACTGTATGAAAAACCAGGATGTTGATACATACATGTACATGTACAGTTTAGTCCAAGACATATGGATAGAAAAAAGTGACATTTCTCCCCTCTTCTTTATTAGAGCGTGCTCGAACGCAATATATACGTTGCCTATAAAAAGTTAGAATGGTCGTTTACACTTTTAGCGTGCTGAGAAAAATCTATCCCTTCACTATCTGCATGCTATTCGCTGTGCTATGAGAAAAGGAGCAGGGTGCCAGTGTCTGATGAATTTAGAGGCACGCCCAGCTGACCATGACCAATCACTCAAGCCTGAAATACCTCATTGACCTACCTTTGCTTGATTTGTTTTGATCCTCGACTCAGGCAGATAGAGAAATGGCAAGTTCACTGGGTTCAAGTGGGTTACAGAAAACTATCCGTTGACTAAACCTTTTAATTGTTATTCAATTATAATTGCACGCGCATTTATCAATGCTGGACATATCATTTGCTCCTAGTATACCAGTGGTAGTACTCGATGTTAAATTCAAGAATGATACAGACGTTGCATAAATATAGAGGCGTATGGCCCACTTGTCAAATTTCTAGGACAATATGGAATAGAGTAATTTATCATTGCTATATTGTTACTGAAAAGAGGGCGACACCGACAGAACCACCGGTACTTATCTCTGTCTATGATCTACATAAAAAGATATGTCCATCAAGCATGTCCCCGAAGGGTATAGTCATCCCGCGTTTGCAATAAGGATAAGGCAATTTACCTATTGGAAGGTATTATGGAAATATATGTTCAGAAATTGTGCCATTATGGGATATAGATTAGACAAGTGATTCAGAAGTTTGTAGGAGTATATATGTTTGTATACATATATTGTCTTTAACCAAAGTGTGAAGTAGGGAAGTGCCTTTAATGTCAGATCTGCTGTTATAGTTACTGTCATTGGGTCAAAGCATGACAAATTAAGAATTCTTCTTTTTCTCCTCCTTCTTCTCCTCCGCCTTCTCCTTCTCCTCCTTCTCCTTCATCTCCTTCTCCTTCTCCTTCTCCTCCTCCTCCTCCTCCTCCTCCTCCTCCTCCTCCTCCTCCTTCTCCTTCTCCTTCTCCTTCTCCTTCTCCTTCTCCTTCTCCTTCTCCTTCTCCTTCTCCTTCTCCTTCTCCTTCTCCTTCTCCTTCTCCTTCTCCTTCTCCTTCTCCTTCTCCTTCTCCTTCTCCTTCTCCTTCTCCTTCTCCTTCTCCTTCTCCTTCTCCTTCTCCTTCTCCTTCTCCTTCTCCTTCTCCTTCTCCTTCTCCTTCTCCTTCTCCTTCTCCTTCTCCTTCTCCTTCTCCTTCTCCTTCTCCTTCTTCTTCTTCTTCTTCTTGTCTTCTTCTTCTTCTTCTTCTTCTTCTTCTTCTTCTTCTTCTTCTTCTTCTTCTTCTTCTTCTTCTTCTTTATCTTCTTCTTACCCTTTAAGTTAAATTTTCGTTGTTTATCCTCCATACCTTCATTACACTTATTGGCCTTCCCCCCAAAAAACACTTGCCCTTCTCCTTTCGTTATTTTGGTATTTTTGTCTGATTGACCGAAATCTCAAACAGACTACCGACAAAGCTCATACCAAAGCACATGCCACCGACTTATACGTTCGTTCAGCTTCCGACAGTACTTGACATAGATCCAAGAGTGTCACCGAATTTAGGACGTTAAATGGACAGCGCAACAATACAGTCGTCCCCCGACCAATATATGGACAGGTTTATGCTTACAATTAGCTGCAATATCATTCAACACCATGCACACTATAGATGTTTCACATTAGGACGTCGGCAATAGCTTTCAACTGAGAGGAATGTCCATGTTATGCAAGGTTCATATTTGAGGAAAGCGTAATGAACAATGTTCATAACGCTCAAATGAAGGGGCTGTTTCTTCTTGATTTGTTTTGTTTAGATATTTTTAAAGCAGCGTTTATTTGGCACGATTCATGTACTTAGATGATGATATAATTTGTCTTCAATGCAATGCATTGAACCATACCTGTGAATACGTATTATACTTATATAGAGAGGCGAAATTGGATGATATTGGATTATATAATACACGATACACATAGCCAGAATCAATAATTCAATTATTCAAATAATTTCGAATATTAGACAATGCATGTCTCCTAAATCTATTCCGTCTGATTCGGTAATTTGTGCGGCAGTAGAGAGAGTATTCCAGAATTCCCACATACATTTCTACATGAGCATTTATAACTTAAATAGAAACTATAGTCAGTCCAAAATCACTTTATGTGTAAGTGTGAGTACAAGTTGAGTCACATATTGTTCCCGTTTTGACATAGCAGCAGATCTCCTGCACATCCTTGCTACAAATCACATTTTTTTCCTATTCCTTGTGATATAGATATTTGTTTCTTTAACACCTTGCCTTAAGGCCCTATACTCATGTGTTATTTACTATTGATATACTAAAGCGTGATAAAGCAACGAATTGCTCTCAATATTATGCAGTCAGTTAGACTGATCACTCATATTGTAATAATGGGGAACGATGGAAGAGCGAGGTACCTATGAATCCAGAATCAACGCCAAATACAAGTTATATAAAAAAAAAAAAAGTCAAATGGTCAACACAGTACTTATTGAATTGATTCCCTATTCTGGAGCACTGGCGTCGGAACAATTGGGAATGCTTGCCAGTGCCATGGCCACAAACTCCCAGTGGGAGCATTCAGCGGTCTCCCTGCACCGCTCAGAATGGACGGATTCACACCGAGGGAAGTGGAACTGGGGACAACTCTTGAAGAACCCGAAGCAAGTTCGACAGGTAATATATGCGGTGACACCTGTGACGTCATTGGAGGCGCCAAGCGTGACGCCAGTAAGGAGAGACACACGTTTGGGTGAACGTCATGCATGAATGATCTGGACGACGTTATGGGGCCCGCGAAGGAATCGGCCACACCCTTGTTTAGCGCCTACAAAAATAAAACAAAACAAAACAAAAATATGAATAATGTCTCATATCTATTAGTTTGCGCAGACGAGTTATGCATTCCAGACTGTTGTTTTTCCTCATATATTAAAACCCCGATTCTGGGACACCTCGCTTAAAGGGGACACCCCGCTTAAGGGAGCAATATCCTCGGAACTGAATTTTAAGCAGCAATGATTTCATCATAACTTTTGTTTGAAATGGGATGTGCTAATTGTTACTCTCTGGTTTTTTTCCCTTTAACGTCTTGCAAAAGCTATGTCAGGATATCTCATTGTAATTGTATCCTTTTTATGTCAATAAACGCTGCTATTGAAATAAGAATTAAAACATTTTTTTCATTTGGTTTATCTTAAACTCGCTTAAGGGGACACCACGCTCTAGATGGACATTACGACACTCAAAACATTTATACATAACTAATATGGATCTCATTGCAATTCTCATATTCTACATCACATATCATACAATAAAGTATGCACCATTTAAGTATGTCCAAAGATATTACTATATTGGTAGTTTCACATATTCCGCACATGGATTTCAGATGCGGAACACATTTTAGTGAAGTTGCAGTCAGCAGGGTGGTACTGCTACGCCATCTGCTGTTTTTCTCCCGAACTATTCCCAACCACAGTCGAGTATTCGTAATACCGGGGATACACCAAGCGAGACAAGGTGGCGATCTCTCGAATCGCCAATACAAAAAAGCATATACTTTTTCATAGTAATATCTCCCACCGATAATTTAGTGTATCAGAAGCAATGATCAAGAGAAATATGAAATAATAGCTCACATGCACGCCATTTCGTGTTGGCGATTCCAGAAATCGCTGCCTTATTCCCTTGGTGTCTCTCCGGCTTTATACTGGGGATACACCAAACGAGTCAAGGCAGTGATCTCTGGAATCGCCAACACAAACTAGCATATATGAGATATTTGTTCATAGTAATATCTCCCATCGATAATTTAGCATCTTGGAATCAATAATCAGGTGAAATATAGAGTAATAGCTCGCATACTTGCCATTTTGTGCTGGCGATTCCGGAAATCGCTTTATCCTACCCCTAATAAAAAACTCCATAGGCTTAACATTGGGTCACTGTATTTGGTCTGGAGTTCACAAAAATGAAAAATATCGCTCTAGTGGGATACACTTGACAAATGACGTCATTTGTTAATGTAGAAGTAATTTAGACGGGCGGGGTAGGATAAATTCTAAACCAAACTCGAGTTAGTCGTGTTATTGTTCATCGCACTCCGGCAAGATCGCGTATTACTGCTCTCGGCTTCGCCTCGCGCAGTAATACACGATCTTGCCGTTGTGCGATAAACAACAACACGACTAACTCTTGTTTGGTTTCTCCATAGTATTACTCACTTGGTGTTTCCCCGGTATTAAGCCGGAGACACACCAAGCGAGTCAATGTGGTGATCTCTGGAATCGCCAATACAAAATATCATATATCTGAGATATCTTTTCATAGTAATATCTCCCACCGATAATATAGCATATCAGAAGCAATAATAAAGGGAAATATGAAATAATAGCTCACATACACGCCATTTTGTGTTGGCGATTCCAGAAAACGCTGCCTTTCTCGCTTGGTGTATCTCCGGCTTAACCCTTTAAGGACGCATGATGCCTGGAGGCATCACCTCTCTAAAGACGCATGATGCCTTGATGCATCACCACACTAAAGACGCATGATGCCTTGAGGCATCATTGTTCCAATGTCAACAAAAATGTTTTAACAAAGAAATAATAGACCAATATTCATGAAACTTTCAGAAAATGTAGATATAACATCATATTTAGTATTTCTATCCAAAAGAAATGAAATATTAATGATTGTGTATGATATTGCAAGATTATAAGCTTGAATTATCAGTTTTAACCATTAAGTGCCTGTCTTCTAGCCAGACAAACTGCCACCAGAATCCGTCCTTATGGGAGTAGCTGGGCCCCTGGCAGCCGTCCTTAAAGGGTTAAAGCTGAGACACACCAAATGAGAAACGCAGTGATTCCCGGAATCGCCAAAGAAACCACAAAATGACGTCTATGTGATTATTGCTTCCGAGACATTCAACTATCGGTGGGAGACATAATTATGAAATAATATCTCATAGAAATGCTATTTTGTGTTGGCGATTCTAGATATCGCCACCTTGACTCGCCCAACATAAAGCACATCACCGACCTGTTATACAGACCGGTTCATATATATATATGTTTACATGGAAATTATCAAAAACGCCATTCTGAAACAAGCCGTTCGTGCACAGGCATGTGATGAATTTTATAGGTATGTACTTATGATGGGTTGGGAGGCCAACTTGATATGAAAATGTTCTATTGTATTAATTTGGAAGCTATTTACAAGACAAATCATGTTAACATACCTGAGACATTCTAGGCACACCTGTAGTGGGGGCAGGAACGTAGTCTGTAGTGGTCACATCCCCTAGACCACCAAAATTTCCTAGTCTCTCTCGTTTCCTCCACTTAGCTCGCCGATTCTGGAACCATATCTGAATCCAAAGATATAAAGATAAATCATTTAACATTATAGGCCACCAGAATCTAAGCAGGAGTGTGAATTTTAGATTTTTTTTCTGGCGAAACCTTGACTCCCTCCCCACTGAAGAATTTATTTCACAGCCTTTTTCTGGGGCCTCTGCCTCTTTTCCACATAAACAACATTTCACTGTCACTTATGCGGGTAGTTCCCAAGCATTTCGCCTGGCAACATAGGGAGAGCAGGTGTGACATCACTCCTGAGATGTCACACCGACCAGTGTATATAGTTACGGTGGTTAGGTACAGTTTCATAACTGTCATTCAAGGTAGCATCAGCATAGGGAACGGACGTCGCCTCGTCTCATTTCTAGTTCTGAATTTTAGATCTCACTATTTTTTTTAATATAGGTTACCTAAATCAACATCGTATATATATATTTTTTTAGATTGAGCAAGCTCATTCTTTATTTCACATCGACTCATGTTTCGAAACAATCCATCCTCGAAGTACATACATGATCTATCTCAGTGAGAATTTTATCTGAACAATTCACATCGTATATTTTGAAAGTATCGCTAACTTGTAAAATATCATACAAACTCAGAACTCTCTACATACTTGTATCTTGGCCTCGCAAAGTTCTGTTTTTATGGAGAGTTCCTCGCGCATGCGCACATCCGGGTAGTGGGTGATGTGAAACACCGTCTCCAGATCACCGATCTGACTGGGCGTGAACGTAGTGCGTGCGCGCTTCTTCTGGGCTGCAATATTTATAAAAGGTAAAGATATTATTCCTAGTTTAAAGGCATATCTAACAATTTCGTTATTATTGGTCGTTAAAATTAAAAGAATTGAGGTGGACGAAGTCACAGAAAACCAGACAACAGTATGTATATTTTCAAATGTTTTATATACAACTAATGTGACAGTGTTGTGGTATGGTGAATATTATCAGGGGAGAACACGACGTTTCGTGCTACTTTATAGCACTTCTTCATGTTTTGAAAATTAAAACCCATGTAATTTGTCTGAAAGTTGAATATCATGATCTTTAAGTGTTGTAGTACACATATCTAACTAAAAAATTGGGGGTCACTGTGGTAGTTTTTGATTTAGAGCTCAATATTCTGACTATTTTATACAAGAATACATAGAAATTCTAAGAAGTTGCAGTTCCTATGGTAAATCCATGTCAATTTCCTCAGACTTTCACAGAATATAGTAGATGTATGGTACTACACATTCAAATCATACACTGCACGAAAAGTACCGCTTTACATATGTATCCGAAACGCGTCTAACAGTAGGATTTTGCGTCTAGAAGTTCGACCTGTTATCCGTCTTGTAGACGCCTTATCTCGTGGCATATATACATGTCCATGGTGCGGTCTTATATATGTCATATATACGCCTGATTCCATTGTATATACACAACCATCCAATAGTTCCGATTTTTGCTACTTGGGGACACTACTGGTAGCATATTTCATTTGCCATTAACCATCCAAGTCTGTATTATATGCAAATTACAATCTTATATTACCAATTTATTTTATAAAAACCTAATTAAGTATAAATTGATTAATTACACACAATAAACCTTGCATTATGTTGTTTTTTAGTTGTTTTTCTAATATATCTTACTTTAAAACACCATTTCAATGTGTGGACAGTCTTGGGCTAGTATATAAGGACCCTCTTCAAGGTTACCTATAGCTGACCACTGAAATCATCTTACCCCCGTGTGAATTCGGCCGCACAGGTGTGAAAGCGGCCGCACACGTGTGAATGCGGCTGCACATGTGTACTCGGCCCCCACCTGACACCATAACACCTCGCGGCGGGCAGCAGCAGGCATGGGCGGGCGGTGGGGGGTGGGGGAGGGTTTCCCACTGAGTCAACCTGTATAAACGCGGCTGGCGGCGGGCGGTGGGCGGCGGGCAGGGGGGGGCTTCTCACTGAGGCTGGCTGGGGGTGGCGTGGGATGGTGGGGGGCATCTCACACACTCCGAGCAGCCGCTAATCCGTCTGCAAACTGCAGGGAGGCGGGGGTCGTGTACCAGGGCTTCACTGTGGGTAGGGTGAGTGTAGGGTGGTGGGGTGGTGGGGTGTCGGGGGGCGGTAGAGGGTGGGGTTGGGAGGTCGCGGGTGGCGGGTCAGTGTTGGTGCATCCTCTACCAACACCCACAGGACGGGGCGGGCCACGGGTCGCAATTTATTATTTTTTTGCACTGCACGAAAAGCACTATTTTACATATATATACGCCATCACGATAACGCACGTATTGGCTGCTAAGTCGCTTGTTTATACTTGTATACACCTCTTGTACGCATCTACGTTTTGGGCATATGTAGACGCACGCGACTTGGCTGTCTTTGACGCCTGGCGTATCCAAGATAAAATATACTCTGCGCAACATACATATACGCCAGGCGTATATATATGATACCAAAAAAAAAAAAGTGCGACCCGCGGCCCACCCGGGCCTGTGGGTGTTGGTAGAGGATACACCAACACTGACCCGCCACCCGCGACCTCCCAACCCCACCCCCTACCACCCCCCCACCATCCCACGCCACCCCCAGCCAGCCTCAGTGAGAAGCCCCCCGCTGCCCGCCCGCCACCGCCCACCGCCCGCCGCCAGCCGCGTTTGTACAGGTTGACTCAGTGGGAAACCCTCCCCCACCCTCCACCGCCCGCCCATGCCTGCCGCTGCCCGCTGCGAGGTGTTATGGCGTCGGCGGGGGCCGGGTAGACATGTGGTGTGAATGCGGCTGCATTCACACCTGTGCAGTCGCATTCGCAGGGGGTAAGATGATTTCAGTAGTTAGCTATAACCTTGAAGAGGGTGCTTATATGCTAAGCCAAGATTAACCACACATAGGCATGGTGTTTTAAAGTCAAATCTATTAGAAAAACGGTAAAAAAACAACAAATACAGGGTTTATTATGTGTAATTAATCAATTTATACTTAATTAGGTTTTTATAAAATAAATTGGTAATATAAGATTGCAATTTTCATATAATACAGACTTGGATGGTTAATGGCAAATGAAATATGCTACCAGTAGTGTCCCCAAGTGGCAGAGAATGGAACTTTTTGAGATTGGTGTATATACAACGGAATCAGGCGTATATATGACGTATATAAGACCGCACCATGGACATGTATATAAGCCACTAGATAAGGCGTCTACAAGACGGATAACAGGTCTAACTTCTAGACGCAAAATCCTAATGTTAGACGCGTTTCTTATACATATGTAAAATAGTGATTTTCGTGCAGTGTTGGTATCATATATATACGCCTGGCGTACATATATCGCACAGAGCATGTTTTATCTTGGATATGCCAGGCATGAAATACAGCCAAGTCGCGCGCGTCTACATATGGAAACTACCTCGTAGACGCCCAAAACGCAGACGCAGATAAGTAAAATAGTGGTTTTCGTGCAGTAATAGGTCATCGTCCTTGTTTTTGAAAGAATTCAGGTAAACCATATTTTCCAGTACATTTTCTATGTAAATCAAGGATATGTAAATTAGCCTATAATACCTGTTAAAATTGGATAAACTGGGCAAAACATGGAATTTACTCATTAGGAATTAGAAAAAATCTCAACAAACAAGTTTTGACTGATAATTGATAATATCTAAAAATCACCAGGTAGCGCCACTGTAAATTGTAGGATATGCCTTCAAAGGTCACTAAATCAAGGCCAAATCCGAACTTCTCTTGTGATAGAAAATTACAATTGTGCGTTAGAATACAGAATTTAGCTTTAAAATAGAGGGTGGGCTTATGGTGTCTTTTGAATGGGCTTAGACCAGGCACCCAACGATCCCGATAAGGTTTCTGATAAGTTTCCTGTTTGGGTTCCCGACTAGAATCGATTGTTTCTTGTCGTGAACCTTTTTCAATCGGTGCGGTGGACGCCAGCTTACGACACTAAACCCTATTCAACCACGACTGGACCCCAATTGGAAATGCTTATCGTAGCCCTTTTGTCTGGACTTGATATCTTTGACATTTTCTCCAATTGGAATCCAATCGGGAATCTTATTGAAAGGGTTCTGATTGGAATTTAAGCATCCAATTGGATTTTTGTGTGTGTCATGCATTATGGATAATTAGAAATTGTAAAGAAATTAGGGCAGACATTGGCGCTACCTGGTGGCTACAAGATCAATCACTTCACATCCACAGCTCACAGAGGGAGCCACCATCTCCTCGGTATGCTCCTCGCAGGTTTTTGAAGTGTGCACTAATGTGGTCCATATTATTATTTATCCTACCCCTAATATAAAATCCCATAGCATTAACAGTGACTTTCCGTATGCCACGCTGACTGGCATACGGAGTTTTATATGCCACTAGTGGCTTACAGAATTTTTATCACGTAATATTCCAAATTGAGGAGACTAGGTAGGATAAAATCAAAACCTGATTCGTTTTAATCGTGGCCACCGCATTCCACTCCTGGAGTTTTGTCTCCGGACTTCACTCGGCTCTGCCTCGTGAAATCACTATGCCAAACTCCAGTCGTGGCATACAGTGACCCAGATTAAAACTCGTCCAGTTTTACGATAATACCTGTATGACCTACACATACTGCCCGCTGATACCCATGACGTATATATAGCCGTACGTCACAGTGTGACGTACGGGGTTTGTGATCATGTGACTAGCGAAAATCTCAACAATTATAGGTATACAATAATACGAAAACGAGCTGTCTCGGTACGTCAAAATACTTGGTAAAATTATTGATCAGATACATCCCTCTGACTTTGGCATTTGGGATGTATATCTAATCAATAAATTCACCGCGTATTTTTGACGTACGAAGACATTAAGCCAGTTTCCGTATAATATTCCTTCTCATTTAAGATGCGTGGTGTAAATTCTGTGAGCGTAGTATATCGAAATATGTCTAAAGAGTTTACAACTAGTTGTCAGGGAGTTCCAACCAGATTGAAAAATGGGCTGCTCTATTTTTCTTTTTTTTCGGATATGTATGAATTACTTAAGTAATAAGAGATAGATACAGGGGAGGAATATCTGCAAATCTTATAGGATAGAGGTCACTTCCGATAACAAATCTTCAAATGAATTACAAATCAAATGAACATCAAATAGAAGTCAGGCTGAGTAATTTTAGAATGAATATAATCTGAAGGCTTACATTCCTCTTTCCTCTCCTGCTTGCGGTCCATTGGGAATCTATTCATCTGCATAGAAGTGATAAAAGAAAAACACGTAGATCACTTTGAGATTCGTAGGGGAAGATCCAGGAAACTGTTGAATAAAGTCCGTTTGTTTCTGGTGCTGGTGCTTGAGAGATGATAACTCCAACTATAAACGACAATCTGGACGATATTTTCCATTGAGTGTTGTATGACAACACAGAAGATATTTTGTAATTGAACGTATATGCATTTTTTTGGGTTTTATTTCTTTTATTGAAGTCAATATGCTAAATCTGTTATAATCATCCACATAGGGTTCAACACAAGTTTTGTGAAAAGGTCATACAATTAAAAACAATATAAGGGGCCTGACGCGATCATTGGTAGCATGTGCTACGATTATTTGATACGAAATAAACTCACTAGTTTAGAGTATCTTACCAGGCTTCTCTATGTGAGAGGAATAAGATAGAAGTATGTTATACAGCTTCAACTTTGCCAAATTCGAATATTTTAATCCCTCATAGATCGAAGAAGATAAATAGATAGCAAAATGGTATTCCTCTGAATAATATGAAAAATACGTTAGAAAAAGAACGATACAGCATTTAGGGAATCAATTCCGTATCATGACAAAACATGGGTAACACATGTACAAGACGAAACAAGACCAGGAGGATAAACACATTAGGTATAGCGAATTATATATGGTTATAATATGTATTATATATATGAATTTAACAAATAAACCTAAGAGGACAATTCTAACCGTTTCTAACGTATTTACATTCATGACTACATGTCAAGGAAATGCAAATTCTTCCCAAACTCTGTATCAAGTATATTCTTTCTCGAGGTAAATTGTGGTCAATCCGTTACCTGTACTGGTAAAATGGAATAGTAGCTAGATCACCTAGGATTTATTCTGTTTTGGTGAAAGAATACCGAATCATCATATATGTTACAAGGACCCTAACCACGTGCGATCTATTCCTTCGGATTGAAAGTAAATCTAATACACAGTGAAATTGTGAACTAATGTGAATGAGGAAATGAAGGGTACTTACAGTTTATGGAATATCGTCGATTCTCTGGATAACCATTAGGCTTTGGTCACCTTCACACTTGAAATGTCACGAAAAACAATTTTGTCACTTTCCAACTGGTAATTCCGACACCTCTATGTTTCACTTGAAGCTTTCCTTATCCGAGAAAAAAACTCCGACCAGATTTCTCGACGTAGCTGATTTAGAATCCGAAAATGTGAACGTGAATGATTTTCATCCCCGAATAATCTATCATGCTGAAAAACTCTCCCAGCAAATGACAGTACTGAGTACGCCCACCCGTGTTCTGATACTCGATCTATTGGCTACAGGACATACCCAGATGAGACATGATTAAGGTATGTGTTTGGAGACTGCTAGGGCACCTGTCAATCAACTATCTGTGATGGGAGAGTGCCACACTCCATGTTGGAGATCCTCTTAGGAGCTGCAGTGCCACTCCAGAGGCTCGAGGGTAGTGGTAATCCTGTGTTAGTTGTACGTCCAGTATAAATGCTAATAATATCAAGAGACGTCACGAGTTTGAGTCCGAGTTTATTTATGCCACACATTTTGTTGTCTCCCTAATTTCACGAGTCGAAGACGGGTGACATTACGGAGACAACAAAATGAGTGGCATAAATAAGCTCAAACTCAAACGAGTGGCGTCTAGATTTTATCCTACCCCGTTTCCATATTTTTTCAGTATCAGAAAGTAGTGGCATAAACAACACTTTATGTCACTACCCGTGACATAAACAAATCCCATGTTAAGCCTATGGCGTTTTTTATTAGGGGTAGGATAATATTGATGTGCCAATATTCCTCTATGAACGGCTGTTTATCCAATAAGAACTTCAGATAATTTACATAAACAATTCATTCATTCATCACTGATCAATTTAACACTCTGTTCTGAGCAAAGCTGAAAAATAAGGATATATTTTTCTCCACAAGATGTATTCTAGAACATTACCATACTGAGTGAAATTGGTGAATCTAAACATTTTGGATGTGATGCAAATATAGAGTCTTTTGGGTGAGACAGTGGTAAAGCCCTTTGTCACTCGATTACTGTGCACCGATCAGTAGTGAGAAACCACCGAATTTTCTGATGTACTTTCAGATTAATGAATGTAAACGAGACCTGCAGAGAACGCTCACAGATTGCTTTGGTATAGTATACGTAACAAGACCACCACTGGTGGATTTTCTCAAAGAAAATTGGTGTGTACATCAAAAATACAGAAGAAACAGTGTAAATAATGCCCCACCACTGACAAACTGATACCGACATACAGTCAGTAGCATCACCGACAGATTTTTACAGTAACTCAGAAAATCTTGTTGAAAAACCCACAATACAAAGGACATTTTTCTAGCGCTCGTTTCTAAATCAAAACTCATTAAAGCAGACTTCATCGTCCTCTGCTGTCCTCCTATTATGTTCACCTGCAATTATGTCATACGGGGACAGTCACATAAGGGGCGTTTCCGTTAGCCGATTTCCCGTCACCGATCTACAGTCAGGAACCACTGACAGACTTTTGGCAATGCTGACCCAAATCGGTCAACGGAAACGATCCAGCTCGTGAAATGACCCACGACTTTTTCTGCTTAGATTATGCAATGTGGCACCACCCACCGCTGAGTGAAAGCTTGGTCACTGAGTGCAATCTACTACCCTCACCAATTTCTTTTATACCGACGCATAGTCGATGGTACCTTCGACAGACTTTCTGGGTAACTCAAAAAGTCTCCACTGTTTTCAACCATATTTGTTATAAACTGCCTTAAATGTAATAACCTTGTCAACCCTGTAATACAAAGTCACCCTTAAATATAATAAACTTTGTAACCACAAATGTAATAAACTCCTTCCTTATTTGTAATAAAGATCGGTGTCATGTAGAATACAGTTCATTTTCAAATTTCAATGTCGAAACGTCGGTTCAATAAAACACGCCTACTACATGTATTTGGTTGTCACCGGGTTATATTGTCTTATTCTACAGATTTACTAATAAAAAAACTGTTTTAATACTGCCATGGGGGCAGCAGTGTGATTTTAATTCTGAAAGAGATTCAATTTTTTTCTAGTACATTTAAGGGTGTAACAAAGGGGCCTATAGACAGACAATGCAGGAGAACTGAAGCTGGGTGAATTCACTACATGTGGCCTATGCTCCTCAGGCAGGGTCTCGCGTGCCTGTCATGTCGTGATTTACTGATCAAAACTCATCATTCTATGACCAACTGTTTATCGGCCAATTTATCCGGCCTATGACGTAACAAGATAACGTTACATAGCCTGCCTTCATATCCTTATCATCCCGTAATCCCCACCCCTCTCCAGTGTCGACCTGGCTCTTCAAAAGACCCACCCGACCTCACAGCAGGTGGTGAAGTGCGACGTCATACCATGTCAAAATCTATGACGTCAGCGACAGGGAATACTGGAGAACTCGACCCGTAACGAACTCGACCCGTAAAAACCTCGACCCCCGTAATGAACTCAACCCGCTAGAAGAACTCGGCCCGTAACGAACTCGACCCGTTTTAAATCTCCCTAATTCTAAGTATTATTACCACTTATACAATTGTTCCAATTTCCTAATTCCAATTATACAAGTCTTACTACAACTGTGGATAAATATACTTAATGCCCAAGTCACACTGGCGTAAAAAGACGGCTTTTTTCCATGTACGCACGTCTACGTTCTTCTACGCATTTTTAAATATACTAGCGACTTCTTCGAGTCCAAGGGAAAAATGTAGAAAAACGAGATATCGGACTGCCAATAGCGGGATACGAACCCACGACACTCGCATTCCCAGCCAAATTGCCGTGGTGCCCCCTAGTGGGTGAACGGGGAACAATTCGCGGTTATCTTTTCGTATGACACAGGTATTCTGCCGGAAACCAGCGAAGTAATCTCATTCCTTCTCTCGAGATTAACAGATAAAAAAATTACATTACTAAACTTTGATTTCGGCATGGGTCGAAATAAATCATAAGAGAAGAAGTTTATCTGATTATAGTCCTACAATAAAGAAGACCAGGTTCTAGTTTTTCACTGCACGAGAATCTCACTCTCGTGGGCCCTCATTCTCCAGCCCTACGTTTGGTTCACTCTGACTCTATGTGCGGTAGACTCTTCAAGCGGAGAAGTCCAAAAATTACACGTTTTATATGTGGTAGGTAACTAGCGACTTCGTCGAGTCGGAGTTGGCTACCACTCCTACCCCCGACCTGTCCTCATATGAACAACCAACCCCTTCTACTATATCATTTTGTGTAGCTCTGGTGGCCAGTGTATCCTACATGTGGCGTGTCACACTGCACCGCTAGAGCAACCTATGTGTGGTAGACTTTACGACACCCTGTAAAACGTGCTGCTACAAAAAATACAAAACTAAACTGAACTTTGATTTTGGCATGGTTCGAAATAAGTGATAAGCGAAAAAGCATATCTGTATAACAATCTGCAAAAAAGAAGAGCAAATAAAGTTTTCTTCTCCACGAGATTCTCACTCTTGTGGGCCCTCAGTCTCCAAGCCTAAGTTTGGTTCACTGTGTCTCTATGTGCGGGAGAATCTCCAAGCGGATCTTACCGAAATCGTAGTTTTTTAGATATAGTATATAGGTAACAAATGCGCGGCGATGCGCGGGAAAACGCGGAGATGCGTAGACGCAAGCCGAAATGCGTAAACGAACGTAAACAAAACACGGACAATACGTGGTATCAGAATCAGTTTTTAGAATTTTAAACTTTTCTCTACACATTTGTAATGCGTAAATGAACGCGGTAAAAAACGCCACAATGCGTACAGAACCGTAAATAATCGTTGATGAACTGTGAGAAACGTAATAGAACGTAAAACAAAGTCAACAGATACGTTCCCAATCCGTAGCTGATACGTGGTACCCACTATCTGAAAAACGTAGTAAAAACTTAGTAAAAACGCCAGAGTTTATGCCAGTGTGACTGGAATGCGTAGTAAAATATAAATGTGTTGGACTTGCGTAGCAAATACGCGGAACTCTCGATCTTTCAAATACGTAGAAGAAAAGCCGAATTTTACGCCAGTGTGACTGGGGCATCATCATGACTGGGGCAGTAGCAAGTGTATGAGCTTGGACTCAAATTTGGTCTTATCTGGGTAGGAAAACAGACTGAAAACCCTTCACTTAACTCTATCCCTAACCCTAACCCTAACCCTATTCCTATCCCCATCCCTACCCCTAACCCTATCCCCATCCCTAACTCTATCCCCATCCCTATCCCCAACCCTAACCCAAATCCTATCCCTTAACTTAACTGATGACTATTTTTTCAAAGTTGCTGGTTATGTTGGCTTAACTCTAACTAGTGAGATCTGTCCTTGTATATCAAACTGTCTTATCTATAAGTATCCGAAACGGGTCGAATTCTTCAATCCAATTCTCCAAAGCGGATCGACTTCTTCTGACAACTACGGCTCAAGTTCGTTTCGGATGACCTCAGCATCACCAAAAAAAAAAAAAAAAAAAAAATCGGCCACGGGGGAGTCACAGGTCCCACCCGACCACCGCCCACCCACGACAGAAAGAATACAGGTGTTGCCGTTCAGCGCCGCCTAACGGCCCACTGCCTAGCTACGCGGCCGCTCGGATAAACCTGGCAGAGTCTGGCTATATGTGTACCTAAAGTGTGAACGGTGGGTGTGATTACAGGAGCGTTGTTTTTGGACAGATTGGACTGCCAGAACAATTAAAGACATTGTATCAACCAGTCTGGACTATCAAATCTTTATAGTTGATAATTGTTTTGGTTTTAATTTGGACAAAGATAAGCACATAATAGCTAGGCCTGCCAATGTATTAATGTATATTCAATTTCGGTGATCGTGTGTTATCTAAGCTATATCTAAAGTATCATTGAGGTGATATACATGTACGATACATCGAATTGGAGCTGGAATACCATAGAATACGATGAAATCACTGTTATTTCTCTGCAAATGATATACACAGGGTATTATGAATGCATTACGCTCATATACTAAGTAATTCAATGCTAAAGAATCCGTTGCTAGGGGCTTGTTTGGCTGCAGGCATTGGGTAACCAAGCAGATAATATGGAGAAACCAAACAAGAGTTAGTCGTGCTGTTGTTTATCGCACAACGGCAAGATCGCATATTATTGCGCGAGTGTGATGCCGGAGTGTGATGAACAATAACAAGACTAACTCGAGTTTGGTTTAGAATTTATCCTACCCCGCCTGTCTAAATTACTTCTACATTAACAAATGACGTCAGTTGTCAAGTGTATTCCACTAGAGCGAATACAGTGACCCAATGATAAGCCTATGGAGTTTTTAATTAGGGGTAGGATAAGGTGTGACACCGGACAGTGGAAAAAGGCCTATTCTACCACGTAGATGACCTCAGCATCACGCCAAACTATACAACGATAGCCTGGCAGCCTGGGAGCAGTTTACGTGCGCCGTCAATCGAAAATATGCCTTCAGGAGAGGGCTAACATTTAAATTCAAGAGAATCTTGGCGGGGGACTGTCTTTGTGGACGAGGCACTGCAAATCTAGAGAATACACCCGATTGCTATCGAAGCTAGTTCCAATCTAGACTTGCTCAAGTCTTTGATTATGAACTTTTGTTAAATGATTAAAGAAAATCGGAATACAATTCATTATAGCATGTGTCCTTCTCTGACTGTCCCATGAATCAAAGACTTGTCCACTCTGAATAGAATCTCCTGTTTATGACCCCAAGCCACTCCCTGTAACCCTATACCTACCTCTACCCCTCCCTCCTCCCCTCCTCCAGTTCCCTGGCCGCCTGTGTTGTCATAGCAATATATTTCGCCTACTCCTGACTATGTCTCGATTGAGATCAAAGTGAGAGGGTATCAATCTCCCAGCAGATATCCTGACCAGTAGCCAGACCTCTGCTTGGGGAGTGTGGCGTAAAATCGCGCCAGTCTACACGGCCGATTACGGATGAGACCAGTGCCTGTGTCACTCAGTAGTGGTGGAGGGGTAGGACACAGGGACTGAGGCCAGTCTAGTTTCAATCGTGCCATCGCCACCCATTGAGAATTTCATTGTCTCTTTCCTTAGTTTAGTCCTGCAGCACACAAGTCCTAAGGGATATGACCATGTGCGCTTCCCGAGAATAAAACATTTCATGAAACATTGCTCCCAAACTTTGTTCAAAGTCGTGATTTAATGTTGAGGTTAAGGGGTATATTCCCATCCCACTCATGGATATTATAACAAAATTAACGTTAATGGTCACACAGGACATCTTATACACTCTAATTTAATCACAGCAAATCTTAATATAGCGCGGTTCCTGAACTATACAAGGTTTGACGATAAATACTTCACGTTCCACACAGTTTTTATGAAAAACACGTTTCTTAAGTTTGTTTAAAACATCATTTTATTAGATCGTTTAATGTACTTTTACTCTGATGAATTCATCATTATTACCTACATTGCTCTGTAAATTGACCAAGGTTATAGAAAGTTCCCCGCAAGTGGGGAAAGGTTGCGATAAAACAGGTATCTAAAAGGAAAGGTGGTGGTCTTACAAGGCCATCTACATTAAAGGCATATCCTACTCCTCGCAGTGGCGCCAACTGGTGATTTTTAAATATTTACTTGTATACATTAAAATTGGCTTGTTGTCATGCATTCCAATAACGACTTGTAATTTAATGTTAGTTGGTGTTAACAACACAAAGCCAGAATCGGTCCGTTTCAATTAGAAGTTCAATTTTATTGATGATGATAGATGAGTACAGATAAGCTGATGAGATGAGTGATAGGTGATGGTATTTAAATTCTCTATCTATGTATATGATGAAGCATAACCCAAGAAGATTTGTAAACTTTTTGGATTTGTTGAAGGTTTTGCTAAAAAAAAACAAAAAAACATTTCGATAAATTTAATTCATCTTTATCAGGAGTTTCAGGAGTAGAATTAAAGTTTTGTTTGGGTTAACCTAACCCAATCACTAGAAATAGAGAATTGATGTTTGACTGGTTCATATAGGATATACTGAGAGATATATATTTGTGATTTTTTCCCCGTTCCCTTGGGGTTTACGCGAAACACCGTGGTTGGAATTAAGATTTTTATACTGAGAAATATAGTTTTCTTGAATTCCTTCTAAAAAAGGATGATATTCTCTAGATATTGGAATGCAAATGTGTGGTACAACGCATTTATCATATTCTGTGAAAGTTTCAAGAAAATATCATGGGGTTTACTAGGTAAAGACATCTTTTTAGGATTTCTCTAATTTCTTCTTTTTAGAAAATAAAATTATCATAATATTCTTCTCTAAATCAAAATCTATTAAGACTATCCCCGATTTTTAAGTGATTTTTGAAGATCATCATATCAAATGTTCAGGAAAATGACATGGGTTTTGATTTTCGAGGTAGATTATCAGATATGCCTTTAACACTGATAATGACGACACTGCCTAGTGCTTATCAGACACAGGTAATTGCCTTGGAGGGGATTTATAGATTCATTAGTCGTTATCACAGGCAAGGCCTCCGATCACAAGGTAATTGGTCAAATTGCTGATTGGGATCCATCACCTGAGATTAGTAACTAAGTTTCTATCCGTATAACACCCTTTACAAGGTCCATACAGCCTAATCCCTCTGGGTCTATATCAATAACAGGAGTACGTTTTATGGATTCCCAGGACCTACAAAGTTATATGGACAATAATTTATGGTTTCTTTGAAACACTGTTGTAAACTACGAGGGGTAGACATGCGAAAAGATGTCAACCTCGCATTGTTTACAGATGTTTGTTGTATTTTTTATCCATCTTCTTCAATAAATCAAATTTATGAGCTGTCATATTGAAAGGTATGTTAATAGGGGCTGATCTTTGGCTGGACAAAGGGACTACATTCTCCTATATACTAGTTTTTTTGCCATATACCATGGTTATGGTATCTCACAGCTATTAAATAGTGGGTGGTGGTCCCAATACATCCTTAATGAGGATTTTGTGTGTCTCTAATTGAAGGTGGAGTACTTTCTAGCGAAATTGACCTGCGAACTTGGACTTCCGTTTGCGTGATATAGTTGTATCGCTTAGCTGACTTTATGGAAGATTGCCTAAATACTTGTGTCATAACTCAGATCCATTTCTAACTCTTATAAGGCCTATTTCCATTGGCCGACGAAAAGAGTGTAGATTTTATGAGTAACCCAGAAAGTCTGTCGGTGGTGCCACTGACTCTGCATTGATATAGAAGGGTAGTTGATTCTTTTATCTATTTGTTGTTTTTTTTCAATTTCATAAATCTGCAATTTGCATAGCAGGTTTTCATTGTAGTCAATGCCATTTAGAAAATGTGGATTGAAAACAAAAAATCCTTAAACAGAGACATTGAAATTGAAATGGAAGTAAACATTCTAAGAACAGTTAGTGTTTATAAATATTAAGGGGTATATAAATAACAAATTAAATTTCAATGAACAAGTTGAGAAAGTTAATAAGGAAGTAAACAGGAGACTTTTCAAATGCAGGAAAGTTAGATATTTATTAAATATAGATGCAAGTATTAAAATAACAAAACTCACTTAAGGAGTAAAAGGAACAGAATGTTGAACTATATCATAATTTATGCTAAGATGTATATCCATCGACAGAAATTGTTTTGGCTTAAAATGTGCACCATTCATTTTCACTCAAATGGGTGACTTTATTGTTCGTTGTTTATCTTTGTTTTTTTTTATTTTTCCATGTAGTCAACTACATAGATGACTTTATTTGTATTTCCTCATCCTCTGAATCATGCCAAAAAGCCCTTCACCATCTGATTAATTTCCTTGTAGGGCTAGGATTCAAAATCAAAGACTCTAAGGTGATTCACCCATCTAAAGTTTGTAAATATTTGGGAATCATTGTAAATAGTGACTGTATGACTTTGACTTTATCAGAAGATAAAGTGTCAAACCTCAGAAATCTTTTGTATAAATTTTCCTGCAAAAAGTCTGCCTCCAAGTTAGAACTTCAACAACTTGCTGGTCTTTTGGCTCACTGTTCTGCCATGATCAGAGGAGGTCGTACCTTCAGCAGAAGGGTGATAAATCTATGCACTACTCTAACTGAGAGATTTCATAAAACAAGACTTACCCAAGAATTTCGAGCAGACTTAAAATGGTGGTTATCCTTTGTCAAAATCTTCAATGGGACAGGTAAAATCATCAAGACCTCCAGCATCAATGTATGTGTTTTTACAGACGCTTCTGGTCATGGTTTCGGAGGCTTCAGATCCGATTATTCGGATTATTTCTGGGGAGAATGGACCCTCAGGGAAAATAATTGTGTCCACTGCTCTAACGCCCCCGTGTTCGACGATGTTTCTGGCTCAATTAATTCGAAAGAATTCTGGCCTTTGCTTGTAGCAACCAGACTATGGGGCCCATCGTGGACAGGTCAACATGTTTTTTTTTTACTGACAACATGTCAGTAAAGATCATGGTTGCCACAGGCAGAAGCAGGTGTAGTCCTACTATGGACATGTTAAGAGAGCTCTTTCGTTCACAACTTTGTGGTATCAATTGAACACATAGCAGGTGCAAATAAAAACCGAGCAGATTTTCTGTCAAGAATGTCAAATCTTCCTATTGCTTCCCTCACCGACAATGTATTTTATTGGGCCTTGTCCCACTGTTGCAGGGATGTCTTGCCGGGATGTACGGACGAGGACCTCACACCTCCAGTCTATGGCATATGCTGACAATACCATCAAAACCAGAAAGTCACAATGGACTCATTATCTCAGGTTTTGTGACTTATTTGGTCTCATTCCCCTTCCTGCTGATACCACACAAGTATGTAATTATATAGGTTACATGTCTAATCACTTATCATATGTCTCTATTCAAAACTATCTGAGTGCGCTTTGGGTGTTACATGATTTTCAGGGTTTTACCCATGTTGATCCTAAAGAAATTTTTAATCACTCAGACCTTCGATACCGACATCGATTGCTCGAATTCGCTGAGGAATTCGTTGATGAAACAAAAACGTACGGTAGAAAAAATTTGGAGACAGCTGACAGTAATGGCGGGCAGAAAACATGTGAAGGCCTGGGAAAAACCATGTGACCACAACATGTGATCTCATGAATATTAATAAGTCAGTGTCTCTAGGAATATATATCCATATAATAAACAAGTAATTATATATGCCATAATAACAATCTTGAAGTTCTAGCCTTTGCGCAAGAGCTCAAAAAGAGAATGATGGTTGAGAGATATGTCTGTCCTTTGGAGAATGCGTACCACAGATTTGGATTCCTAGAAAACCTATGGAAAGCCTTTTAAAGAAGGAGGAAAAACCCAGTGTATAACACCAAAATGACCACAAGTTGTATTGTCAAATGTATCTGTAAGTGTTATGTCTGTCATTTTCGGTTGGAAAGGATTTTTCTTTCCTCCAGTTGTGTAATGTCTGTGTGTCGAGTCTATTTACTTTGAAATTCCCTAGTGGTTAGTTAATGCTGGCTTAGGATATCAACTTAAATTTGTAGGAGGAAATGTATCAAGAGGTGAACAGTGTATTATAGCCAAGAATCTTGCATCAATCCACTGAGATAACATGTATTAAGGCTCCTTCTTGAAGTGGCAAAGGCTAAATCTGCAATGTAGCAAGGTTATGTAAGGTATAAAAACTGCTGATCTCAGATCCAGTTTAGCTAAAGCATAAAGAGCTACAACAAATAGGAGGTAGATATATGAACAATGCTGTGTATAGTTTTTGAAGAGATCTATATTTGATGTTGTGAATCATCTTTTTTGTGGATTTTTTCAGCAACCTGAGGTTTTTTCATTTAAGATGCTAGAAATGACTGTATCGGACATAAAAAAATTATGGACTGTCACATGAAAGATTAATTTATACCTGAACTACTGAAAAGGGTGGCAAACTTCTCTGAGGCAATAAGAAAATGATCAGTCAGACATTAGGCAACATTAGTTGTTTTTAATTTTTAATTTTTTGTTTTCATCATAAAATAAAAAAAAGGGAGCAAAGCACTCATATTATGTTTTTGATAGAGAAAAGTTTATCTCAGATATTTGAATCATTGACTCTGATAACTAACAAATGTTGATTGAGGGAAAGTCATATGTAATTTGATGTCAAATGAATGAATAAAGTTTTTGCTAAAAAAAAACAAAAAAAACAAAAAACAACTGATGATACTACCTATAATGGAATACTCTGATTCTATTTTCTACAGTAAATAAAGGCTAAATCCAAACTATCCTAAACAGGACGCTTAAGGGGGCTTTGGGCATACATCGGGTTAGGGAATTCCATGTGGAAGAATTATTTAATAAATGTAAAATGAGGAACTTGCAGATAAGAAGAGCTGGACATCTTTTATCGTTAATTAAGTGGTGGTCTGCGCACAGAGATCCTATTTTTGAAGATGATGATGGCAGAACAAGAGGTGCTAAGAAAATATGTCTCAAACCACAGAAACCAACCATTGAGAAGTATAGACACTCACCAATGTATGTAGGTGAAAAATTCTGGAATGGGTTAACAAATGAAACGCAGAGAACAGCTTATGGTTTCGGTTTTAAGAACAAGGTTAAAGCCGACAGAATATTGTTTGAAATTCAAAGGGTCACAAGACCCATTATTATTATGCAAGAGTTGTCAGACCATGATTGAGCTAATGTCAATAGGTATCACCAATTGTTCAGATACGAGAATGATTTCTAAGACTATATTGATTAATATGATTCAATAGATTAGCAATAGACTAGCAATCCCATTCTTAAAACTAGCTTTACTAGGGAGTTTTTGAATAATCTCAGGAGGCGATTGTATGACTGACTGTGGTGTCTTGTGTAGGTCTGTGTCTTAAGGCCTGTCTCCACTATGCGATTTGGGGAGCTTGCGATCCTGAACCTCCAGTCTCAGCCTGAAGGTACCGGCTTGGCGTACCGCATGTACCTCGGATCGCAAGGTATCATCGATTCTGTGTGGAGACACCCCCGCTTGTGACTGGAGGGCTTGCGATTCTAGGTACATAGGGTACGCCTAGTCTCAGACTGGGCGTACCAAATATCAAACATGTTTGATATTTAGAAACGCTTGCGATCCAGGGTACATGTGGTACCTCCTGACTGAGACTGGGTGTACCCGGCACGCCCAGTCTCAGTCGGGAGGGAGAATTTGCTGTCTCCACTGTGCGTTTTGGCGCGTTGCGATCCAGGATGTACCTCCAGACTGAGACTGGAGGTACCTATGTACCTAGAATCGCACAGTGGAGACGGGGCTAAAGTCTTGTATTTTGTCCTGTATACTGTCGTATTGTTCATATGTACCTTCGTGTATATGTGACTAATGCGTGGAGGATCGCCAGGTGAATGGTGAACGTGTTAAGTCGTTAATTTTGTTGAATAAAAAAAAATGTTGAGTCAGTGTCTACAAGTTACAGACATGGTACATAAGTGAGCATCACTGCATGGTAATCAAGATAATGAGATGGAAATGAGTACAGCACCACTATAGATCAAACAATTTGCTCACACCAAGTATTACTCGGTGAGGGTGCAATGAGTACAGTGTTGTCGATGTGTTCCACATGTCCTGGGCCATTTCCATTCACCGATCTTGCGTCTGTGGTTCCTGACTGCGGATCTGCGCAAATAAATTAGCCAATGGAAATAGGCCTATCAGGGTATACCTATGCCAGATCGGTGAATGGAAACAGACATGCAAAGAAGTGGTAACCGATTACTTGACATAATCAAAGGGGTTCAAAATTGTCGGTGATGGTCACGTTTCTGTCGGTATGGACCTGTCAAATGCGGCAGAAGCATGGCATACATAGTATCCTCACCGATTTTTAGATTTTAGATACCAACGTGCAGTCACTGGCCACCACCAACCGAATTTTAGGAGAGCACTATACAGGTGTTGCCGTTCAGCGCCGCCTAACGGCCCACTGCCTAGTTACGCGGCTGCTCGGACAAACCTGGCCAAGTCTGGCTATATTTGTATAGAGAACACAGCAATCACACCTAAAGTGTGAACGGTGGGTGTGATTACAGGAGCATTGTTTTTGGACAGATTGGACTGCTAGAACAATTAAAGGCATTGTATCAACCAGTCTGGACTATCAAAACGTCGGCCAGTGGAAAATGGCTTTATCTGGTAGTATCCTGGCTATACCTTCTCTGTATATATATATATATGTGTATAAATTATGGAGACGAAGTATAAAGTACAATGTATAACGAACGAGTAATTGTAGTTTGGTGAGAGTAACATACACCAGGCCCTAACCTTTAATACTGGAAGTACAATCCTTGGAACCTCAGTATTACAATGTACAGTGTGAGTAACTTAAACCTAAAATTGAAAATTAAAAATTAAAAATGTTCAGGTCCAGTCCTGATGACATCCAAGGTAGAGTGACGAATGCGCTCACGGCAACCGTCAATAGAACTATTGACGTATGAATCAATAACCGCTATACCATAGAAACGCCATAGTAACTCGCTAGGTGGTAGTAGCTTAGTCTAATAATTATATATGTATAAGCAGTAATATATATATAGGGGATACCCCTGGATCTTGCCGGAGCCACCAACTGAAGCAGAACTGTGTCACACTAGTCTCGTTAAATAGTAATGGTGACATTTCGTTTTACATACTATCAGAGAACATAACTTAAGTACTGTAATTGCTGTCCTACATTGGTGGCAAGTGGATATGAATGGTTGGACAGAGACATATATATTCAACTACTGGAGGGGTAAGGCGAAGTAATTATATAGAACTGCATCAAGAATCGTATAAATAGACACTACTCCACGAGTTTGGATGAGCCACAAGCGTTGTCGAGGCGAAGCCGAGTGACGATTATGGCACAACCAAACGAGTGGAGTATTGTGTATTTTACGATTCGAGTGCGGTTCTGGATTTATCTCACCGCTTTCTATGACATTAAATATCATCACAATTTCAGAATAATTATAATGTACTTAGCAAATCCATATGACGTCATCTCACATTCACTTCGCCACGGCCGTGGCGTAGTATTGTCACTTTACCAGGGTGATCGTTGGGTATCTTTTTCTAATGTTATTACTACGGCTAAACTTGTACCAAGGGTGAGATAAGACATAGTACTGAGAAAAACACAGGGTACTTACTAACAGGTTCTCATTCCAGATAGTAAGAAAGAAATTGATTACTGTTTGGTCTGTGTTCCCATTCACCATCGAGTTTGGAGTGCGCAGTAATATGAACGAGGCGATAGCTGAGTGAATATTCTGAAGAGCTCCAAACGAGATGGCGAATGGGGACTCAGACCAAGCAGGAATATGTTCTTGATTCTGTTTATCACCCGTTGAGTATGTGTTACCATACTCGCATACCTGTCGAGTTCCTAATCTTAAGCCTATGGATGTTTATTCCAGGCTAAGATAATGGCTAAGGCCCAACTATTTTGAATTGTTCAAGAATTTCCGTTCCAAGCAAATTGTCCCCTTAAGCATACTGTCCAAGAAGCGGTGTTTTACAGTATTTACAAAAATGTTCTATGAAAGAAATGATAGAGGAATATTCATATTCATCTTCACAGAATGTAAATATGAAATCATGTTTAGTATTTCTAATCAAGAGAAACAAAATATCAAGATTATGTTTTTTACTATGTACCTACTGCCGTAAGTAACGTAAATACCACACGCTGCTCTCTACCATGTACTACACGGCTTCGCAGTAATTATATATAACGTCCTGACCATGCTGGATAAGCTACAAAATGTAAATTATCATTCAGTTGTTGTAGCTTGTACAAGCATGGTAGGTCGTTCTATATTTACTATATACCCGAAATTAAGAAAAACTTCATTTGGCTTAAATTTCTGGTTTCTGATTGGTCAATATTTTGGTCACCTTCACCTAAATGACGATTGCGGCCCATACAAACTCGTGGAGTATCGTCTTTTTTTACGATTCTCGATGCAGTTTTAATAATTTCTCGATAAACATGAATTTTGCAGAATGTAGACATAACATCATATCTAATATTTCTAGGTGAAATGAAAAATAGTATTAGGGAAAACACCCTAACTGTGACTGAACTATTTCTTAGTTCGAGGTCACCTGGGGGGTGTTACATAAGTTTGTCGCCAAAACCATCGCAAATGTTTTGCGATATAAGTTTTTAGCGATCCTGTTTTTTTTCTGTTACAATTGAAAGCTCAATCACGATCGCCGAGAAATCGCTAGACTGTTTTTAGCTACAACTATGAAAATTTTGCAATAAATTTTAGTAGGGAATTCCCTTGTGACGTCATAGGTTGGGAGGTGTTTCCCAAGTTTTCATCGCTATCTGGCCTGTTTTCAGTCACAATTATCGCTGGCAGCGATTATTTCTTTTTTTTAAATTTGTATTTATTGTTTTTTTATTTTTTACACACACAGACCCCTTCTGTCACTGTATGAGGGGCGGTCTACATTTCATCTTTGTAGCGTGTTACAAATTTAAAGACCATCGCAAAAAAATTATCGCTGTTGCTAAACCATGAAAAATGGTCTTAATTGACTATATGATGCATAGGTAAAAAATAAATGGTATTTCCCCAATATTTTTCATAATTTCTTTATTAGGTATAATGAACAACATCTTGAGGTATATAACAGTGTGATTTTTAGGAAAAATCATTAAACGATTATATGGTTAAAAACAACTTTTGTGGGGAATCGTTAATGCGAGACCCACCCTTTGGGTCGGGTCAGGTTTTTCATAGCTAATGACCTGTAGCGATAAGGTCAACAATCAAAATGCTCTTTATGTAATAGACGTAGTCGCTAAATTTCATCGCAACATTTTTTTTCTGTGATTGTCAGCGATCCATGAAAATCAAAGAAAAATTGTCGCATATTTTACTAATTGAAACGATCCGAATCGCTAAAGTACACTTTCATAGTTGTCGTTATTTATGTAAAGGCCCCCTGTGGCGGACGTTTGCCCCGCTGCCTGCAACGACGGGGCGAACGTCCGCCACAGGTGACCGAGAACTAAGATATTGTGCAGGCGCAACAATATGTAAAATAGCCTCCACTCTCCGAATCATAGTCTTAGATACACATGGCGGTGGAATGCGGCGAGCGACTACAATTGGAGAGTAACATTAACCTATATATTTTCGCGCAAGCGCAATGGCCACATCCGGCCTGTCTGTGCCTCGCCTGTGTTGGACCAAGACGAGTTGTAATTATCGATCGATTTCACATTTTTTAGCAATTCAAACTGTTTTACTTGCAGGCCACATGTTAGCTACCTCGATGATTGGTCATTACGCACTTCTAGATGTTACAGCGAGCGTGTATCACGAGGTTAAAGTCACAATTTGAAGTCGTTCGCCATGTTGTTTTTGGTCGTGATGACGTTGATTATGCACGCTAGTCGAATAGCAGAGTCTAGGCGAGACGCACGTTAGAATATTGCAGTGCGACGAAGCGCATCATAGTGGGCCGTAGTCGGCGAATACTACACCCCTGTGAGAGGGTCGTATTTGAGTGACATTCGCATATAGGTATGTAATAATAAGTATCATTTGTCATGTAAAGTCTTCACAATGCCTATATGTAGACCTGGCCTTTAGCGTTATTCCTTGGCACTAGTACTGCCGCGGGCACCCGGCGTGATAGGTTTAATGACAGTTCAGAACAACTATCAAATCATTCTTGATTCTTGTTCAAATACAGATGGATCACATACATAATTTTTTATAATGTTCTCTTACTTTCATTTCATGAAGTAATTCAGGTGCACCACGCTTTTCCATTATAAATGGAAACAATATTAGCTTCTAGTCTTCCTTGGAGGCATTGCAGTGGATGTAGTAGGTGTAGTGGAAATGTGTTTGTTGCGGCTGCTGAAAGTTAAAGGCATATCGGACAATATGGCTTGAAAATGAAAACCCATGTCAATTTCCTGAAAATTTAATATGATGATCTCCAAGTGTTGTAGAACACATACCTAACTTAGAAATCGGGGGTCACCGTGCTAGTTTTTGATTTATAGATCAATATGATGATAATTTTATATAAGAATGTATAGAAATTCTAAAAAGTATTTTTTTCACATAGTAAAACCCATGTCATTTTCCTCAAATTTTCACAGAATATAGTACATATTTATAGTACTACTTATTCATGTTTTAAAAATCACCGTCCTTGTTTTTGAAAGAATTGAGGAAAACCACATTTTTCAGTAGATTTCCTATGTAAATCAAGCAAATGTAAATTGGCCTATTTTACCTATTGAGTTTTGAAAAACTGGACAAAATGTTAAATTTCCTCATGTACAATTAGAATGAGTCCCAAGAAACCAGTTTTGACTAATAATTGACATTATTTAGAAATCAACAGGTGGCGCCACTGTGAATTGTAGGATATGCCTTTAAATGAAGATCCACTGTGACCCAGAATGGTTCTCATGAACACTGGGGCCACCATGCCAGATTTTTCTTCAGAGCTGCTCTCGCTCCAGCAGTGAGCTGGTGGCAGGGGAGGGTTATGATCATGTTTCGCAAGCATGGTGAACTACACTCCCCTGCATTCACCCTGGTAAGGCCCGGCGATACTCTACCAGGGTCACTGGTGCAGGTAAGAGACTAGTGTAAACCTAGCATTACACTCACCAGATCAAACACTACATAAGTACATGAGTTGTCCTGAGTCCACTTTAGTAAGGAAGCGACACCTTATTCTACCCCAAATAAAGATTGTCATAAGCTTAACATTGGCTCAGTGTATTCAGGAGAGCATGCAGAGAAGGCATATTTATTGAACTAGGCCAATAAATACATTTGTACACTGAAAGACGTCACAAAAAAATTAACCAATCAGCGATCAGTATTTGAGGTACTACGAAGAAAGTTCCGGTCGCATTCAAAGTACCGATTCAAATATTTGGTACCATTATACAGAATATTACGAATGCTTTATGAAACCAGCCCAACCCCAAACATCATTCTAATATCAACAATAGATCTATACACTCTAATGGAAATGGGAGTATAATCGCGTTATTTGCCTTGTCGACCATTGACAGTATCAGTCTTTGACTCAACGTTTTGGGTTGAATTTACATAATACAGACATTTTTTTAACGATCTTTTATTTGTTTCAATGTGATTTACATTGTTCTTCCAATCAAATTGAAGATCTTTTTGGTAACATATATGCATCGCAGAACATAAACTCTTGGATTAACAATCGTAAGTATATATTATCCTGATAATTGTATGATATATATATATAATGATGTATTATAAATGAAGTATAGCGGACAAATTGTGGCAATATAAACCTTCCATGTCAGATTTCATTTTCATAACATATTTCAAATACTTAGAATATTCAGCCTTTTCTGCTAGTCTTTGTTTTGCTTCATGCTTGCAAGTCAGTTTTGAGTCTATTAGTTGTATTTTTACTTCTAACCTGTTCCAGAATTTATTGCCTTGGTAAATTGGTGATCGCCGAAACTTTTCAGTTGGAAGTTTGTCTTCAGGTAGATTTTAATACTGTATCATTTAGCAGTTTATTGGTCTTACATAGTTTCTTTAATACTTGAGCATCATTGCGGTATACTAATAGGCTTTATACTTAATGATTCTAAGTCTGTTACCCCGATACCACTTAGCTATGTTTTCTAGGTCTGATTGCAAATCCCTTTCGGCTTAAGCAAAGTTCAGGCTCGAACTGACCAGGGCCAAATCGTCAGCATACATTAAACAGTTACATAACAAGTACATGTATACGGCATATAGCCTATGATCCATGGGGGCTGTCATGACGCCCCCTGAGTAGGTGTTCTTCACTAAAGGAGGTGTGAAAGAAGCGAGTGATAATGGGGAAGTGTCACAACTCAAGCCTTGCTGACATATGTATATAAAGTGTTCCATATGAAAAACCTCATGTTCTGGGTTTAATCATTATGTCATCCTGCTCTAGGATGGGTGTAGAGAGTCAAGGGAACTATGGCAAAACATTGAAAGGCATAACTTTAAACAGTTACATAACAAGTACATGTATACGGCATATAGCCTATGATCCATGGGGGCTGTCATGACGACCCCTGAGTAGGTGTTCTTCACTAAAGGAGGTGTGAAAGAAGCGAGTGATAATGGGGAAGTGTCACAACTCAAGCCTTGCTGACATATGTATATAAAGTGTTCCATATGAAAAACCTCATGTTCTGGGTTTAATCATTATGTCATCCTGCTCTAGGATAGGTGTAGAGAGTCAAGGGAACTATGGCAAAACATTGAAAGGCAGTTGAATTTTGTAAGAACAAAGAGCTAGAATATAGACATGTCCCCCCAAAGGGGCCTGCCATACTGCTGGTCACCTAGTGACTGTTTTATAAACTAACAATGGCTCTGTCCCCTATAGTGGGTAAGTCGTTGGTATATATGATAAAGGTGAAGGACCTAAAATGGATCCTTGGGGAATACTATAATTTATCTCATTACTGCTAGATTTGATAATTAACCATATTCTGTATAGAAATATAGATCTTTTAAATAACATTCAAACCATTTGATCAGATCTAAACATATATATTCCAGCTTCGGATAATTTTAACAACAATATATTATGATTTATACAGTCGAACGCTTTTTTTTAATGTCGATGTAGGCTGCTATTGACAAATTAACTTTGTTCTCGGATTCACATAACCATTTACTAAGCCTAAACACTGCACCCCCGTTCCCCTTTATCTTAAAACCGAAATGTAAATTGCTGAAATAATTGTATTTTTTTCAGATTTAATACACCACGTTGTAAACCACTTTCTCCAAAACTTTTCCAAGTATGGGTCAAACACAAACAAGTCACCAATTTTAAACAAGTTCCAATTTTCACTTTTTCGGTAGAGGGGTTTTTCTTCCTTGCGCCCATCGAGATGTGAAGATCCAGTCTGCAATACATTCTTTTGGTAAGCTCGGGAAAAAAATCCCTGTGGACCTCTATATACATTTGGTTTTCAATGAGCCTACCCTTTTCAGGTGGCATCAGCACTACGCTGTTCAAACGAGTATCACCTAGGCATATGGTAACTAGGGTTATATCACTATTATTGATAATAATGTTAAGAAAGTAGTATTACCAAGAGTTGATAGGAGTGTATGTCTATGAGATGTTGATGAAGATGAAATGTATTTTCTTCACACAGTAGTAAATAACAGTCAGTAACGACTTATTTTGGTAAGTCTATACATTAGGCCACTCAAAAAAAAACCAACTTGTTTCTCATCACCGCGTGCATCAGAAAAAACGATTTTAGAAGATTTTTTAAAAAAAAATAGATGAACCTTGATAGAAATTATGAAAGGTATGTGTATTTAGTATCAAATTAAAGTTCCTGATGTCAGGGATGCATTAAATGTATAGCCAGTAAAAATCTGGAAACCCAGCGTAAGCAGACACCCTGCATAAGCAGCCACTTTGGCCCGGATCGGAGGGTGTCCGCTTATGCGGGGTTTTACTGTATGTCTACCATCTTCAATATAGCAAAAAGAAAAAAAAAAAAAAAAGCGCCCTCGTCATATTTTTCATGGCTTGGTGATGAGAAACAATTTCTTTTCTTTAGTGGCCTTACAATATATTTCTATTTCTATGCCTGTATTCATGATCGCCTTCAGATTAAATATCATCACCAAGTTGATGATTAACATTTGAACACCCAATATAAATTATTCAGTGGGGTCTGTTTTTCAATATAACATTGTCATCATAACCATTTAGTCACTTCGTACTCATGCCAGACCAGTCCGCGATTTAAATCATCGTTATAGCCATTTATCGGTTATTTGTGTTAATGTTAATGCATATTTAGTGGGTTTCTTCCTTTAATTCTCAGGGAATTTGTGTATGTAATGTGGGGAATGCTTTTCCTTATTGATTTTGATACCTTATACAGTAAAACCCCGCTTAAGGGGTACACCCTCCGTTCCGGGCCAAGTGCCCCCTTAAGCGGGGTGTCCCCTTAAGCGGGTGTCTCCTTAAGCGGGGTTAAAATAGACTCTTAATAGAGGGAAAAATTTCCGTTCTGAGCAAATTGCCCCCTTAAGCGGGGTGTTCCCTTAAGCGGGGTGTCCCGGAAGCGGGGTTTTACTGTATATTGTTTCTGATATTTGACTAGAGGTGATTTCTCTTATCTAGCTGCATATCATGATAATGGCAGATGCTCCTAAAATGATTGTTAATATGGTCTACACAAAGTGATTATGAACAGTCAATAGGAGATGAACAGCACAAATGATCTAGATAATCAACTGAAATGAACTAAAAGCTGTATAACTTGATGCTGATAAGACAACACTGAAACAATGGATTAATGTTAGTAAGTCGGAATCCAAGGGTGGCATAGATTTTATTAGCCGTTCTGCCGCCTAGCCCCTCTCACATGTCATGACAAATTCATTTTTGTCCAACGTATAGGCTAGGACTTGACACGACAAATCACATCCACTGCACAAAAACCACCGTTTTATTCATAGATACGACATCACAGAAGTGTATGTATTGGCTGAATATTGACTTGTTTTCATTATACAAGCCCAGGCCTTATATACGAAAGACGCGTCTTGGCTGTATTTCACACCCGGCGTATATGAGAGAAAATACCCTCTGCCCCCGCCCCCTCCCGCCCCTTTGTGTTGGTAGAAGTACAGGTGTCCTCAGTAGGAAGCCCTCCCCCCCCACCCCCGCCACCTCCCCCTGCCCGCTCTCAGTGAAGCCCTGTTCACTGGACGCTTATATATACGCCCACAGATGAGGTGTATACACACGGGGATTAAGACAACCTTGTAGACGCAAAATACCTACTTATATACACCAGGCGCATTCATATGTAAAATGATGGTTTTCGTGCAGTGATCAGAACAGAGGTTATGCAAACCTATCATAATTTGCTGTGGGGTAATGAGATGTATCGAGATGGATGATATACGACTAATTAATAGTCTCCTTTCTTTTAGATCTTCTTAAGACTAACAAAGTAAACGATTCAAGGGTGAAAAGAAAAATGTTAGATCTGAGAAAAGATATACATAGGTCAAAAAAAGGAGCAATAGTATGACCACATCATTATGAATTGTTGTTTTGAATTCTTTACTGTGTCTTTTTTAAATGTTGAAAAGATTTAAGATTGCATAACGACCAAAAACTGGAACGAATAATTTAAACAAAAGAAAAATAAAAACTGATTGCAAAAAATAATATATATATATATATATATATATGGTCTGCACAGTTTTTGATATATAAGTGTTTCATTGTTTCATTGTTCTTGTCTTTTTATTTTCCTCTCATTCACGTACTAATCAGACCAGACACCAGACCAGAACAGACCACTTATATCTAAGTGACTAATAAAAATCCCATTTTTTTTACAAAATAATTTCAGATCGATGTGTCATAAACTATAGATTAGTATGGTATGTATAACTATGTATAACAATGAAGTGGTTAAAGTTAAACAAAACCAGAAACAGATTGATGTATATACCAATATGGAAATGAATAAACTCCTTTGAAGAAAACAAGTAATAGAGTCATCAATGTTCTTTTCTCATTATGGATATTCTTTGAGAAATCAACCTACTTTGCAATATATATTTTTAGTACTTTTAGTATTGATCATAAGATCATACATTTTCGGAAAACTTTATAATGGCTGAATTGCACTGTCTTTTGCTTAATGTGTGTATGTAATGTCCTTGTCTGTCCCGTCTGTTTTTCCCAGCGAATAATGGAAGACCGCCTATTCTTGGTGAATTGTACAGTCATTATGTATGTTGATGAATAAAAAAGATAAAAATATAAATAAACCTTTCAGACCGCCAGCCAGGCCCAGGATTCACATACGCCACGGCGTGAAGAGTAGGTTGAGGTGTAAACAAAGGAATAAGGGACTGAAGCCAGATCCAACGATGTTAGATTACTCTTTGGTCTATGTGATTTAGAACTCAAGAGCCGGACTGTTTATATCCCCCGAGATTACCCATATTGTGGGTGAGTAAGTTCTGTCATTCAATATCCTGAATGAATTTAAATTGTCGTCACATTATTGTTCATCAAACTCCTCATGTTCCTTTGCAAATTTAGTACAACTAAGTCCAAGAGATGCAAGAATAATGAAACATCCCACTGTTTCCAGTCCATTCTGCCTCCCAGCCATATTAGCGCCCATGATTGTCCTCTGGCAGAGAAAGGAACCCACCACAGTGAGACACATAATTAACGTAGTCCGGGCTGGTCCTATCTTTTTATACGCAATTGCCAAACATAACATCGTCAAAGCAAAACCCACGGAATGTATTATAATGAAAGATATAGTCTTCCAATAGGTAAAGGCTGTAGGCTCCTCGGTGTAAAATGCAATTATCAACGAGATTGGTATATTAATCACAGTGCTGAGGAAGCACTGAACTGTTGAAGGAATTTCGCGTAGATACACTCCCATGGTTATTGAGTTCAGAGCATCGGTGAAGCCAGAAAGTAGGACTAATCCATATCCACTGGCCACGACTATTGCAACGTTAAAAGGTGTATGGCTTGTACCATGAGGTAGACTAGACGTGTTAGAATATAGATCTGAGTGAGTATAAGTTGAGTCGTTGAAATCATGTATGGGATCCGATTCTTGGTGTGTTTTGTTAATCAAGTATGTTGGAATGAAGCCAATTCCGAATGCCTTCCATGGCTGGGTGACAAAAAGAATACCCACACAAGCGATGAGCACTGAGATAATAAGCACTAACCCTATCTTCTTTCTCAGCAAGAATCGGTTCAGCAACGCAATACTCACATTCCCGGTAAAAGTAAACCCAGCGTTAACATGAGCTATTGGGAGAATCACTGCAGCGGCGAAAAAGAATACGTTGTACAAGAAGTTGGTAAACACCATTAGACCAACGGAAACCATATCATCCCTAGGTATGTTGATGCTCATAGCTTTACTGTACATCAGTGTCCCATATAGCATGGAGCTGACGATGTACCTGTAAAAGCTCAGCTGGAAATCTGGTATGTCGTCATCCAGAAACTGGGCACATACTGCGGAGGCGGTCCATGCGAGGACTCCACATGTTGCTATGAAGTACCCAAACACAACATCCCCTGATATCTTAGAGCACAGCTTTTCACAGCTGCCATCCTTACTCCTTTCAGGCTCCAGTGCCTCAGACCCAGCCCTCTGCTTGTCATCCGTTCTCAGGACACTATCTCCAGTGTGTTTGTTATTGGCACCATTGGTTTGTTGTTCTTGCGCAGCCGCTCCTCGATCCTCGATCGCTATGTGCAATGGTTGCAGCTCTATGTCCATGTTCCCTTTTGCGGATGGTACCCGGAGGCTACGGAGAGGAGGTTTGGATAGAATAATCCGCTGTGACACGAAGCTTCTGCTCCTATATCTTAACGCAGTCATGTCTATGTGGTACAACATCGTCATATATATACCCACGGTAATGTATGTATAGAAGACATGGTAGACTGATTATATTAGTGAATTAAGATCTGCAGTAGAGCAAGGAAAAAATAACACCTACAGGCAGAGACACCTGCTGATCCTGATGTGGTAGTACCGTTGGCTGTAACGAAGCTGACCCGAGACCCAACGAGTCTATTTGTCTATAGATAGGTTATCATATGTACATGTAATTTCCTCCAACAATTAAGATCTTGTAGAGACATTTTGTAGGTCACCTCAGAGTGTTATACAAATCAGGAACACAGGAGAAATATTGTAATAATCTTAAGATTATCGGTGACACAACCGAGATTATTTGGAAACTAATTTATCCAATGCAAAACACCCATGGTATGCGGTGAGACAACCGTTTTACTACTGTAAGGAAGAGTTTTGCATCTAATGGCCATTTATCGTACTATATTTTGTATCTGGCAAAATATGGGCAAAGTAGTGCATGTAAATTTCCTGCCTGGAGCACTGTGGAAATAGGCACTACTTGAGCCTACATTACCTCCAGAATAAAGATCAATCTAAAAAAAAAAAAAAAAAAATTAGACCGCAAATTTTTTTTTTTTTTCTATCATGATCCGACTCGAAATGTGGTGCTCCTGTAATATCAGATCGTATCCGTATTAATCTGGGAGAGGAAGGAAAGTAATACAAAAATAAAACGTAGTTGACGACGTAATATCCTCGCTAATCGCTCGGATATTACTACACATCAACTACTCGGAGATTACGGCCACTCGTACACAAAACCAGTCATTATTGTGTATATATACAAATGATACGAAATACCTATATGGGAGTTGAGTGATCATTTTTATTCACCCCTAATAAAAATAAAGATTAAATATAATGTAAATAAACATATATATATATATATATATATATATATATATATATATAAAAGGTCCACGTAAAAAGCATTGCTAAAAGCCGTATTTTATGTGACGATGCTACTATGCGATACCAACACAATACGCTCATTTTCGGGAGCAACATTTAGGCCCACAGGTCGCTATTCTGCGATCCGCAGAGGAATCGTGAATGCGGACCAACGTACATAATGTACGATTGAAAATAGTACCTTAGAAGTCGTAGCCAGTGTTGTATAAAAAATCGTTCATTTTACAAATGTCATCCTTTTTTTCCCCCTTTTTAATATAAAACTGCCATCATACATTTTGAGCTCCAAACTACTATCATTCATATTTTGGTACACACTTAAGTGCTTGTAGGCAACTTGTGGATTTAAAAAAAAATAATTTTTGTTTCACTGTTTTTTTTATGTTTTCCGGGAGTTTGTTCCACAGGCTTTTACCATAGTAGGCTGGTGATCGTTTAATAATCTCAGTTTTTGCCTTGGCAATTGAAACAAGATTTTATTCGAGACCTAGACTTGCCTAAGTCTTTGATTATGAACATTCATTAAATGATTAAAGATAATCGGAAAACAATTCATTATCGCATGTGTCCTTCTCTGACTGGCCCATGAATCAAAGACTTGTCGACTCTGACCAGAATCTCCTGTTTATGACCCCAAGCCACTCCCTGTAACCCTATACCTCCCTCTACCCCTTCCCCGTCCTCTCCTCCAGTTCCCTGGCCGCCTGTGTTGTCATAGCAATATATTTCGCCTACTCCTGACTATGTCTCGATTGAGATCAAAGTGAGAGGGTATCAATCTCCCAGCAGATATTCTGACCAGTAGCCAGACCTCTGCTTGGGGAGTGTGGTGCAAAATCGCGCCAGTCTACACGGCCGATTACGGATGAGACCAGTCCCTGTGTCACTCAGAAGGGGTCGAGGGGTAGGATACAGGGACTGAGGCCAGTCTATCCGAGACCTAGTGCGCCTTTGGGCTATGTGTCATCAACAGCACCATTTGTGTCCAGCATACCAGCTCTCAGAGCAACCCGTCACATGTATGATACCAACTAGAGAGAGGGGTAGCTCAGGGTGGTGGGACATCTGAGAGTTTCTCTCTGCCTTATCACCAATACAGGTGTTGCCGTTCAGCGCCGCCTAACGGCCCACTGTGTAGTAACGTGGACGCTCGGACAAACACGGCCGACTCCAGCCACATGCCCATAAGGCCACACAGTAATCACACCTAAAGTGTGAACAGTAGGTGTGATTACATGAGTGTTGCTTTTTGACAGATTAAATTGTTGGAGCAAACTCGGGTATTGTATCAACGTGTCTGAGCTGTCTAAACTTTATAGTTGATAATTGCTTTGGTTTTAATTTAGAGAAAGATAAGCATATGATAGCTAGGCCTACCAATGTATTAATGGGTATTCAATTTCGGTGATCCTATGCTATATCTAAAGTAATATGGAGGCAATATGCATGTGTGGCATACCAGATTTGAGCAGGAATACCATAGAATATGATGCAATCGTTATTATTTCTCTGGAAATAATGTAGATGGGTATTATGAACGTATTACACTGTGGCGTAACCAAGCAGATAAGGTGCGACACCGGCCTACGGAAAAAGGCCTATTAGAACCCCCACCACCCCACCACTACAGACAAAACTGTACCAGGGCCGGCTGCTTATATAAGGAACCCCTATTGGGCTGCACACCCTTTGGTCACCATGCTGCCACCATGGAGGGTACCCCTAAAAGTCACATTTTTAGGAACCCCCATAGGACCCCATGAACTAGTTTTAAAAGAAAGGGGAAATCAGCCAGCTGTGGGTCGTTTGTTTTGTATTTTGAAAACTTGTCAAATCTTTGGGATGATCCTTCATTTATGTCAGAAAAATCCTGAATATTTTCCACTTTTTCAAGGAACTATCTTTAAACTACTAATTGTTCCGCATATGACACAACCATAAAATTATCATGCATAATTGAGACCACGTTTTTATTTTCACATGAATGCAGAAATAAATCCCAGCCCCCCCCCCCCCCCCAACAAAAACCTTCTTGTTAAAACATACATATATGGTTTTATATACATGTAATTCTGTTTAAAGAGCTCCCTTGACTTATTCTACCCATCTCCCCCAACCGTAATTACATGTGGTCACCACTGAGTGTGACTAACCGAAAATAAGCTGGTGACATCCGCTCCCAATTTTCTCTATACTCGTTGATGATACTAATAGTTATATACTACAAAACAACTCCACGACCTTCATCAGATCGCAGGGACCTACACCTACTATACTTTGCGTTTACTCTCACAAGTTTTGAAGCATTAATTGATAATAGACAACTACCTTTGCGGAACAAACAAGGACTGAGACTTCTTCAACCAACTTTAAAAAACGCAGTTTATAACAGAAGTTTTTACTGTAGAGCCATACAGAAATGGAATAGTTTGAAAGAAGTTTATACTGCAATAAAAGAGTTTAAAAAATTCAAACTGATAGTTAAAATCAACTATTGGAACTGCTACTTACCATGATGGAGTATTGTCCCAAGCGGTTGTGTACTATCACTATACGAACCATTATATAAGATCTTAGGTCTTAGGATAATGTCAAGATCTCAGTCGATGTCTGACTAGGTTGTGTATATGACTTGTTCTTCTATGCGTATATCCATTTTACAAGCACCGTTTGTGATTGCAACAGTGCATTGTTTGTGGTTAGTATTTCTGCGGTTAGTACTTATGCGATACCTCGTATCACGTATGCGTAAATTCATCTAGTAAGCACTGATTGTAATTGCAACAGTGCTATTTGTTGTTATTGTGGTTAGTATTTATGTGCTACCATGTTTGTTATACTTTGCTATATTTACCGAATCTCACATAACTTGACCACTGTGCTCTGTAAACCACAGTTACTGCCTAGTGATAAAATCTCTGCCGTATATTTTTTTGATAATTGATATAGTGTTCCAAACAGGGATTCACTAAATTTATCTTAAGATAGAATGACTGTTCTCTGATACAGATTTGATGTATGTTGCTGTAATAAGACTGTAGAACTACTGCTGTTTTTCACCCCCTGACAATCCGACCCTACTTTATATCATCACATCATTTTAGCTTTTAAGCCTTAGGCAAGAGAAACCTCTCTGAGATAAACTGAATTCGACTTAAATGTACCACAGACTGTTCTTTCCTGGAGCTAACGTGCTCTACCCATGATATTACTGTATGAAACTCTGGACTGTTATATCAGAGGGACCAGGCGGCAGAACGGCCTGGAATGTCATCAACATGTAATGATTTAGCCTAGATAAACGTGATAAAAAAAAAATATATAAAAAAAAAAGTTCATTTCTTCTCCTATAGTCAGTGGTAGAACACCACTTAGAGCATGCAGTTCCTCGACTGTGTGCACCACTGGATCCACCCCGAGGACGAATCTCTGGGAGGACACCCCTAGGCATGTTGTAGCCGATATCAAACTCTTCTTTCATGCTCTAAATCTCATTCAAATTAAGGGATAATCAAATATTGGATCCATAGCACAAACACTGTTTCCCGTATAATCTCCACAAGTGTGGTATATTACATTTTGTATTTATTTTATGCCGAATATTCCCAAATGCTTAGATCCTATGGTCCAGATTGTTCCTACTTCTTATATGTTCTTATAAGCATACATTGAATAGACATAAACTTACAGTTATACCCTCTTTTAAAATCTTCTTTTCTTAATTTTGAATGGACATGGTACTGTGACATATGTATTGAGAATAGCACAAGGTGTTTCTACGGAAGAAAGTGATCGGGACTAATTGTGATTTGATATAACAACAACAGAAATGAGTGTATATCATTTATCATACAAGGATTATAAGTTGGCATGGCATTGCCATGCTTTTGGTTTCAACAAGTAATGTATACATGTTTTAAGAAATAAAAAAGATTATCAAACAGGCCCCTGATTCCATCCAACCCAGCCGCTAGGGAGGGAGGGAGGGAGGGAGGGAGGGAGGGAGGTGGAACCCTGTTGCAATATATATAAATACACTACTGCCACCCGCTAGTAGGTATTCATTGAACCGCAATGGGTATGCTGCTATCGGCGCCCGCACCCGGGGCCTGTTTAATAATCTAGGATCATACTTGTAGACCGTTTTCTGTACCTTGTACAAGGGTTGTCGTTTAGAAATAATCAAGTCTGTTAGCTAAGACAGTATTAGCCGTCTATAAGGTCATCAATAAATATTGAATAAGGTTGACCCACATCGTCCCTGGGTCTCCCTGGTGTACAGAAAAGGGTCTATGTGTACGATCCTCAATCATTAAACTGGCCCCTGGTGTCTAGAGCTTTCAGATTGAGGGAGGGAGGGAGGGAGGGAGGGAGGGAGAGAGGTGGAAGCCTGTTGCAATATATATAAATACACTACTGTCGCCGGGTGCGGACCACATCTGACCTGTGGGGCCCCAACCGCTAGTAGGTATTCATTGAACCGCAACGGGTGCCGACACCAGACGTGTTTGAGGGAATCAGGTCAAATAGGTCACCAGCATACAAGACATAGCCAGAGGCTCAATGTAACATAAATATAAGGATCGAACGCACCTACGACCGAGCGAGGTAGGGAGGGAGGGAGGGAGGGAGGGAAGGAGGGAGGGAGGGAGGAAGGGAGGGAGGGAGGGAGGTGGAAGCCTGTTGCAATATATATAAATGGCCAGATGTCACGGATCGTCGTCAAATGGCCCTTATTTCTTCTCCACTCAATAAAACGCTAAATATAATAGTTATCTCTGATTTTATTTTGTGTGCTGGTGGGGCTCGGTCAGAGCTTTAAAGGGAACCATGGTTTTGCCTATGTGGGGCCATAAAAAATGGAGCTAGAAGGCTGAAACTGCCCCAAAAAGGGTATTTTTTATTGATATAAAGCAAACACCATACTTGCAACTATCAGCATTATAAGTAAAAGATAATAATGTTGACAATTATTGTTCTTAACTGAGCCCCAATAGGTTAAGGAATTTTTTTAGACCATATAGACATATTTGGGCAGGCTAGTATAATTTTTTCATGGCAAAATTTACATGTGTAGTTTTAGTGTGGAAACGATTGACTCCCAGAGGGGGTGGCCCTGCCAATATCTACATATAGCATGGAGGGGAATAAAAGATGTTATGGTAAGCCTTAACATGTATCTATGTTTATATGAAAAAAATTTATGCCAAGCTGTATTGTGCATTGGGAGCCTTTTCACCTGTTTTGTGTAGTTTTTGTGTGGAAATGATTGACTCCCACCCTACAGTGATAACTCACATGTATGTTATATTCAACTATTGTCCATTCCATATAAATACCCCCTTATATCAAGGTAACTTCACATGGTACCAGCTTTTTTGTACTCCTTCTTTGTACATAGTTATGACCCTTTATCTGAGAATGTGGAAACGATTGACTCCCTGTGGAAACGATTGACCCCCTAGCTGATATTAACCTTAGTAAGGTTCAAAACAAAAAGAAAGAATACCTACTCAAACTAGTCATGGAGCTTAAAAAAATATTGGATAATTAGTCTTCAAAATTAAATTTATCAGTATAATCTCTGCAGTGGGAAAGAGGGAGTCAATCGTTTCCACATAGCATTTGTACTACCAAACTTTGGCTCTGTGGTGTATGTTTACTATAGGTATTTAACCTACCCTCATACATTCAACATATTCCCCACCCACTGTACTATTCACACACAAACGGTTTTAACCATAATCCTAACTTGATTTTTTACCCCTGTCCCTGCCCATTTGACGACGATCCGTGACATCTGGCCAAATACACTGAACCGCAACAGGTGCCTATACAATATATAAAAATACACTACTGTCGCCGGGTGCGGACAGGTATCGAGGCTCTAATTATTCAGAATACATTACTTTAGTGTATTATAAGGTAGGCCGCAAAAACCGTTCCCCGTCTCCCCTAATATATTTCGGTCTTGACCTACAGGTCAAACCGAAATAATAAACAAAAATCTCCAAAGGGCTAAGAATTTAGAATTTGTTTCAAACTGGTGTATGGGCCAGATTTTGGCTGCAGCAGGCAGGTTGCGGCAGAAATAGAAGCAGCCACAGGGAGTAGAGCGTAAAAGCTCTGCTAGGAGAGTGCACCAGAGCAAAACACTGGGGCCTGGGGGGGGGGGGCCTATTTCCCGTCACCAATCTAAAGTCAGGAACCACTGACAGACTTTTGGCACTGCTGACCCAAAATCACTCAATGGAATTGACCCATCTCGTGAAATGACCAAGGACATTTTGTGGTTAGATTATGCAATGCGGCGCCACACACCACTGATTGAAAACTTGGTCAATGAGTGAAATTTATTTCCCTCACCGATATTTCTTTACCGAGGCCCAATTAGTGGCACCACTAACATACTTTCTGGGTAACTCAAAACATATACACCCTTTTCGCTGGCCAATGGAAACAGGCCTTTAGTCAGGAAACCTAGAATTTCTTAGCCCTAGCTATTTGGGGCTAGGACCGCCTGCCATTTTCTGACAACCAACAAACTCCAATAGTGTTTTTATGGTTTAAGTTTTATTGAACATACTGAGAAGTGAGTCACAAGGTTTTGTATCATGACACAATGTTTCAGATTTAGATATGGGTAAGCCTTCATCATTTATTGAAAATTAAAGTTTGCTCTGCGGAGCTCGATGCTTTGATTCAATTAAATAAATGATGCTACACTACAGGGAATTTTTCTATCAATTGAAAGTGACCTCAGTAGATTTGAGGGGCACCCGCTCCACTATGAAATATGTCATACATGTGCAATTATAAGACAATTATATGACATTTTGTCAGACGATAATGCTGATGTCCACGGGTAATTATATGCTACCCTTACCCTTCCAGGATGTTGTATATCGTTCGATTTATCTTATTGTCCAACCTCACCTCATGACTAAACATTATTCAACGGCCCCCTGGACTGTAGCCAGGCACAAACATACAGTTAGATATGAGTATGTCCTTAACAACAAGCGAAAAAGCAATTTCATCAACTAATCTCATTAGTCCCCAATCTCCAATATCACTACCACCCGGTGTGGCCTTCATCCCGACTGTGTGGTCAGATGATGCATGTGGGAGGGCAAGCTTTGCAAGCAGGGGCAGTAACCTTGACATTGGGACCAATGTGTCCAACCTTGACATGCATCCAAACTTTGGCTCTGTGGTGTATGTTTACTATAGGTATTTAACCTACCCTCATACATTCAACATATTCCCCACCCACTGTACTATTCACACACAAACGGTTTTAACCATACTCCTAACTTTATTTTTTACCCCTGTCCCTGCCCATTTGATGACGATCCGTGACATCTGGCCAAATACACTGAACCGCAACAGGTGCCTATACAATATATAAAAATACACTACTGTCGCCGGGTGCGGACAGGTATCGAGGCTCTAATTATTCAGAATACATTACTTTAGTGTATTATAAGGTAGGCCGCAAAAACCGTTCCCCGTCTCCCCTAATATATTTCGGTCTTGACCTACAGGTCAAACCGAAATAATAAACAAAAATCTCCAAAGGGCTAAGAATTTAGAATTTGTTTCAAACTGGTGTATGGGCCAGATTTTGGCTGCAGCAGGCAGGTTGCGGCAGAAATAGAAGCAGCCACAGGGAGTAGAGCGTAAAAGCTCTGCTAGGAGAGTGCACCAGAGCAAAACACTGGGGCCAGGGGGGGGGGAGGGGAAGTTTTTGATGTATTTCCCCTGGACTACATTAGTTCGGATGATTGATCTTCGTCTTCTACTTGTTAGATGAATATGTCAAGGTTTTCGGAAAAACAGACCATGCTGGGATGGTTTTCACATGCCCTGGTGTCCGACACTGGGCCCATGTAACCAAGGGGAAAGCCATATATATATATATATATATATATATATATATATAAAGGGCCGTTTCCATTGGCCTATTTCCCGTCACCAATCTAAAGTCAGGAACCACTGACAGACTTTTGGCACTGCTGACCCAAAATCGCTCAATGGAATTGACTCATCTTGTGAAATGACCAAGGACATTTTGTGGTTAGATTATGCAATGCGGCGCCACACACCACTGATTGAAAACTTGGTCAATGAGTGAAATTTATTTCCCTCACCGATATTTCTTTACCGAGGCCCAATTAGTGGCACCACTAACATACTTTCTGGGTAACTCAAAACATATACACCCTTTTCGCTGGCCAATGGAAACAGGCCTTTAGTCAGGAAACCTAGAATTTCTTAGCCCTAGCTATTTGGGGCTAGGACCGCCTGCCATTTTCTGACAACCAACAAACTCCAATAGTGTTTTTATGGTTAAAGTTTTATTGAACATACTGAGAAGTGAGTCACAAGGTTTTGTATCATGACACAATGTTTCAGATTTAGATATGGGTAAGCCTTCATCATTTATTGAAAATTAAAGTTTGCTCTGCGGAGCTCGATGCTTTGATTCAATTAAATAAATGATGCTACACTACAGGGAATTTTTCTATCAATTGAAAGTGACCTCAGTAGATTTGAGGGGCACCCGCTCCACTATGAAATGTGTCATACATGTGCAATTATAAGACAATTATATGACATTTTGTCAGACGATAATGCTGATGTCCACGGGTAATTATATGCTACCCTTACCCTTCCAGGATGTTGTATATCGTTCGATTTATCTTATTGTCCAACCTCACCTCATGACTAAACATTATTCAACAGCCCCCTGGACTGTAGCCAGGCACAAACATACGGTTAGATATGAGTATGTCCTTAACAACAAGCGAAAAAGCAATTTCATCAACTAATCTCATTAGTCCCCAATCTCCAATATCACTACCACCCGGTGTGGCCTTCATCCCGACTGTGTGGTCAGATGATGCATGTGGGAGGGCAAGCTTTGCAAGCAGGGGCAGTAACCTTGACATTGGGACCAATGTGTCCAACCTTGACATGCATCCAAGCCATGACTCGCCATATATAGGCTGCTGACCACCCCTCTCAAAAGATCTCACAGTCTCTAAGTAGTATTCTGTACAAGGTTCTCACTACGTTCTATGGGAGAAGAATTCTTAAAACGAACACGGCTTAGATCCTTGAGAATCCACTGGCACACTGGGTGGCATCATTGAGATTATAGGAATCTTTGGGTTGCACTGATGTACGTCTTTAGCACGGGAGGCAGGCCAGTGGATTCTGAAGGCTCTAAGCCTAGTTCCTTAAGAATCATACAGAGAGTACAGAAAACCACTTAGAGAGTGTGAGATCTTATAAGAGGGGTGCTGCTGACAGCCAGCGACCTTAGTTCTTCTTAAAGCCCTTTTCCATTGGCCGGCAAAAACGGTGCAAATTGTCTGTGTTCTCCTAATAGCCTATTTACATTATGCGTCAGCATTGGTAAAGGTCCGTCGTTGGTTCCTGACTGTATATTGGTGATGACCAATGGAAATAGGCCATTAGGAGAACATAAAAGAAAATGTACACTATTTTGGTCAGATAATGGAAACAGGCCTTAACCTGATTTTGTGATAAGTGTATTTTCTTAGTGCAGGCTGAGACTGACTCCAATAACTACAGCAACAATGCATACGATTAAGCGTGGTCAAAATAAACTAAATATTATGTTTTTGACAGAGAAAAGTATATCTCAGATATTTGAATCGTTGACTCTGATAAGGAAAAAATGTTGATTGAGGGAAAGTCACGTGTAATTTGATGTCAAATGAATGAATAAAGTTTTTGCTCAAAAAAAGAAAAAAAAAAAAAATTCCGTTCCGAGAAAACTGTCCCCTTAAGTGAGCTGTGCCAGAAGGGGTATTTTACTGCATCCTCTTCTTCCCCAAGGCGAGGTGTTTTTCAGTATATCGTCATACACCTCTACACTTGATGAACTTGAGAAGACTAGGGGCGGCCTCCCTGGGTTAGAACACGACCTCTCAGAAAGTAGGTTTCTATCTCCCCGTACCCCTGAAAGAATATGATATGGATATAGTTTTATCATCGACAACGTTCTGGGACAGAATCTCCGATCGTGTCGCCCCTGCATTATTTTTGTTTGTTTTTGTTTGTTTGGTTTGATTTTACGTCCAGTCAACCATTATAGGTCCTTTCCAGACTTTCTCAAGGTTCTTTTACACCACTAGGGTGGTGATCGAATCTATGTGATGAATTCAGGTAGAAATCTCACCCCTACACATTTACCGAGGTGAGTGTTCTTTTACTTACCACACCACATAAACATGGTATGAGAAGGATGGCCTTTGTTATAGCAGTAAATCTACCACTGTTTGGGGTGAAGGAGAAAGGTGGCTGCAGTGGGATCAGAATCAACAAATTCTGACAACCTTGATATTACAAGTCCAGTGCATTAAATTTGTCTGAAACCCCTATTTGTTTGAGTTGGATAATTTATTGTTCATTTAAATTGCTTGTGATCGGTTGGTGAGATGATTTAAAATCCATTTGTGCATCAAGTCATCTAACGTTTTTTAAGGCAGGTCAAATTTACGAAGCTTGAGCCTTAGACAGTCAGTTTTGTTTTTGTTTTGATCATGATCACCCACAATCAAATAGGTATTTATTCATTCCAGATCACAATTTCCCATGATCAAGAGTTTGAATGTGAGATTTTGCTATACAATTATAAGTCAACCTGGAAGTAGATGGCGCTATGAACAGCCTTCTAGACATGGGGGCGGACATTTTGGTGAAGCACCTACATAGTACTAAGCCTATGGCCGGTTTGAAGATTTATTTATGATTATATTTAATAAGTGGGGTGGTGTTAAATAATTATCAAGTCATTCCATTAACAAGATGAAACTTCCCTTAAAGTTTCAGACCAAATAAGCATGTGATAACCTCAGGTTAGACTAAATGCAACCAAAATAATTATCATAAAAACGAGCGATTTTCTTCGAGTTTGAATATTTGAGTCATGTCTCGATGATGTAAATTGTGCATTGTTTATATGAATTAGTTCCTATGATGCCCGTCAGATGGCCGAAAAAGCCGTATTTTCCTGGGATAATACGGCTTTCCGGAATCTACTCACTAGCAATCTGTAGGCTTCATAGGCTCAGTATGGAGACTCCGTATTAAGTGGTAATAAAAATTGATACCTGGATATTTATGGTGCCCCGTGGTTCTACGAGGTAGGTGCCGAGCTGCTCAAGTATATGGTGATTGGCAAAGCTTAGTTGGATCTTCATTGCTGTCAAATGTGTAAGTAAATCAGGTGAGAACACAACGCTTCATATATATTAATATTCGGTCATGTTTTTTGATGTTCTACAATTATTGGAATGGTAACTAAACTCTATATTAGCTTAAAAGCTTATTCTAAGAACAAACACAAATTATGAACCCATTGTAAAAGCGTTTGTGCATTATATTCAAATGAATTTGCGTGTTGTTCTTAGATACTAACATATTTTCGATTAGATAGCATATACATAAATATCATTATACATCACTAAAACACATGTCAAAATGAATAAAAGAACTACTTGGTTGAATACATACGCAGTCCGTTACTTTCCATAAGTGAAGCATAACTGACTGTATCTCCAAACAGGCAGTACCGAGGCATCTTGGATCCAACCACTCCCGCTACCACAGCCCCTGTAAGGAATGTACGTATCTATATACATTAATAGATGTTTGTGGACAGATGGTCATAAACCTTGAAAGGTTTATGTGTAATAATATCTGCGTCCAACCTTGGTGAGATGTGGGTAATTCGATTTACAAGCCATGATAACCAAATTACTTTTTCTATAAAGACAAAGTATGGATCCATCAGATTTCATCATATATCATTGACAGACATACGACCACTTCAAATGTCTTGTTAAGATATGTTTTGCCAAGGTCATTCACCAGGTCGAGACGAGTAGTTCTTTTTAGACGCAATGTACACTGAGCTAAAAAAGCGTCAACGATAGGCCTTACAATGCACCTCCCCTAACAAAATCAAAATCGCGTCGGAAAATCAACTAAAATAGGAGCAATTCATCACATGCCTATGATTACTCTACAATGCACACCACCTGTCTACAATTTGTTCCAGACGGATAAACTGTTTCATAAGGTATCTACGACATTGACGACCTGACGACTGAACAAGATGTAAGACAGAAAAACAAGGGAGACAACGTCGTAATATTAGGAGCTAATCCGATAGAAAGTAAAGACACTGCGTAGCTAATCGTGCTGTGAATGCTTGATCGTGAACAATTTTTCTAATTCTGAGATATATTGTACAGAATACTTGTTACGACAAAGCTGTATTATTTCTAATACAAAAATTACAGAAGAGGGGAGCACGAAATGACAACGAAGTAAGAAAACTAGATGCTGAAATGTCATTTTGATATTGAAACCAAGGTTATATCGCAGAGTAAAGAGTACAATTAATTACGTATCAGAAGTACGTGAAATGAAGATGATGCTCTTAAACAAGACCACAAAAAAGCAACTTTGTAAGTCATTGGCATCTATGAATTGATTCAAAATATCCTGGTCGTTGGAAACTAAATTCGAAATACTTGTATTTTGTTCTATTTTAATTGTAAATAAAAGCGAGACGACAAAAACCGTCATAACATTTAATCCAAAGACCCTATTTTTACCTGGATGTACTCTATATTGAGCGTTTAATCTATGAATTATTACTCAGTCACAGACTGGTAGATACGCCCGTTCCGCATAACAGCATCAGGGCAGGTATTTACCAGTCCATGAATACAGGTGTTGCCGTTCAGCGCCGCCTAACGACCCACTGTCTAGTTACGCGGCCGCTCGGACAAACACTGCCTGGTCCGGCCATATGTGTATAGGGAACACAGCAATCACACCTAAAGTGTGAATGGTGGGTGTGATTACAGGAGTGTTGTTTCTTGACAGATTAAATTGTTTGAGCAAACTAGGGTATTGTATCATCGGGTCTGAGCTGTCTAAACTTTATAGTTGATAATCATCTTGGTTTTAACTTGGGAAAAGATAAGCATATTATAGCAAAACCTGCCAGTGTATTAGTGTGTATGCAGTTTTGGTGTCCCTGTGTTATCCATGGTATATCTAAAGTATCATTGAGGTGATATGCATGTATGATACATCAAATTGTAGCTGGAATACCATAGAATACGATGAAATCATTGTTATTTCCCTGAAAATCAGATACATGGGTCTTATGAATGTATTACGCTCATATACTGAGTGATCCAATGTTAAAGAATACGTTGCCAGGGATATGTTTGGCTTCAGACATGGCGTAGCTAAGCAGATAACGTGCGACACCAGCCAGTGGAAAAAGGCCTATTCATAATGATTATCAGTTTAAACGTCAGGTAAGTTGTTCCACTATGGGGCACCTACCAGTGTGGATGCCGATACGAATTCTCAGCTTCTCCTCTGGTCTGTGAGGAATCCTGAAAAGACGGATGCCTTCTAGAAGATCCAGAGACAACTGTGCTATCTGACCCGCATGTCGCATTCCTAGGTGTAATAGACAACAGAAAGCATGAACTATTATTTTTACATACCTATGTGGCTGAACGTCTATGATATACTACCCACTTCTAGGGGTGTAGTATTATAGAAAGACATGGTTAGTGTGGCCGAATCTGGAATCTGTTCAGAGATATTTTGGTCAGAAATATTCACCGAAGTCGAAGACTGAATATTTCTGACCAAAATATCGAGGAACAGATGGAATTCGGCCACACCCACTATGTCTTTTTATTATTATATACCGATATTCGATTTAAATGCCATTTTTGTACTTACATTATCAACCTATTTCAACCTCCGAAATAAGTCACGTGGTACGGTGTGGCGTAAAAATATTTTACGCCACAGTGCGGCCGAACGGAATCTTTTCTGCTATCGCATAAAAGTGAGACATTCGTGCACCGGTATATAATAATAATGTTCGGGCACACGGCGCCCGTAGTGAATGTCTCAGGTCAAAATCTACATAAATAAGTATATAAAATTATATTTTTCTTGATATCTAGGTATATAATAATAAAAAAAACGTAGTGACTGAGCCCGTAGGGATGCCAATTTCGGCCTTTTGATGCCACAAATACGTCCCTCTGCCTGCGGCATCGGGACGTATTTATAGCATCAAAAGACCTCGAATGGCCATCCCTTCGGGCTCAGTAACCACGTTTTCTCTTATTACATACCTGAGTGCAAATGTTAGTGAAATACTACCCTCTCACAGGGGTGTCGTATTCACCGACTACGGCCCACTATGGTGCACTTCGTCGCACTGCAATACTCTAGTGTGCGTCAAGCCTAGTCTCTGCATTCGATAAGCGTGCATAATCGACGTCATTGTGACCAATGTCAACATGGCGGACGACGACGGTTTGCGACTTCAAACTCGCGATACAGGCCCCCCGTAACAACTACAAGTGTATACTGACCAAATATCGAGGAATCTAACATGTGGCGGTCACCTAAAGGGGTGAATCCACCAGGCCGATTTCTCACCCGATCAATTGTTCCTGGGCCCTTAGAGGAAGCTCACGTATTGTAATTAATTTAATTCTGATAATAATAGTTTGATAAATGACCATTTTACAAAGATTTGAGAAATTCTAGGGCATCCGATAATAATCGGTGATTGTCTGGCTACGGAATCGGCTACCGTCGGTCCAGTGGAACACCCCCTTAATACAGTTTAAATTGCTCAAATATTCGGAATCAATCGATAGTAATAACTCGCCTTGGTTCGCAACGTCAGGGTGAATGTCAGCCATAGGTGACCAAGAACCAAAACATAGTTCGCCCACAGTCTAGTCATTTTCTCTTAATACAGCAGGAGGATAGATGTGAGCAGCACATAATATCAAGAGACGTCACGAGTTTGAGTCTGAGTTTATTTATGCCACTCATTTTGTTGGCTCCGTAATGTCACTCGTCTTCGACTCGTGAAATTATGGAGCCAACAAAATGAGTGGCATAAATAAGCCCAAACTCAAACGAGTCGCGTCTAGATTTTATCCTACCCCGTTTCCATATTTTTTCAGTATCAGAAAGTAGTGGCATAAACAACACTTTATGTCACTACCCGTGACATAAACGAATCCCATTTTAAGCCTATGGCGTTTTTTATTAGGGGTAGGATAATGCTTAAGGCTGGGCCCCAAACAACGCCGACGCGAGCCAACGCGAGCCGATACAAAGTTACCATATCGTAGCGTATCGGTTCGCGTCAGTGTGCGCTGTAACGTGTTGGGAGGGTTCATGAAAAAGGTGCCATGGTCCCGATACACTACGATATTGCTCACGATGCAACCAGTGTAATAAAACCATATTTCCTTCATAATTCCAGAAATAATGCATATTCATGATTGATATTTTATCTGTAGATACAAAACGATATTATATGATATCTCGTGATAATATCTAATTAAAAAAACCAGTTCCAAGTTAAGGTATAAAATGGTCTATTTGAGACCCTTATCTACTATCAATTTTCAACATTTTTGCAGAGTCGCATCACCATTATATATCCTAGATATTCTGATAATTTCATAATTTTCCATTCATTATTTCATATGATTTCCCCTGTAAAGTGTCATCTATACACACCAACGCGCACCGACGCGCACCGACGCGCTACGACAATCGATACATGATCGATTGTCGTAGACCCTCTACGATATGTTTTTTTTATCGGTTCGCGTCGGTGCGCGTCGGGCCGCGTCGGTAGCATTATCATAGAAACCTGACCAACTGCCCCGATAACCTCTACGATTTTGCTACGATATGAATTGGGGCACGTTGGTTAGCGTCGGGAGCCCGGTGGACACCCCCCTTAGTGGAATTCATGTACCTCACAGGGTTCAAAATGTCATGAGATTCTGTTCTTTTTCAGGGGTAAATATCACAAACAATTGCAGGTGAAAAAATATGTCTCACGAAAACGGAACCCTATGATTTAGATGAAGAATATAGGTTTGAGTACATAGTCTCAACAGGATTTGTCTCAGACAAACACCCTGTGAGGTGCATGAATCCCATCGTGTGAATCCCACTTTAGGGGAGCACACAAGATTGACTCCTTTCACATACAAGTGACCATATATGCTCCGAGAAGCTGACGCGTAGTAGTATCAGAACGTATACGAGGATATTACATAGGGTCAACTCCGAGGATAATACAATCGGTTTTATCTGAAACCAGTCTATATTGTATTCATCATCCACCTTCATCTTACTGGTTGCGTGTTTTCAGGTCACCTTAGTCATGTGCAATAACTTCATCCGCAATATATTTTCCGTATGCCCTAGGGGGTCGTGTCGCTAGTTATGAACCGTTTCAGAGCTGCAAGATTCGAGCCATCAAACGGTGTATGACCTCGTAGGCTATCCCTGCCCCAAATCGTTACATGAAAAGGATTGTGGGAAGACACGTGAATAATTCATACAAATTGTCATATTTTTGACATACATTGTACGGGACGATAGGTCTAGTATATCTCAGCTATGCATCCCCCCTAGTACAGACACCTATACCTATATAAAATGACCTGACCATGTTGTACAAGGTAAAAACTGAGATCAGAATAAATTTATTGTAGGTATAGAACTAAACACGGTCCAGATTAGTTACATGGTCGAGTCTCAGAAAAGTGATGCAAATTTGAGTTATTTAGATCTGATGTAATAAAATACGATCTGAAAGTATAGTACTTGGGGATTGCTAGCATATATTGCTAGAATATCCTTCTCATTAAATCATAATAGGTACCTACGTATACAAGTTTAAACACTTGTAGGTTTCCAATGGTCTTTTATACATATTCAGGAATGGAGATGTTTCACATATTGAAATTATACATTTCAGTTTTAGATCTGAATACTTTTGTTTAAAATCTCTCACTATTTGGTTCTGTTCCCATGGATCAGTTCCCAATCGGAAAAAAAAAATTTGTTTGGACTGTAGCCAGCAGCAAAAGCCATTGACCCCCACTTACCCAGCACGTCCCCTCCTCCATCAACCCGCCCCTTATTTTACTTGCCTGAGCAACCACTGTGGCCATTGACTTCTCAAGAGCTCATGTCTAATTACTTAATCACCTCCTAATTACTTCTGTAAGATTTCCCAAATAGCTTCACCCAATAAACCTTTCCAGATTATACTCTTCTGGGCTAACCAGGGAGGCTTGCCGTATTGCAGGACGGAAGAGTGTTCAGTGACTGAGGATGCCCTCACCCTGCCCCAATGGTCACATATATATATATATATATATATATATATATATATATATATATATATATATATATATATATATATATATATATGTGCCTCTGACCATGTTGGGACACAGAATTCAAACTGGCCTCCCTACATTCGTTCACTTGCTCCAAGACCACCCCTCTCATAAGATCTCACACTCTCTAAGTCGTATTCTGGAAAAAGGTTCTCACTGCGCTCTATGGGAGAAGTATTCTTCAAGAAATAGGCTTAGAGCCTTGAGAACCCACTGACACACAGAATTCCCGCTAGGTGACATCACTGAGGTTATAGGAATCTCGTTGCGTTGATGTACGTCTTTGGCACGGGAGGCAGGCCAGTGGATTCTCAAGGCTCTAAGCCCAGTTCGTTGAGAATTCTTAGCCTAGTAAGAGTACAGAATACGACTTATAGAGTGTGAGATCTTATGAGAGAGGTGCCAAGACTATCAGATATTTTGGATCCACCCACCCACCCTACCAAAAAAAACCATACTGTACTCTAGAATTCTGAATAGCTCATGACTAATTACTTGATTACCTTCCTCTTTACCCCTGTAAAAGCTACCTCATAAAATTGCTCCAGTAATTCCACTCAATAAACTGTTCCATATTATACTCTTCCCTGTTTTAGTCATTGTGTGCCGTATTTGGTAGTAGGGCACCACCAATCCATAACTAATGGCATGGCCACTCTGTTCGAAACTAATGGGTATTACCATACGTCCTAGCCTCAGTATTTCAACAATAAATGGTCGATTCATCTACTTCTGAAAAGCTAACAACTCGATAATCTCACTTTCATTCCTTACTCACCATTCCTCTGGGGTACTCCGCTGGCTACCATGTATGCATCTCCAATTGTCTCCACTTTAAATACATCATACTTGGCAATGGTGGCATCGAACAAGTTGTACATCGCGTTTAGACACTCGACGACCTTAGAAAATAGAGTACAATGATTCTTTTTTATTCGAGATTGTTTTGAGACAACAATGTTCGCTCTCATGAGCGATCTTCCTCATTGAAGTCTTTTGGACATACAGGACATAACAGTATACGCAGACTTATTATCAGTACATACATAGGGGACACACAATTTACAAGGTATATATACATAACTGAAACAACAACAACAACATGGTGATATGAATACGCAATGGTTTGTTGCCTTTCAATGAGGTCAGTATATAGGATAAACCGACGCCTTTTTGATCTCTTTTTGATTTAGCCAAACATTTCTGTTTATAACAGAGGGAGGAAAATGTTGAAGTGCGCATGGTTCAGTGCACATGGGAGTGGCAAAGCCGAGTGCAGTGATATGCGACATTGCCGGAGAGCGATAAACAACACGACTAACTCGAGAAAGGTTTAGAATATATCCTACCCCGTCTAGATTACTTCAGCAAATTAGGAAATAACTTAAAACTCACCGATAATCAGTGATAATCATTGGTCTCTTTTCTAATGGCGTCATTTGATAACTGTATCCCACTAGAGCGATAAATTTCAATTACCTGCACCGTAGACCAAATACAGTCCGCTAATGTTAAGCCTATGGAGTTTTTTTTATTAGGGGTAGGATAAAGGGGGGGGGGGGGTGTCCACTGAGCTCCCGACACACTCCGACAGAGCCCTTCCGACAGGGATTTTCTTTGTCGTAGTGTGTCGTAAGCCTTGTCGTAGTGTGTCGTAAGCCTTGTCGGAGTGTGTCGGAAGCAGTGGGTACTTAAGATGGCACACTGGGTGTGTCATATTCCTGAGATGGTATTACCTGTGGTATAAAGGTAATGCTGATGATGTGGTATTGTTACATTTATTCGAGATATTAATTTCTAGTAGTCGATGCACTGTTCGGCAAGTCAATGCAGGCTGGAATGTCTGCCGTAAAGAGATTTTTTTTAAAAATTAGTTTATTTATGCTGAAAGGACATCAGGTTTAAGGCGGTATGAGTGTCCTTAGACCCAGCATCCACCTACTACGATATAGCTCCGATATGGTGTCCGATGCATCTCCCGATAAAAAATCAAAATCGCGTCGGAAGGTCACTTAATATGGGGCAGTTGACCACGTTTCTGCGATTAGACACCGATTAAAACCCCATACAATGCGTGGTGGATTGGCATGTGTCTACAGACATATGTCTACGATTTTGCAACTTCCCGATATGTGTCCGATATTTGCCTTTTTGTATCGGTGCCATATAGGTAGGTCTAAATTTCTATCGTAGTAGGTGGACGCCAGACCTGATAGTCTTTTGGTATACCCTACCTTACAATTCGCATTCTATCAGAAACAATGCAGCTTTGTCGTAACAAGTATTCTGCATAATATATCTCAGAATTTGAAAGATTGTTCACGATCAAGCATTCATAGCAATATAATACATTTCCAACAGAGATATGGCCTCCATATGTATGGAGTCCGGATTAGATGGCAGCTGACCTGTTTTGCCATGCTTTAGGAGAGGTGAGCCAGAGCATGCCTAGTTCTGCTGCATGGCTGTCGGGCACAAAGGGGATCTGGAGCAAGGAGCTTACCAGAGAGCCTAATACTTAGTTAGGCTAAAGGGTGGTGTCCATCAAGGCTAGACAAGGCTACGACAATGGGTTCCCGACAAGGTCCACGACAGCTCTACGATTGGAAGCCTTGTCGTAGGCTTGTCGTGGTTGGTGGACCCTAGTTCCTGACAAGAGGCTACAACAAGGCCACGACAGGCTGCGACATGAAGCTTGTCGAGGGCCTGTCGGGGGCCTTCCGACAAGGCTACGAGAAAATCGAACAAGTTCGATTTTTGCTACAACTGGACCTTTGTCGTGGAGTGTTGTGGTTTCCTCGATATCACTGTCGTAGTGTGTCGGAACCATGGGTGCCTTTTTTACGGCAACCAGCAACGTCTACGACACGCCCCCGACAACGCTGTCCCAACACTGCTCTTCTCATGACAGCTGCGACAAGGCTGCGATTGGAACTTTCATGTCGGCACTTGTCGAAGCCTTGTTGTGGTCGGTGGACACCCCCCTTAAAGAGGGGCGTCTACCAACCACGACACAGCTACGACAATGGGTTCCTGACAAGGTCCACGATTGACTTACGTTCGGAGGCCTTGTCATGGTTGGTGGACCCCAGTTCCCGACAAGAGTATACAACAAGGCAATGACAAGCCCATGATTGGAAGCTTGTCGGGAGCATTCCGACAAGACTACAACATGGAACATGTTCAATTTTCCCCACAACTGGAGCTTTGTTTTGGAGTGTCATGGCGTGTCGGGAGCGTGGCGGGTGCACTTTCAGACACACCCCAACAACGCTGTCATAAAGCCCCCCTTCTTACGACAAGGCTGCAGGAAGCGCCGATTTGAATTTTCTTGTCTGCGCTCGTCATAGCCTTGTCGTGGTTGGTAGACGCCCCCCTTTCTGCTTGACATAGGGAACAATCGTGTGTTACTAAGGTGGGGGTTGTCATGGAATCTTACCGATTCAAGGTACCCCATGCATGTGCGATGTCACAAGTTTCTAACTGATGAAATCGGTCATCGTTGTAATATTGATATACCCACACCTATGTATCAGTGACACTAAACAAAATTAATTAACCCTTTGGCGCCGGATGATGCCTTAAGGCATCGCTGTGTGTCGCCGGATGATGCCTTAACCCTTTCCTTACCGGACCTGGTCGCAGGTGCATGTCTTTGAATGCCACATGCCTGACACTGGACCACCTCTGTAGGGCAAGCCTATGCTACAATTGGTGAGAAAATGTATTCTTTTCCATCATATCTAAAGTAGGCAGTCAATGTTTCTATGGTGATAACTATAAAATCATTTATTAACTACGACTATGAAGGCATTTTACATAATCTCTGAAAAAATTATAAAGATCCATCTTGAATTAGCTGAGATAAATGATATTTTAACAAGAATGGAAAATGATGCCTTGAGGCATCATTTGTGCTGGCTACGAGAGTGCCTTGAGGCATTAATGGTAAGGAAAGGGGCAACATTTTCTTATACTTACAAAAATCATAGTTTATGTGTAATAACTTTGTAAATAATTGATCAATGATAATGAAATTTTCAGAGAATGTTGGTATAACATTACACTTAAGATTCCGAAATATTCATAAAATAATATTAAAGATCACGTGTTTAATCACGTGATCAATCAGTGAAGTTATCATAATTGGCCTGAAAAGGCCCGTCCCCCGGTGGTATATATACTAACACCCTACCCGGCCTTACAGACATTGATTTGCCAGAGGTGCCCGCCGTGAAGGGGTAAAACTTATTGCGTATGGGAATCTTGTATAGGTAAAAGGAAGCCTCAATATGAATAGTCTGCAGACTCTCAGGATAGTTTTTCCACGTATACATTGTCCATTTCTGATGGCTAGAAGCAAAGTTTTCAAATTTAACAGCGTGATAATTGTAGCAGGCCCTGGGGTTGGTGTGTTTGACGAAGCATGCAAGGCGATGGCAATACCCTCTGAGAAATATGCCTTTATTCTAGACAATCATATTTTACAACTATTATATTTCTTGAAAGATTTATTGACGTAAATTGTGATCTTTCACTCGTCAGGTAGAAAAGTTCAGAGAGCACAAAACAAAACAAAAAAACAAAACAGAGACAACAAAAAAGTAGAAGAACTGTTACACACATACCAGGGTGGAATTACGAGAAGGGATATACATACCATAAACTACAGAGTGGTCGGCTAAGAGTGCAAATTCACACAATAGTAAAATTTGGCTAAAATCATAAAGATGAGCTATGCGATCAGAAAGAAATACAAGTAAATAAATAAATAAATAAATACGTTCCCTCCCTATCCTCGATTTACGTTCAATTTAGACCATGCAATCTAAGAGTTTTAGTCCAACAAACAACACAAAATTATCTCATTTCTACTGGAAATTCAGTTTCAAAATATACCATATTCATAGCTGTTTTGAACGCATCTCGGTATGCAATTGACTGCATTCCATAATTGGATACCATGGTATAGTGGATATAATATTGAGCGTGTCCTTTTCTGGTCTTTTCAGCTTAATTCTAACTTTATCAGTGCTTCATGTTTATCGAGGTATATCTACTATTAAATTTTCATCAAAGGATGCCGACCAATGGATCACGGCCAAAAGCTGTAATCAAGTGCGCCGTAGGTTTGCTCTGTTTAGCATGATATCTACCGATACATGATTCTTCTGCGGTAATTAAAACAGTAACGGAGCAAATCATTGAACAAAGTTTGTAACTGTGACGCTTCAGCTTCTGTCAACGTCACAGCAATTAAATCGCAATATTCTAGTTTTGAACTTCTCATGGATTTCCCATACGGGTACGATAAATACGGCATCAAAATCACATACATCTTTATATTCACAGCACTGGATGATAACAGACAGGCATGATTCGGTAAAACATCAAGCAATGGGGTAATTGTCTTATCGTCATCAGAATAATCTTCTTCAACACATTCTTAAATTCGTCTTTTTTTGTGTATTTATTTAGGGAGTGAATTCCAATGCATTACAATGTTGTACATCGCTGATTTGTGAAAAATTTCCTTTCGTATTTTCTCCATTAATCTTGAAAATCGGTTGTTGCCGTATGTTCTTCCCTTTGCTCTATAGCTGTAGCACATTACTATTAAGGAGACCTCTGTGATACCTAGCAGTAGTTTCAAGCCTATAAGACACCGAAATATGTTCCCAATTCATCCCGACCATCGGCTCAGTGAGAGTCGGGAATGAATTTTCGATGTCTTTTACCTATAAGACACCGACATGATGTTTGTCCCCGATCACACTTCCCTCTTTTATAACCTCGTAAATTACCCGGGATAAGATCAAAGAGAGCGGGCGGGTGCCGGGCCCGGCTGGGCCCCGGGCCGGGTGATAAGTATATATAGGCAATAATGCAAAGTTTAATAACTTCTGGTCTATTTAAAATATCAGAAAACGGTTTTCAGATCTATGATCGCTTGTTTCTCCCCTTCACATCGATATAAGACACTTTTAAATCGGACTGAGGGATATATAGCAACGCTCTTTAAATGGCATGCTCAGAATCGGTATCAATCGGTGAAAGTGCGTACACCGGAATCTTAAGGTCGGGCAGAGTCGGTCATATCTGACATGGTAGTAATGCCCGACGCGTCGGGAAAAGCAATAAAATCGGGTCGGTGAAGTGCGTACACCGACCCGATTGATGCAGATTGTCACAGACCCGACGGATCCGTCGGGCAAAGGTAGAATCGGGCACAGCGGTCGGGTCGGTGTCTTATAGGCTTAAGACACCGAAATATGTTCCCGATTCATCCCGACCATCGGCTCAGTGAGAGTCGGGAATGAATTTTCAATGTCTTTTACCTATAAGACACCGACATGATGACTGTCCCCGATCACACTTCCCTCTTTTATAACCTCGTAAATTAACCGGGATAAGATCAAAGGAAGCGGCCGGGTGCCGGGCCCGGCTGGTCCCCGGGTCGGGTGATAAGTATATATATATATAGGCAAAAATGCAAAGTTTAATAACTTCTGGTCTAATTGAAATATAAAAAAAAAACGGTTTTCAAAGCAAGCACAGCGGTCGGGTCCGTGTCTTACAGGCTTTAAACGTCTTTTTGTATAGATCAATATGCCACATGTACCAGACGATTATTTACAGCTGAATGCATTATTTTGCAGGTGAGAAGGGTTACGTAAAGGCTTGGCTCCACTGGTGCGAAGTGATTGTCGCACATGTTTTATGGGCCCATAAAACCCGGTCGACCATATTTTATTACCCCAACTGAGACAAATTCATCTCAAGGACGTCCAGGGATATGCCACACTGATGCGATGTAAACGTCGCAATTCACGCATCATGGATATATATGTGGCACTGCAATTCAAAATCTGGCAAATTTATGAAACATACTCAGGAAATATTATCAGAACTGTAACTAATGATAACTAGATAATATCAAGAGACGTCACGAGTTTGAGTCTGAGTTTATTTATGCCACAGATTTTGTTGGCTCCATAATTTCATGAGTCGAAGACGAGTGGCATTACGGAGCCAACAAAATGAGTGGCATAAATGAGCTCAAACTCAAACGAGTAGCGTCTAGATTTGATCCTACCCCGTTTCCATATTTCATCAGTATCAGAAAGTAGTGGAATAAACAACACTTTAAGTCACACCCGTGAAATAAACAAATCCCATGCTAACCATATGGCGTTTTTTATTAGGGGTAGGATAATGTGAGATATTGACCCTCATAAAACCAAATTTTATTCCAACTTGCTTTATTTACTCTTGGGGTATCTCAGCTTACGTTTGACAGGAGGTTTATTCGATCTTGTTCGGAAAATGAATTTTGGCACTTGCTCAATTGTTGTAGTAGCAGCCTCGTGTTTGAACCACTTAATAATATTTTATAATATATAGTAGTTGGTGTGACGGTGCCCCAAAAAATGCACCGACAAGAGATGGGGAAGATAGAAGACAGTGGTGCTCCCTAATAAAAAATGGGAATGTTAATCTGTGACACTGCCAGACACTGCCAGACACTCCCATATGACGACCGATTACTAGACCGATGGCACCACGGACCGATGGCACCTGGATTGATGGCACCTCATCGGTCATTTTTCCTAGACCGATGGCACCACTGTCATTCTCTATTCCTAGGTCTGGTTCACGCGAGGAACTTCAAGCGGATCCGACGAAAATCTAACGTTTTATATGTGGTAGGTAAAAACCTCTTAAAGGTATCTTCTTATAATACGATATCCACTCTAACTGTTAATTTTAAGGTTCAGGATAGACTTGCTCAAGTCTTTGATTATGAACATTCATTAAATGATTCACAATCAGAACAAAGTTCATCAAAGTATGTATCCTTCTCTGACTGGCCCATGAATCAAAGACTTGTCCACTATGAACATAATCTCCTGTTTATGGCCCCAAGCCACTCCCTGTCACCCTATACTTCCTCCTACCCCTCCCCCTCCCCTCCTCCAGTTCCCTGGCCGCCTGTGTTGTCATAGCAATACATTTCGGCTGCTCCTGACTATGACCCAATTGTTATCAAAGAGAGAATGTATCAATCTCCCAGCAGATATCCTCACCAATAACCAGGATATCTGTATGGAGAGTATTGGAAATACTGGTGCTAAACAGCGCCAGAAATCCAACACCATTACCGATTGTACCAGTCCCTGTATCCCAGCGAAGAGAGTAGGCATAGGATGCAGGGACTGGAGCCAGTCAAGGTTCAGGGGTAAGTCAGGGTGTGCCCACTGTTTTACTGTTCGGGACCACGGGTGGCCGGCCGGGACCCCCGGCTGCCGGTGCCGAGGGGCCCGGAGCCGTTTTTTTTTTTTTTGATTTTGTTAAATCATCACGTTAATTCTTCTATATGCGATTATAATATACTCTGTAGTTGAAAAATGGTGTACATAATATAATCTGGCATTAACCATCAGTCTAGGGAGTGGTGCCATGGACCGATGGCACCTGGACTGATGGCTCCTCATCGGACCAATGGCAATATTTTTCCTAGACCGATGGCACCACTACCTAGACTGATGGCACCACTCACTTAGACTGATGGTTATTGCTAGATTACACTGTTTACACCACTTTTCAACTACCGGGTATATTATATTCGCATATAGGACAGTTTTTCTGATGATTGAAAAAAAAAGACCCGGCTGCAGCCCCCTCGGGGTCCCGGCCAGCCACCCGCAGTCTCGGCCGGCCCTAACCATAACCTATCCCTAACATTCATCAAACTTAGGTGGTGCCATTAGTCTAGTCAAGTGGTGCCATCAGTCCATGTGCCATCGGTCCGTGGTGCCATCGGTCCAGTTATACCGAACCGATCATATATATAGTCAGGGGGCCAGCCCCTGAAAAAATGGCCTTTCGTTCCATGGAAGTATAGCAGCAATTTTATTGTATCAAATGAAAGCTAAGACTTTGGCCATTCAAGATATGGTATCCATTTTTCTGTAAATGTGTCCATTTGACCTTTTATTAGAGGTCAAAGGTCAAAGGTCATCACATTTCAGAGGGTTTTGAAATTGAAATATATTTTGTCATTTCTCCAAGAGTATTAAGTTGATTTCTTAGATATTTGGTAAATATATTGAGACACCATAGATCATCAGCTTTTGTCACCATCTTGATTTTGATCAAGGTCAAGGTCACCAAATGGAATGTTTCCACCCAGAATTTCACCCAATTTCCTATAAGGACTTACAATAGTTTCTATAACTTGTTCTAATATGCCTGTCTTTCAACTTAAATGATATATTTAGATACCTGACACCATACCCTAGTTATGTCTTAAAGATGTAATTTCTATCATGCACCATTAAGCCACAGCGAGGTCAAAGGTCAACATATATGTTCATACAAAAGACCAACATAGGCCACTGAAATTGAGACATATTCTTTCATTTCTCAAAAAGTATTTGGTAGATTTCTTAGATATTTGGCAAAATTATTGGGACACCATAGAGCTATCAGCCTGTATCACCATCTTGATTTTTTCTCAAGGTCAAGGTCACCAAATTGAATGTTTTCTTCCAAAATTTCACAATATTTCCAATAAGGATTTACAATAGTTTCTATAACTTGTTCTAATATAGGTGTATTTCAACTTGAATAATATATTTGGATACCCTGCACCATGCCCTAGCAATGTTCTAAAGCAAGTCTTCCCATCATGCACCAATAAGCCACAGTGAGGTCAAAGGTCACGGTATCTGTTCATACATAGGCCACTGATGTTGAAATATATTTCGTCATATCTTTAAGAATATTATAATAGAGGAGAAGAGGGTCTGGATATTAACCCTGCCTAAACTGCAGCTTGTTGTATCGATTCTCAACTACACAATGCAGGACTGCTCTTTGTGCCAAAGGGTTCTGATAAAAATCGTTTTCAGTGTTCTGCGCACCCTGGTTTCATTGAAAAATAAAGATGCTTCCCAACAGAGTGTTTTGCAATATCTTCGGGTCCTTTGCCTTCGATTTCCAAGTGCTCTGATAAAATATGGGGAAGAGAAAAGTCGATCGGTGGAGCTCCCCGATAGGATATCGGTAACCATTATTGATGACACTACAAGTCATTGAGGCTTCTATATCTGATGACCGATCATACAAGGTGTGCCCGTTGCCGAACTAATTTTAGATAACCTTTCAAACATAAAAATCCTTACTGAGGGAATGTTTAAAAAAAAAAACCCCAAAAAAAACCGATTTCCCTTAGCAGACGATTTCATAGCGCTTTGCTACGCAATTTTGGGTTTCGAAGTCTTTGGTCGGATCTGTATTCTTTCCTTGACACTTTGAACGCATAACAATCGGTCGGCGATGCCACATTCTTTAATATGTGGTCAAAATCAGTATGTATAAACTGAGCCTGGCTACTACTTCCCACCACCGGTTAAGCCCAGTACACATCTACCAATTTAGGGTTGAACGATTAGTTCCGATATTGTATAGGAGTCGGTGAACTTGTCGCAGGCAAATATGTAACCCCTCAACTCGTGTCGGCCACCCAATCAGGGACCATTTACCAATGTTTCGTTGCCAGGGACTGGATTATCAACATTTTGATTAACTTTTAACAAGCATTTAGGAACATTGAACGACAACTCGACAGTGACAAAAGGACATCTCAAGGAGGGATTCACCAACCATTGGCTGACCCTTGCCTAGCTGTCCTACATCTACCGACTAGGGCCGACTCCATTAGGATGCCTCAATTGAGACAAACTACCATTCCTTTGTCGCCGACAAAGGTACATCAATGATCCGAAATCGGTAGATGTGTATTGGGCTTTAAAGCCAATACCCACTGAACGATTTCGTTTCCAACGATTAACTCCCTGAATCGTCAGGGTTATTTAACTTGTCTCAGGCGAATATGTACATCGCGTTGACTATTCCCACAACGTTTATGGCAGCCATTAGCATGAGTTAATCGTAAGCAAATTCTCTCCACACTGGACGACGGACTGCGTAAATCTTGAGCGATTTAGGGCCACCGATAAAGGAACAAGTAATAAATCTTAGTATAACGGGAAGGAACACGTTCCTTGATTTATCGGTCCCGATTTCGGAACATTGGACTGCAATTTGTCTGCGACAAAGGTACATCGCCATGGGGGGGATTTCCAAATCTTAGGCAAATTACTGGAGGGGGGTGTCACATTGGCAGACACATTTTCTAGGCCTCGCCTGAGCTTACGATTGTTCTTTTGTCGCTGAGAAAGGAACATTCATGTTCCGAAATCGTACAGTGTGTATTGGCTTTTAGCGTTATGGCACTGTCATCTAGTCAAACTGTGAGTGAAGGTTTAAAGTGCAATACAAACCTGTAGAGGTGTACTTCTCGATGACAATGCAGTGAAGCCGACAATGTCTGAGAAAAACAATGTGACAGAACGAAAGCTCTCTGGGGTGGTCCTCTTCATCACCTGGTATCGAGAAAAAACTCAATCAGAACATTGTATTTACAAGTATATCGGACAATTTAGCTTGAAAATCAAAACCCATGTCCTTTTCTTGAAATTTTAATATGATGATCTCTAACTGTTGTAGAACACATATCTAACTTAAAAATCAGGGGTCACCGTGCTAGATTATGATTTAGAGATCAATATTGTGATAATGTTATGATAGAATATATATAGAAATTCTAAAAATTTGTTTTCAACATATTAAAACCCTTGTCATTTTCTTTAGACTTTTACATAATGTAGTACATGTATAATACTACACATTTCAGTTTTAATAGCCATAGGTCAACGTATTGTTTTTCAAATAATTAAAGAAAACTATATTTTTACTTCATTTATAATTGATAATTGCCAGCATTTGAAAACCACCAGGCGGTGCCACTATGTATTGTAGGATATACCTTTAAGTAAGGGTGACATATATACACCTATCTCGCAGAAAATATCAACTGTAGGACACAATCGTTCAACTCTGACTGACCTTCAACTGGAGTGCCACAGATTTGGGCAACATCTGGTAGAGCAGGTCGTCTGACTTTTTCTTTTCTCTTCGGATATTAACGCCATGTTTGTACAATCCAAGAGCATATCGCTGCACTGAGCCCACCATTCTAGTCAGGAAGACGAAGATCACAGGCGTTGACACAAGAGTGGTGATGAGCAACGTTATGGCCGCCGCCACGTCACGTTCAGCGCCGCGTCGCTCGTTTCCCGCCAAATTTAGATTGTCGTCTGCTGAAATTTTTCCAATGGCGCGAAGAGCATCGAGGTAGTTCAAGGTTTTGTTGAGCAAGCCTCTTCCTTCTGTCGTCCCAGAAAAGCGTCCTGTTGTGTGAGCTCTCACCAGTCTGCGTGGAGGGGTTGGGTTTGTTTGATCCGAATTTAGGGCTCCATACAACTGAGCAATCAAGGAAGACATAACACTTGCTTCTCGGATGTAGCCAGAGGCGATGACGTCATCGGACAAGAGCCTTCTTCCGAGTTTCGGAGAGTTGACATTTTTGTGTGCATAAACGATCTCACTCACAGCGCTAAAGTCAGAAATAACTTCGACGCCCTTTTCCAGACTGATATGGCCTGATATCTTTCTCCAGAGCAACTGTAGATGGGAGAGGGAAAGTCCTTGTATACATAAATCAAAGGGATCATACGATATGTGTCTGTTAATACAATGCTTTATCCTACCCCTAATATAAAACCCCATAGGCTTAACATTGAGTTTCCGTATGCCACGCTGACTGGCATACAGAGTTTTAAATGCCACTAGTGGCATACAGAATTGTTATCACGTAATATTCTAAAATCGAGAGGACGGGAAAGGATAAAATCAAAACCTGATTTGTTTTAATCGTGGCCACCGCATTCCACTCCTGGAGTTTTGGCTCCAGACTTCGTTCAGCTTTGCCTCATGAAGTCACTATGCCAAACTCCAGTCGTGGCATACGGTAGCCAAGATTAAAACTCATCCAGTTTTACGATATTATTAGAGGGGATCTTTGTTCCGGTGAGAGAAAGTCGAAGTTATGAGGTAATGCTATTGAGAATTACTGCCCATGGCCTCAGCAATGAGATGAAAACCATTTTCAGATAGAAAAATATGGTCAATATAAGTATCATGGTAGATGAAATTGAATAAAATTCTAAATTTGCACAAACATACCTCACTAGTCACTCTACGAGCCAGTTCATCGATGCCAAGGGTTATCAGTGATATAATCTTGTCGTAGAACTCCATGATCTGACTTGAACCAAGCCTGGACACAGCGTCACGTGTTTTCTCTAGAGTAGCCACCATGTTGTCACGTGACCACAGAAAGTTGTCCGTGACATTGACGCTTGATAATACACCCGGCCATGGACCAAGACCATGTAGAACCTGATACAATTGAGTCGAATTATTATGAACTTTCATAGTCATCGGGAAAAGATGCAATATCAGAAATCATGTAATATCAGAATTGCTAGTTTTTATAGGGGAAACCCATAAAAGTTTAGGGTCAGAGTTATCATCCTACCCCTGATGAAAAACGCAATAAGTTTAACATTGACTCAGTGTATTTGACTGATAGTTGAATAAAGTGTTATTTATGCATCGAAGTGAATAAAAAAAACAGACCGATTGGGGCGAGATAACGAAAGTAGATCCGGCAGCATTGATAAATGCGGCCATCCTCCGATGAGTGTCAACACGCTACTAACATGGATAATTACAACATTTTCTCTGTATGTCGGTGAGATGGGGTAGGATAAGGTCTGCTACTCGTGTAGTAATACACAACCTGTCCATCGTTGGATTAACATTAACAAGGCTAACTCTTGTTTGGTTTCTACTAAGTATCCCATCAAGTTGGAATCGTGTAGTAATCCCCAAACCGAAGCTGCGTGAATTAGGAGTGATTCAAACTTGAATGTTACATAGTGACTAGAATGGGGTTCTGAATTTATCTCACCCTTCAATCAATTTGTCATCTAATTTCCACCACCCACCCTGTTCATTTAATTAGTTAAGTTTGACGCTCAATGACTTTTCTTTGTTTAAAGAGCTTCATTTCCTTTGGAGATGACATGTGATCTACCTCTCACCCTTTACCTGTTGAACGCCCAGTAGTTATGGACCCTATCCTGTCATTTACAGATACAATAATTGCTGGTTTTGAAGACAGGAGCTGATACACCATAAGACGTTGCTGCATCGTTAAACAGTCAAAAGAGTGCTTTATGACGAATAAATGAGACTTTAATAACAAGGGCAAGTGTCCATCTTACCCAACTGTCATGCCAACCTGTCGTCATGCTATCTACCGTATCCATCATAAATCGGCATCAAGTGATATAGTTGATCCGCGCTGCCAGTTGTGACGATCATAAAATCAAAGCAAGTAAATCTTCCCTTTCATCGTCACCAGCCCCCATAAGAAAAATCATTCAGAGGAGCCAGAAACTCATTAACTCTTCCTGTCCGAGCCTGAGTGGGGAGTGCGCAGACAATAGGACAAGGTGTAATACTTACATATTATCCTACCCCTAATATATAAAATCCCATAGGTTTAACATTGAGTTTCTGTATGCCACGCTGACTGGCATACAGAGTTTCATATGTCACTAGTGGCATACAGAATTATTATCACGTAATATTCCAAAATCAAGGAGATGGGGTAGGATAAAATCAAAACCTTATTCGTTTTAAGTTTTGCCACCACATGCCACTCCTGAAGTTTTGGCTCCGGACTTCACTCGGCTTTGCCTCATGAAGTAACTATGCCAAACTCTAGTCGTGGCATACAGTGGCCAAGATTAAAATTTATCCAGTTTTACGATAGAACTGCATCGAGAATCGTATAAATAGACAATACTCCACAAGTTTGGATGTGCCTGCATCGTCATCGAGGCGAAGCCGAGTGACGATTATGGCACATCCAAACGAGTGGAATATTGACTATTTTACGACTCGAGTGCAGTTCTGGATTTATCTCACCCATTTCTATGATGTTAGATAGTATCGGAATATCAAAACAGCTCGAATATACCTAGCGAATCCATATGACGTCATCTCAAATTCAATACGCCACGGCCGTGGCGTAGTATTGTCACTTTACGGGGGTGATCGTTGAGTATTTTTTCCTAATGTTATTTCTATGGCGAAGCTTGTACCAGGGGTGAGATAATGTTATAAACCCCAAGGGGACGAGACTGTCGCAGTAATGGCGTTTGTTTATCGTATAGGCGTTACTTAGTAACCTTAGATACAAGTTACTATAGTTACTTATCGGATGCACACAGAGTGTAATGATGAACATAGGATCTTTTATTTATTGTGAAAAAATTGTGTAAATCTATTCATCATTTCTTATAAAACATAACGTTTGTGATGATGACACATAAATATAAATATATTCTTTAAACAATGCCTGGAGGCATTCCTCGTCCCCTGGGAGGGAATTCCTCCAGGCATTGCTCGGACTGAAAGAGTTAAACACTCATTAAATCCATAGCCTTCGACACCTAAAAAATATCAAATCACAAGGGAACGAAAATAACAAAGCTAGAAAAAAAAAGTTCAAAGACCTGCAGGTGGTGATAAATGCTACGCATGTAAGCATGGAGACTTTCATGTCGTGTCAAGGAGCAAAAATTCTATACATGCTGCGGTTAACATTCTCAACAACCAGCATAAAAAAAAATAATTTAAAAAAATATATTGAATATTGTCGCATGGCATTTGCATTTTTTTTTGTTTTGTAAATGGTCTTTATTGCTTTCGACTGGTTCTAATCGTTCTTCCTTACAATAAACGACAACAATGGAAGGGTGATAACATCAACAATACAAAGTATGGTATATACAATGAGGTTTGTTCTATCATAATGTTCACAATACGAAATATTTTCACAGGGATACAATTATTCGTATAGATATATACATTGAGAAATTGATTTCAAAAGTAATCAATCTCTTTTTACCCTGTATCTCTTAAACCTAGATAACATACATTGAATAGCGTTCCGGTAGTATTAACGTTGCATCTACACTCAGCTTGTTAACTGTGTTATCACTCCTTTTTTAAATATAGTCTTAGAGGTTGTGTCCTGTATTCCTTTCGGAAGGGAATTCCATAGTGTTATCCCACTATAGACACATGATTTTTTGAATTTTTCCGTTTTCGGCCTGGGTAGAAATATAGTATTTTTGACGGATCCCCGAGTGTTGGGTCTATATTCATCACCATTGTTATTTTTCATTACCACATTTTCAATTCTATACAATGATCTTATAATGCCCGACAATAGTACTTTCCTTCGTAGGTCTGGTTTTCTAATTTTACATTTGGATATCAATTCGTCATTGCTAATATATCTATCCCCATTAAACGCTTCCCCCCCTAAAGCAATTCTAAGGCCTCGATGAATACACTTATTCAATTTTTCTCTAGTTTTTACACTAGACCCTTCCAATAGGAAAGGGCAGTGATCGACTACTGGTAGCAGGCATGAGCGCAGTATTTTCAGTGCTGTCTCTTTCTGTAAAAATTTTCTTAGCCTTTTAAATATGATGTTTTTGTCCTGAAGTAATCCCAGTAATTTTTCTCCATGCTTTTCAAATTTTAAACTACTATCTATAATGGCCCCTAAATAATTCATATCCTTGCAAGATTCAATTGTTGTTCCACTGATAACTATTTTACCCCTTACTTCTTCCTTAATTTTTGCAGATGCCCCATGATAGACTATTCTCGTTAAATTCATAGTTAATCTGTTAGCAGAATACCAGTTAAATAATTGTTCTATAACTCCTTGCATTTCTTGTTCAACGTTATACAGGTTTTTACCTCGGACCATTACCACCAGATCGTCCGCATACATAATGTTTTCATACCCATGGATGCTATTCGGCAGGTCATTAATGTATATTAAGAATAACAGAGGGCCCAGTATGGAACCCTGTGGTACTCCTAAATCTACATTCCTCTGTGTTGAACATCGGTCTGCATACCTAGTATAACATTTCCTGTTGCGCAAATAACTTTCAAACCATTCTATTAAAATTGGACCCACGTTCGCAGACGTTTGCATGGACATTCGAATGCCTTGCGACAATATTCAATATACTGAATATCATCGCATGGGATTCGCACAGTTGCATGGAACGCAGACACATTCGCTTGGTCGCCTTGATGGATCTGGCGCTTTACTTTCAGGTGCTGGACCCTACCATCTACATACCAGTGGTACACCATACACCATAGAGCCTCCAGAGGTTACTAAGGCAAAGTTCCGCTCCCGACTGGCTGGCTACACTACGACAACATAGACCACAGTTTCCTTATTTATAATTGGAGAAACTGAACATAATTTCGGATTCACAAGTAGAAATAGCTGAAATTTCCATTTCTGGCATCAGAATTTCAATTTGAAGATTTCTGAAAACCGTTAAACTGCACTAATTCTGGGTTACGAGTAAAGGGTCTATCACCATACAACGTCGGTAACCAGCGAAAACCGGAACTTGTGAATAGACTGAATTCTGGGATACCTCAATAGGGTCTATACATCGCCTTCAACACATCACGAGGGTGCCTAAAAGCGCCATACTCATTGGTTACGGTCGGCCACATCTGGGAGTGTTCTTCCACACTACTTAATCTCTATTATCCAGGCATGCTGGGGGAGAGTCGCATCAAAGCATAACACGAGGCAGCTGTGGTTCAATCTCATGCTATGGCTCTTCAGACTCCACCCCTTCCAAGACAAGGAGGAGGGGACCTGCTGAACATGCTTCCCATGCTTTAGGGGGGGGGGGGGGGGGAGGTGTCCACCGGGCTCCCGACGCGACCGACGCACACCTATATACAGGTGTTGCGTTCAGCGCCACCCAACGGTCCACTGTCTACTTATGCGGCCGCTCGGACAAACACCGCGAGTCTGGGGGTTTTCACATAGAGATACACAGCATTCACAGCTAGAGTGTGAACGGCGGGTGTGATTGCAGGAGTGTTGTTTTTGACAGATTAGAATTCGGGAACAATCTTTGGCATTGTATTAACGAGTCTGAGCTGTCTAAACATCATAGTTGATAAATGTCTTGGTTTTAACTTGGAAAAAGATAAGCATATTATAGCTAGGCCTGCCAATGTATTAGTGTATATCCAGTTTAGGTGTCCCTGTCTTATCTAGGGAATATATATAGTATCATTGAAGTGATATGCATGTACGATACACCAAATTGGAGCTGGAATACTATAGAATATGATGCAATCGCTTTTATTTCTATGGGAATAATGTGCATGGCTATTATAAACTTATTTCTCTCATACACTCAGTGATCCAATGCTATACGTTGCCAGGGCTATGTTTGGCCGCACGCATTGCGTAACCAAGCAGATAAGGCGTATTGCCGGCCAGTGGAAAAAGGCCTATTGACCTCTCAATACAAAATCCATAGTGTAGCGCTTATCGGGGCAGTTGGTCAGGTTTCTACGATAACGCTGCCGACGCGCACCGACGCACACCGACGCGCGCCGACACGCTATGATAAAAATCCCGTATCGTAGAGGGTCTACGACAATCGATCATGTATCGATTGTTGTAGCGCGTCGGTGCGCGTCAGTGTGTATCGGCGACGCTTTCAACGGGGAATCATATGAAATAATCGACTGAGAATTATGAAATTTTCAGAATACCTAAAATAGATGGTGGTAATACCCGTCTGCAAAAACGGTGAAATTTTAGAAGAGGCACCAGCGGGTACGATTGCATGACTTTAGGGCCAACAAACTGCTACGATTTGGTCATTTTGTATCGGTGAGCGTCGGCGTGTATCGGCGTTGGTGGCTGCCCGGTCTAATATGCCTTTTCCCCACGTTTTGACTGGCTGTGTACCGTTGTCCACAAATTGTGCACATTTCGAATGACAGGTAGGCTAAAGCGCCAGATCCACTGGGGCAACATAATTTTCATACGGTTCCGTGTGCGATCCCATGTGACTGTGCAACTGTGACAATGCGACTGCCCTCCGAACGCCAGTACCCCTACAGCTGATGTTGAGATCCACTAAAATAAATGTCATGCGACTGGGTGTTGTGACTGCCATGTAAATGGCATCCGAATGCCAGATCCACAACAGCGAATGCCAAGCGATTTCAATGCAACTGAACTTGAGATTCTAGAATGCAATTATAAAAGTTTCTCCCTCTTGTGGGAAATATAAGATCTAAAATTGATTGCCTTTGTGACCGTTAATTCACATTAAAAAAATCGGCTCAATGGATTTGGTGCTTAATTAGCGTGGAGTCTGAAGCGCCAAGTCCACGGAGGCGATTTTTCATGCGGATTAGCAGTCCCATACGTTCGCACACATTTGCACAGAGCTTGCTCGGTCGCATGAAATTCGCATGAAAAATCGTTCCAGTGGATCAGGCAGTCGTATAAAATTCTCTTGGTCCTCGCATGGCTCATGTGAATTTGCATGGCCATACGGCCTGGCGAAAATATTTAAGGTATCAAATAATTTCGCATGGTATTCGCACGATCGCATAGTCGCATGGGATCGCACAGTGATTCGGATGAAAGTGGATTTGGCGCTTCAGAAACGCAGGACGCTAGCTCCCGCTCTTACATTTCTGGCTTATATAGTTAAATCCAATCAAAGAAGAAGAATTATGAAAGACATATTACGTACACTGTCTGTAGTGTTGAAAACTGATACGGCTTCATACGACTTGATCGTGTCGTTATCGAGACTAATTAGAATCAGAGCAAAGCGTTCTTCCTGTATACTGTGCATAATATCCGCCACATAGTTGATGGCCATCACCTGAAATGAAACAGCATAAAACAACGATTGAACTAAAAATTCATTGGCTTGAATAAAGGCGTGTTACAATTGGATGACAGCAACAGAAAGGAACATAAGGTGCTTTAAGAAACCCAACGGCTAATGGAGATGTCGTGAACAATAACATTTATAGTGAAATATGAGGAAATGTATAGTCAATTAAAAAGCTATTCAAATTCACCTACATCAATACGAATAATCTGATAATTGCTGAAGTAACGGGTAAACATGACAAAATTACAAGGATATGTACACTTTAATTGAGTTATCTATGTTATACACACTGCGACTTGAACACGGTATTTTCGGATAAAGAAAATTGTTTAACGATGAGATATCGGTATGAGATTATGATTGCAAGAGATGTTTGACAAAAATATAATTGTATTCCGCGCTGGAAGAAAAATCAAGATGGCTGATGGAAGTCTGTCATCCAGATTGGATTAAGTGTTTTAAAGAAAAGACCAAGATGGATCTGTGAGTAGAATTTATCTAATTTCATTCGCTTTTGTGTTAGGATAGGAGGAGGGTAGTAGATTTTTTTTCACAATTTTTTGTATTCATGCAAAGTTTACATGATCCTTCTGTTCAGTACAGAGTATGTGGCATCATATAAAGAGGGCGTAGGTGTTAGCCGTCAGTTTGGCAGGTTTTTATCATTTAGGCTAGACTGGCTCCAGCCCCAATGGCTACCCTCCTCGCTGAGATACAGGGGCCAGTAAGAGAAGAATACATACTATAATAAACTTTATTCTGATTATGTTTAATCATTTAATAAATGTTCATAATCAAATACTTGAACAAGTCTACATTTTGGGCCTATTCCAGTACGGTTATATTCCATCACATTACATAGCAGTAAAAACAGAGTATGAGACTGCTTATAATAAGACATCGAAACCTCAGATGACAACATCATTCTGCGAGTTGACAAATTGTAAAAAAGTGGTCTCAATCTTGTTATGTACTCATGAGCACCTAAACTACCAGATGTAAGATGCAGATTACTATACAGAATGCCTTGATGTATTTTCTACAAACAAAGATGGGAATAACAATTAGTAATATTCCTACCTGCTCAGATGCCGTGACCATCTCCCTCTCTAGTGTCAAACTAGCCGACAGGTAAACGCAGCTGTGGATCATCAGGAGGAAGGCCGGGACTAAGGGGATGGTCAGCATCTGGACCATCTGAAGGCATCAGCATATATCCAGGGATGAGAATCTACGAGCCCATCAAGTGCAATCGGGGAAGTATAACCACCAGTTTATTCATATGTATATACGCCACCATGTAAGTGCATGTATCGGCTGTATATTGACACGTTTCCTCTTCTATACGTCAGCGTAATGGCTGTATTTGCCGCAAAGCGTATATGAAGAGAAAAATTGAGTGCGGGACATGTAAACGCGGGTCGTGTACATTTTACACGCCTATAGATGAGGCGTATACACAATGGAAAATAGGACTACCTTGTATATGCAGAATCATACATATATACAGTGGGTTTATACATATATATATACTGGTGGTTTTTGCGCATTGTATGGTATGAGATGTCCTCGTGGAATGATATCACGAAGTGAAGCTGAGTGATATCTGTAGCAGAAGACAACAAACGCCATTTGAACAATCACATGAAATTGAGTGACATTTAGATATTATCCCACCCTGTCACTTGTTTTTAACTTCATATGTCACGCGTGCCATATAGATATTTTATGGCATAACCGTGGTATACAGCTATCTCAAATTAAGTCTATGTAGTTTTATATGAGGGGTAGGATATTTAGTAGAAACTGAACAAGAGTTAAACTTGTCAATGTTTATGCCACGACGGGAAGGTCGTGTATTACTACGCGAAGCGTTAGCTGAGCATAGTGAGGAACAGACCTGACCAGAGTGGCATAGACACTGACAAGTCTAACTCGAGTTCGGTTTCGTATTTATCCTACCCTGTCTCTACACTTTTGGATTGCTAAAATATAAATATCGATTGAACGACCAACCAAAGTCTAACCGGAACTTTTTCGGAGCAGCTCACAATCTGGTCGCTGATTGGTCGATTTTGTTTATGCCCCTAGAGGCATAAATCACACTTTATGTCATGAAATACCGCATAAAATTTGCCTATGTTATGCCTATGGACCGTTTTTATTAGGGGTAGGATAATTAGTAGAAACCAAACGAGAGTTAGCCTTGTCAATGTTTATGCCACGATGGGCAGGTTGTGTATTACTACACGAGGCGTTAGCCGAGTGTAGTGAGTAGCAGACCTGACCAGAGTGGTATAAACATTGACAAGGCTAACTTGAGTTCAGTTTCGTATTTATCCTACCCCATCTCACCGATATACAGAGAATATTTGTAATTATTCATGTTAGTAGTTATCAATGCTGCCGGATCTACTTTCGTTATCTCGTCTCTGATTGGTCCGATTTTTTATTCACCTCGGTGCATAGATAACACTTTATCCAATGCTATGTCAAATACATTGAGTCAATGTTAATCCTATGGCGTTTTTTATTAGGGGTAGGATAAATATCTGAGCCTACCTGGACCTGTTTACCGCGGGAAGTGATTGAGTCGGCCCCACAGAGCAGAGCCTTTATGTCAGCCGTGTCATCTGCTTCAGCTTCAGAAAAAGGAGGACTCCGACTGGAGCTCCATGATACATCGGAAACGGTCGACGCCCTGGGGCCCTTCAGTTCCACTGGAAATATTGATGAACGACGCCTTCGAGAAACATGAGCCCCCATGGTCCCTACCTAGATTGGGGATAAGGGTGTTCTTTACATTTTCTGGATCCAAATAGAGTTATTCGTATATGATCTACTGGTGCAATTGCTACATAGCCCTCTCTCGTAGGGAAGATTCGACTGCAAGTTTGCTAAAATAGAATAAGAGTTCGTGAAAGTAGTATAATAAACAATATGTCAAAAAGATTTCAGTGTGAAGAAAAGCACTGTCTGACTATACATCTAGATATTTACAATTTAATGTTAACGGACAGGTTTGTACAGAAAATGACTGCGAATTGTATCTTAAGCCTCTAAGGTAAAGAATTGAATCTAGAGGTCAGCTATGAACCCGTATGGTAACATGCAAAGAATAAACATGTAGAATTGAGGCAGAGAATAATGGATGCAAACTGGAAAAAAGAAATTACTCACCTTTGTAATACACCGTCAGAGAATCGTGTCTAGATACCAACAGTTCCGAATATGTTGAGAACTTGTTCTGTAATTCTGAGTTCCCTCAGGATGAAGGCAAGATGAGAAATACCGTCAGAATGTAAGCGGCGATGGTTGTTCAACAGCAAGCAGCCTGTTCTAACAAGCAACCATCTTCTTCTAACACAAGCAAGGTCTCATCTAACTCTACCGTCCCGCCAAAACTGAATAGTATATCTTCCAACACCTGTAATGTATAGGACCTCCTTTCTAAATGTATTTCCTAAACCATCTTAAGATGCGATGTCCGTCGGTGAAATGGTATTTAGGAGTAGTTCCACATGCAGCAGGCTATTTGCTCATTGGAGATTGAGTTGGTACAGGTACCAGCTGAACCCAACAGGACCCCATTTGCATCATCTTCGCCCTGACCTTCGAGACTGATTACTTCTGAGTCTTGTTTACACTAGACGATTATCGCTGGTGATTCTGGGATTTTGCACCTCCTGACGACTTTCAATAGTAAAATGATAGAAATCGTATAATGTAAACACCCAGGTAAAGTATTCACCCCTGATCTCCATTCAGCAGTGAACAGCTGTCCCATGTACATAGGCGAGGCAGTTTGGAAACCAGCGAGGAAGACTGAACAAAATGGCTGGACTTGAGAACCAGCCAAGCTCTACTGTAAAACTACCTCTGAATACACAGTTATAAGACAAGAGACAGCTGTTTTGAAGGTTGGCAAAGAGAAATGGTTATATATTTATCGATTCGATTTTTTCCCCCAGATATGTCAGAGTGTGCGCAGTATGAAATAACAACTCCGTTGGAGGGCTCTATGGCAGAGGAACCTGGCCCTGTACAGGGCCGGGTACACTGGCTAGTAAACACCAAGTGTGATGCGACTGCAGATCGTCTGATTATGTCAGATTTAACCATTTGCCACCAACTGACGGCTATTGGACATGCTCTGTCGCCTGCGACTATTTCAACCAAGCTTGAATTATTTGTCTACAGGGGTGGCAATTCTGTGAAAACTTAGTCTCCCTTGTAAATGCTCGAGTACATTCTGAGGTTGATGACTTTTCCGGTTAAAATATTTAATTGATCTTAAGATGCGATGTCCGTCGGTGAAATGATATTTAGGAGTAGTTCCACATGCAGCAGGCTATTTGCTCATTGGAGATTGAGTTGGTACAGGTACCAGCTGAACCCAACAGGACCCCATTTGCATCATCTTTGCCCTGACCTTCGAGGCTGATTACTTCTGAGTCTTGTTTACACTAGACGATTATCGCCGGTGATTCTGGGATTTTGCACCTCCTGACGTCTTTCAGTAGTAAAATGATAGAAATCGTATTTATTGTAAACACCAAGTATGTTGCGACTGCAGATCGTCTGATTATGTCAGATTTAACCATTTGCCACCACCTGACGACTATTGGACATGCCCTGTCGCCTGTGTTTATTTCAACCAAGCTTGAATTATTTGTCTACAGGGGTGGTAATTCTGTGAAAACTTAGTCTCCCGTGTAAATGCTCGAGTACATTCTGAGGTTGATGACTTTTGCAGTTGACCTATTTCATTGAGTTCCTCTGAAGGTCTCTCGGTGCACGTCTCTGCATTTTGCAGGTCCATACCGATTTATTATTCTTGCCGATACCTTGGTCTTCCCCGATGAAATCAAAGCATCTTGATTCTATTAGTCTTTGACCAAGTCAGTCAGAGATGGCTTTATTGCATAATTTACGTAAAATTAGTCGGTGACCATTTCAAATACCAGACTGTTTCCATGCACTAATTTTGCATCGGTGGTTCCCGACTACAGATAAATGGGGAATCTTTAGCCCATGGAAAATGGCCTTAACTGGGATCCCTGGTGACTTGGACTATAGGGAATACCGGAATACTGATAATAATAGGTATTCTGTTTTCTTTTATTGAAGTTTCTTTATTGAGTCAAGATGGAGTACACACGGATTGCATCAAGTCATTGTTTTAGGAACAGGACCCAACAAAGCGGCAGAAGGCTTCAGCCTTTTTATAAGGCTGGTTTTAATGGCCAAGCCGTGATAAAATCAGTAGTCACTTTATTCCAGAGAATTTCTTTTTAACAAGAAAATAAATGAAAATGTCAACCAGGATTTAACAAGAAGATTATACATTAGACCCATTTACGATAATGAGGTTAAATGCAGTGTATGTACCTAACACTGAACGTGGTAATAGAGCTCGGAATGACTAGGCTAGATTTGTAATATCTTAGCTTTCATGTTGGATTTAGTCAACGCTTTTAGTCAAAAGACTCTGTGTTTCTGACAAGTGGAGTTAAACTATTCCATTTTGTCCCTCAAACAAAAGTCATAGATCGTGGTACTTTGAGAGTAATAACAATGAGTAAGGTGTTAGTTCTACAAAGGTATCGGATGTAGCTAGACGGTACCGCAAAGACATACTTATATATATGTCCAAATGAGACGATTATTTGGAGCATGAACGTTTATGTCAATCGACAATGGCAATTACCGTTTCTGCTCTATGCATATATGGCTCGTACAACTTGGTATTTGAAAAATGTCAGATGTATTGCATTGAAGGTTTCGATAACAATGATGAATAGGGATTTGGTGAAATACCCTACATTCCAGATGTAAATATAAAGAGTAGGTTCATGGTACATGTACAATTCTCAAGGAGCAACTTATTTGGATAATAAAGCCTAGGAAATAGTTCTTGTAGATGTATAATTAATCTTAGCCAATACATAGATATATGGAGATAATTCCAATCAATTATTATTTATATTTGCGTCTGTTTATACTTATCATTTTCATAAGAATAATCTACTGATGAATAGACTCAAAGGCATATTGGACAATTTGGCCTGAATATTAAAACCCATGATCTCTAAGTGTTGCAGTACACATATATAACTTAAGAAAGGCTAGAAATCGTCTAGTGTAATTGTTTTTTTGTTTGTTGGTTTGATTTAACGGTTGGTTGGTTGGTTGGTTTAATTTAACGTCCAGTTAACCATTGCAGGTTCTCACCAGACCTTCTCAATGTTCTTTTACACCAAAAGGGTGGTGATTGAATCTTTAAAATGAATTTATGTGGAAACCTCACCCCTACACATTTACCGAGGTGAGAGTTATTTTACTTCCCACACCACATAGACATGGTATGAGAAGGATTGGCCTTTAATATAGCAGTAAATCTACCACTGCTTGGGGTGAAGGAGAAAAGTGGCTGTAGTGGGACCTGAATCAACAAAGTCTGACAACCTTGATATTACAAGTCCAGTGCTCTTTTTCACTGAACTAACTCCACCACCTGGTCGCTTTTGTTATGCTTGCATGCAAGCATATCCGGTCTGCACCGCGAGGAGGCAAGGCGACAAAGAGGGCGAACAGATTGATAATTGCTGTCCACCCCAGCAGACCAAAGTGTAAAAGCCAAGTGCGTGGCCATTGCAGATTGTCAAATTATGCAATTTGGCACCACTATGGCACGATTTTGTAGACTACTTGATGGCAGACGACTTTTTCAAGTCAACTTAAATCAGCCGTCTAAGACAGCTGGCGATTCTGTAAAATCTCAGTTGTTGACCACGTCTAGTTTTGGCTAAAAGCGTGTTTTGTGTAGAAGACCACACTTATTTACTTAAGCCCTTTTCATATTCGATTTTATGATGGGAAATGAATAAATTCACCTGTATTTCAAACAGGATTAACTTCCAAGAAGCTCTACAATAGTCTAGGGTTGACGCCTGCTAAGGTGGACAGTAGAAAGTGATAATTCCTTATTTAAGAGATGATAAATCGTCTAGTGTAAAAGCTTGAGTAAATCCTTGGGTCGACGACTATTACGGCCGATAATGCGTAATCGAGCGACACCTCACGACTACTGGCTAGATGATCGCACTCCTCTCATGAGATCTCACACTCTGTAAGTCGTTATCTGTACAAGGTTCTCACTGCGCTCTATGGGAGAAGAATTCTTAACGCACTAGGCTTAGAGGCTTGCGAATCCACACAGTATTCCCGCTAGGTGGCATCATTGAGATTATAGAAATCTTTGGTTGCATTGATGTACGTCTTTAGCACGGAAGGCAGGCCAGTGGATTCTCAAGGCTCTAAGGCTAGTTCGTTAATGATTCTTTTCTGAGAGTACAGAATACGACTTAGAGACTGTGAGATCTTATGAGAGGGGTGCCGATCTACAGTCGTCACGTTTTTAGTGGTCTTGTGTAAACGCCGGATAAGGTGGCGTGATTCTCAGGGAACAGCGTCGCAGAGAAGTGAGGTTATAGTATGAAGAGTATGGATATCAGCAATTATCAAAATTCTATTTGGTCAAGACAAATCCAAAAGTATAGTACTTATAGAGCTGATTGATTATGTAGTACTACATGGTGAAATGTTGATACATAAAAGAACCCTGTTCTACCAGAACAGTCTACTGAAACACCGGGTGAGGACAGCAACATGTGTATTTAGGTGGAATTCCCACGGTGGGATTCATGTACCTTACAAGGTTAAAAATCTCATGTAAATTCTGTTCCTTTTTATGGTAAATGTCACCAACAATTACAGGGGGGAAAACATATCTCAGGGAAATGGAACCCTTCAATTTAGACAAAGAAATTGTGTTCGAGTAGAGAATCTCAACAGGATTTGGCTCAGACAAACACCCTGTGTGGTGCATGAAATCCATTGTGTGAATTCCTCAGACCATCGAGGAGGATTTGAGGGTGTTGAAGGAGGAAGGGATGATCGTGAGAGAATCAACAGAGCAGGCAACTGTCAGGTCCTGTTCAACATAATTGTCACGTTTTTAGTGGTGCACATAATCACATGATACAGCCTGTGAACAAGGCATACCACTGTTGGTAGTGCAGTAGAGCAAGTAATGGCAAGTTTATTTGACACTTTGGAAACAATCCAATCCAATCAAATATTTCTTAGTTATGAAGGGGAACATTTAGCTACCATTTCGTGAGTGTATAAGTAGATCACTAACACCATCCCTTTTTTGTAGTTCTTTCTGTGCATAAGGCCTGGCGTCCACCTATTACGATATGACTCTGATATGGTCTATGATGCACCTCCCGATAGAAAATCAAAATCGCGTCGGAAGGTCAACCAACATCATGGTAGTTGACCACCGTCTCTGCGATTAGACACTAATAAAAAACCTATACTTTGCGTGGTGGATTGGCATGTCTAGACTTGTGTCTACGATTTTGCACCTTCCCGATATGTCTCCGATATTTGCTTTTTGTATCGGTGCTATATCGGTAGGTCTAAATTTCTACCGTAGTAGATGGACGCCAGGCCTAAAACTCTACTATGCCACTCAAAAAGATGAGGAAACACTTGAGCTTCTTCCTTATTGAACCTTTTGGTGCTATCACAATTTCAGATTAAAAAAGCTTTATCTTAAAATATTTCCTACCTAGAATCCTGTAATATATCTTCATAAGTTGTTCAAAATTCAGGAATCGTATGTATCTGTACAGTCGATTAAACCTCTAAAGAAATACCATAATATATCTTCTGGTAGTACTAGCTTTTATCATCGTAGATCTGGTAATACACACATCCCGGGTTTTTTTTAATTTTGTCAAGTTATAAGCTGACAAATTGAATATGCTAACATACTACAAATATCATATATTGTAGGACTACCACAATGTTAGCATTAATGTATTATAGTACACCAAAGATGCCAGAGAGAGACACTGTTCGGTTCCCCTCTCTTCCGCTAGGTGGCACTGCCGGTGTTACTGCGCTTCCCGGTGCACACCTCTCCCAAGATCTCACACTCTCTAAGTCGTATTCTGTACTCTCACTACACTCTATGGAGAAGAATTCTTAACGAACTAGGCTTAGCCTCCCATGCTAAAGACGTACATCAATGCAACCAAAGATTACTATAATCTCTATGATGCCACCTAGCGGGAATACTGTGTGCCAGTTGATGCTCAAGGCTCTAGGCCTAGTTCGTTAATAATTCTTCTCCCATAGAATGCAGTGAGAACCTTGTACAGATTACGACTTAGAGAGTGTGAGATCTTATGAGAGGGGTGCCCGTACAGCAGCCAGCACGCCGATGGTCTGGTGTTGGACTCTGTGAATGTTTTGATTTTACAGTTATGATTATGTTATGTGAATAGTTAGTAGAAACCAAACGAGAGTTAGCCTTGTCAATGTTTATGCCACGATGGGCAGGTTGTAGGGAAACTATGTTCCGGTGGGAATAAGTCAAAGTTACGAGGTAAGGCTTGGGAAAATTACTGCCCAAGGCGTAGCCGCGGGCAGTAATTTTTCCAAGCCTTACCGAGTACCTTTGACTTATTTCCACTGGTACGTGGTTTCCCTATTCCTATATACCTTCAATTATCGGCTAATATCGTTAAAAACCAAATGTCTCTGAACGTCAACCTGGGCAGTAAACGTCAACCTGGGCAGTAAATGTCAACCTGGGCAGTAACTTCAACCTGGGCAGTAAACAAAAGTTATTCCACCCCCAGCAGCGTTAAGTCATCATAGGTTGTTCGCTCATAGGTATATAGGAATGTGTATTACTACACGAGGCGTTAGCCGAGTTTAGTGAGTAGCAGACCTGACCTGAGTGGTATGAACATTGACAAGGCTAACTCGAGTTCAGTTTCGTATTTATCCTACCCCATCTCACCGATATACAGAGAATATTTGTAATTATCCATGTTAGTAGTTATCAATGCTGCCGCATCTACTTTCGTTATCTCGTCCCTGATTTGTCCGGTTTTTTTTTCACCTCGGTGCATAAGTAACACTTTATCCAAGGCTCCGTCAAATACATTGAGTCAATGTTAAACCTATGGCGTTTTTTATTAGGGGTAGGATAAAGGCCGTGGTTCTCCTCATCAGCCACAAGTAATTTCTGCAAGCTACTTCATTGTTGTGTCTTTTGTACTTGTAATATAGAGTAATGGTGATAACAAGGTATGGCATAATTTAGATGTATAGTGAGTGTTGACGAGGCGTATGGTCCAAAGTACGACTGCACAACTGATCAGGTAAGTCTATTTTCACACGAAATTCGCGCTGGAAATTGTACTTCCGTTTCCTGATCAATGTTTCATTGGTTTATCTGTGTGGTTGTCTTTGGTTACATGTCCACAACATCGTGTTAGGCCTGTGGTTGGTGTGATGTACAGGAAATGACCTTATCTGACCTCTTGTAAGGTTCTGGTCTATACATCCCTATCGTGGCCATGTAATATTGGGTTCTATGAGAAGAAAGTAATTATCTAAATCACCCCTAATTATTGAGGAACAAATTGACTAAATTGGATCAGTCGCCATTTTGGTTAGTAACCTCCTCCCTGATGTTTACAGTACGGCTGCCATGCTTTGAATGGCATATAATACCCCTATTATTGCTCAGCTCTAGTTCCCAGTATGCCCACATGAGGCCAGGTCGCTCTACCAATGACTCAGTGTCATGAGTGGCCTCCTGACATGTGCGACAGACAAAAACAGGCACTCAACTGGAACGGATGCCAAGCCTGTCATGTCAACCCCCTGCTAAGGGTATAAAACCAAGACCCATCCCTGTCAATAAACAGTTAAGTTCTTGACTCATAGTAGTACATAGTACCTCTGTGTTTGAGTTGTTCTCTCTCTTCTTAACCCTTTAAGGACGCATGATGCCTGGAGGCATCACCGCGCTAAAGACGCATGATGCCTGGAGGCATCACCGCGCTAAAGACGCATGATGCCTGGAGGCATCACCGCACTAAAGACGCATGATGCCTTGAGGCATCATTGTCCCAATATTAACAAAAATGTTTTAACAAAGAAATAATAGAGCAATATTCATGAAATCTTCAGAAAATGTAGATATAACATCATATTTAGTATTTCTATTAAAAAGAAATAAGAGATTTATGATTGTGTATTATACTGCATGATTACAAACTTGGATATCAGTTTTAACTATTATGTGCCCGTCCTCTAGGCAGACGGACTACCACCAAAACCCGTCCTTACTAGAGTATCTAGGCCCCAGGAAGCCATCCTTAAAGGGTTATGGTCTACTCCTTACGCAAGTAGGGTCCAAGACTTTACACTCTGTTGACCCCTGACATGTGTTATGGCTGGTCTGTTTACATTTTATGATGTATGAGGCCTAAACATTTTTTATTTATGTGGAGTTTCGCCATCTTCGAGCTCCTCAGGTACGGTGGGGAACTCAAGACCTCCTTTTGTGTTCAGTTGGGGGTGATTTGTGTGGTTCTTCATGCCTTTTTGTTATTAGATTCTGGTGATCTGGGGCTTCTGTTGAGTTGTGGATGGATGTGATTTGATTGTTTTCATATTACACTCTATCCATCTCCACTCTTATAACTTGGTTTTGTGTATGTTGATACATTTTTATATGGATTCATTTACCTGAACATTTGTTGTGAGCCTGCATTGAGGAACAAAAGGAAAATTTATACTTCCAATTTTTCTGGGGTAGAGGTCACCTTGTTTTTATTTTTATATCTCTGCCCTAAAAAAATTAGATATATAATTTAAATATAGAACTGTGAGAGTTAAGGTTGTAGACACAAATAACCCATTAGCTCACCTTTGTTGATTGGATCAGCTTTTATTAATAACAATATGGTATTTACAGGTAAACAAATGTTAAAGCAACGTTTCGACGTTCGTGTTTTTCATCGTTGATAATAAAAAGGAATTGCATCAAGATCTGAAACCACTGAAAATATGTCATGAGTTGAGCAGTTATCTCACGAGACAAAGCTGAGAGAGATTACGTAGTATACCAAAACAAATGGCGTTAGGAAATTGAATGCTGTTCAAATGTAATCTCATCCCTGTAACTGACTGATTACCTAATGCTTGTGACCTCATCACCCATTGAATACATTTCAATAATACTCCATGGGCGTTGTGTACGAGTTCCCAATGTTAAGTCTCTGGGGGGAATTACCAGGGGTGAGATGATATGAAAGTATCGAATCCAGTCCAGTCTAAGAGCCAACATGTCAACAGAACGACTGCTACTATCGACAATTAAACGCAGCTGAACTGAACGGTGCATTTTTTTCTAATGTATGATATTTGGTTTTTATCTTGGAATACCACTCCATATACTTTCCTTTTTGCTTTTACACTTAAATATACTCCATATGGAGCAACTATATATGTATTCCAAACTCAACAAAGGAACACCCTCTTCCACAACGAAGTATAACTCGATAGATCGCCTGTACTTTAAATTTAGTAGATATTTGTTGAGCTTAGAATTGTGCTAATGTTATGTAGCCATTCTTATCCGTTCTAATATTCACTTAGATCTATCACCTTGGCAAAATTTCATTGTGAGTAGTATTTTAGTCTTTGTATGGAAGAACTGTATTTGTAAAAATTGTGGAATGATATATTATTTGAAAAGTATAGATGTACAGCAGGGTACAGGATCTAGACTATTATTCTTTTTTGAGCGTGGAGCACACGATAAAATAATCGGCTTAAAGACAAAAGCTGGTAGTTGGGTGATTTATAGATTTTAATGAGTTTTGCAAATAACTCAGGATAATATTGCATGTCACAATGCTAATTTCTATGGGAAGGCCATCTGAAGAAGGTAAGGGATTATCTATTGGTGTCTATGGGAAACTGTTACATTTTCAGATGGCAGCATCAGTGTCAAATTGAGTAGAAACAGGGGGTGCTTCGATACCTACCCGCATTTGCCTTTAAAGACCCGTCCATTGGCCGACGGAAATGGTGTAGATTTTATGAGTTCTCCGTCGGTGGTTTCTGACTGTAGATCTGTGACGGCCAATGGAAATAGACTTTAAGGAGAACTAAAGAAATCTTCCCCGTAGTTGTCTGCCAATGGAAACGGGCATTAAAGGTGAGAGTGGTCACTTAGATTTTTACATGACCCAAAGCTTAAATTACTTGTCATTCATAATTCCATGCTCATTCATCCATTTACTCCTAGTCTTTATCAGAGCATGCTTGCAAGCCCTATATACATCGCCTAGAGGTTAGAATGGTCCCATACAGACCTGACTGCATTCCCGCATGATGCATTGATGTTTATGTGTGTTTTGAGTCTATATAGTACCATGCTTATGTTGATTTGCAAGTAAATTTTGGAGGAGAAAAAAGTACAGATCGAGTCTCGCCTATCGACGAGATGACTGCCTAGTAACTAGTTTCCCGATATAGTGAAATGACGAACAAGTTTCATATATTTAAAACCTTATTTAAAACCTTTTTCCCACAAGTTCAGAATATCAATGTATCATATAGTTTTCTAGTTTTGGAGCACCATTAGCCTTTTTAGAGCGTGCTTGCCTGTGCTAAATACATCATCTAGAGGTTAGAGGGGTCCATATAGACTTTCAGGGTACTGCATACAAACTATCCCTTCACTATCTGTGTGCTATTCACTGTGATATAGAGAACAGAGCAGGGAGCCAATGTCACAGTGTGTTTGTGGCATGCCCAGCTTACCATGACCAATCACTCAAGACTAAAATACCTCAAGATCCACTGATGCCTGATATCTTTGGATCCTAGACTCAGGCAGTTGCAGAAATAGCAAGTTGACTGGGTGCAAGTGGGTTACTGAAAACTGAATGTAACCCAAACCTTTTAGTGGTTATTCATTTGTAATTGCACGCTCTTTCATCTATAATGAACATACTATTAGCTCCTAGATTGGTTAATATTTCGCAATATTCTCTGTTGATGTTTACACAGCATAATTAGAGAGTTACTTCCGGTTGTCCCAATTCTACCACTTTCCTGCCCCATGCACCAAAAACCTCATACGAAGAAAGGCCCCAAAGCAAGTATACTATTGTGAACTGAAACAAACAAATCATTTGGAAGACTAAGCATTACCACAATGAATTGTCTATTCAATCATCTGGAGAGAAGAAATAGAACCTGTGTATTTGTATCATGTGATACCAGTCTCTCATTAACAACAGAACTGTATGGACATGCAGTGAAACTGGGTTTTTTTTCTAGCTAATACAATGTTTCAAACCTGAAACAAAATAATGATAATCTGTATATGTTGTCAAATTATTCATCTGAAAAAACCTAACTTCGTAAATTAAATATCGACCAAGAAAACTCGCTCCACATAGTGTCAGTCTCTGATTCACAACAGAAATGTATGAACACATAACTATAATTGTTTTTTTTATATCTAATCTACTGTATCAACCTAAAGCAAAGTGATCCTGGAAAATCTATAGACTATCACGGTTCTCCAAATGTATATTTGGTGAAATTATATCGATCAGAAGAGGTTAGATTGATTATTTTATTAGAGACAAAGCCCCCACGTCCGACCATGTCGAGTGCCCATGTGACAGACACTGAAACTATATAATATTTCAACCTGGAAAAAGACCCTGCCTGCTTGCCTGTGTAAATTCATATCTATCACGTTGTACCCGTCATGGATTCACAACAGAAGTGTATGGACAAGAAATAAATTGTTTTTTTTGTAGCTAATCCACTGTATCAGTCTAAAATAAAGTGATCCTGGATGATTTATAGAATATCACGGTTCTTTATATGTTTATTATGTAAAAGTATATCGACCAGAAGTGGTTAAATTGATTATCAGATCGGAGACTAAGCCGCTGTAATGCGAAAAACAGTTACCCTGCAAAAAACTTGTTTTATCGCCCACGAGCATGCGCAGTGATGAAGTCCACGATTGGAGAGTGAAAGGTGAAATACTTTTCTTTTCAGTCATTTACATTAAAATCACATTAAAATAATAGTACGGCCAATAGTCCGTGATATCTGAACGGAAGAATGTGTGCAGACGCATGTGAGTATTGAGTGGGCGATAAAACAAGTTTTTCGCAGGGTAACCAATTTTCGCAGCACACCGCCACATCCACCCGTGTCGAGTGCCAGACTGAAACACTGTATAATATATCAACCTTAATTTGCTGAAACAAATCATTCCTGCCTGTGTGACTTCATATCTGGATTCATCATGTAGTATCAGTCTCTGATTCACAACAGAACTGAATGACCACGAACTATACTTTCTTTTTATGTATCTAATCTACTGTATCAACCTGAAACAAAGTGATCCTGGATGATCTATAGACTTTTATAGAACTGCATCGAAAATCGTATAAATAGACAATACTCCACGAGTTTGGATGTGCCCCCATCGTCATCGAGGCAAAGCCGAGTGATGATTATGGCACATCCAAATGAGTGGAGTATTGTCTATTTTACGATTCAAGTGCGGTTCTGGATTTATCTCACCCCTTTCTATGATGTTAGATAGCATTAGAATATCAGAATAGCTCGAATATACCTAGCGAATCTATATGACGTCATCTCAAATTCACGATGCCACGGCCGTAGCGTAGTATTGTCACTTTACTGGGGTGATCGTTGAGTATTTTTTTCTAAGGTTATTTCTATGGCGAAGCTTGTACCAGGGGTGAGATAATATCACGGTTCTCCACATGTATATTTGGTGATATTATATCTATCAGAAGTGTTTAGATTGATTATTATATCAGAGAAGAAGCCCCCACGTCCGACCATTTTGAGTGCCAGACAGACACTCATCAACTTATATCAACCTGAAACATTCCTGCCTGTGTGATCTAGCACGTAGTGACAGTATCTGATTCACGTGAGAATAGTATAGACAAGAAATAATAATAAAAAAAATTGTAGGTAATCTAAAATATCAATCTGAAACAAAGTAATCATGGACGATCGATAGACCCTCAAGTTTCTCCACATGCACATTTTGTGAAATAATATCAACCAGAAGTGGTTAAAGACAAATGCGGGTAGGTATCGAGGCGCCCCCTGGTTTAACACTGGTGCTGCCATATGGTGTCATGAAAATGTAGCAGTTTCCCATAGACATAAATAGTTAAGCACTTACCTTCTTCAGATGGCCTTCCCCTAGACATGGTGACATGGTATTTTTATAGCATTTCTTATTTGTACATGTTCCCAACTATCATAATCCAGAATTATTTAAAGATAGCAATAGAACATCAGTGTCATTCAGCAACAAAGTCAAAATATTGCATTTTCCCATAGACACCAATAGTTAAGCACTTACATTTTCAGATGGCCCTCCCATAGAAGCTAGCATGGTGACATGCCAATTATTTTGCATTTTCTATTTGCTGATGTATGGAACTCATCTTTTTTTGCAAAACTCAATAGAATTTAGAAATCGCCCAACTACCAGCATTTGTCTTTAAATTGATTATTAGATCGGAGACAAAGCCCCAATGTCCAACATGTCGAGTACCAGACAGACACTGAAACATTACATACCTTGTCGAGTATCTCAATCTGAAACAAAAATCTTTCCTGCCTGTGTATACATATTCAATATTTATCACGTTGAATCAGTCTCAGATCAACCACGGAACTGTAAAAATGGATCATATATACCTTGTTGAATCTGAAATAAAACATTTTTGCCTGTGTATACACTAATCTCTCTACATATTGTGAATACAACATTGACTGCTGCACCTGGGAATGTATCAACTAATAAAGCCTGCCAACCTGTATATACATAGTAAAATATCAATGAATGATCGATCTGAAAAAAAAAATTATTTAAAGGTATTTTGAACATAAATTCCCCTACCTTGTCTTCTTTTCTGCCATCCAGAATAGTATGTGTATGTAGAAATAGTCAATCATTGTCCAGCAATCAAATTTAAAGGCAACTCCTCCTGGAGGTCTTAATGCTGAATAGGCACAATCGATGATCACTTCTCTATATTCAGTATATCAGTATTCACTCCTCCAAACTGGATATTAAATATACATGTAGATGATCCTCAGAGTATATATACCATATATATACCACATATAGCCTTGTAATGATCAAACTCCATTGAAGTCCTTAGGCCTTGATTTGAGGAGACTGTAATTCTGTGGTCTATAGTCCATAATGCCAATAAAATCACTGCTCAAATCGAAATTTCTAAAATCCAAAGGTATCAACAAGTCAACTGCACTGGTCACGGGCCAGTGGCGCTGAGACACCCTTTGAAGGGTGGGACGAGGGTGTTGACCCACAGACATCTACGGTGACCAGTAACCGCAAACGGGGGACACACAAACAGCGGTCGCTGATCACTCTTCATCTGGGACCTGGGCCCTGTTTAATAATCTAGGTTCGTATACGAAGACCCTTTTCTATACGCCAACGAGATCCAGGCACGGTTTGTGTAAACGTTATCCAGCCCTTATTGACAACCTTTGGTCAGGTAGAGCAGTCTTGGCCGAACGATCTTGAATGTTATTAAACAATAACCCTTCTGCGAGATCCCCTTGCACACTGTCCTTTCGCAGGCATAAGTTATTAAACAGACCCCTGTTTCACTAGTTTTATAACATGTCTGTGACACCATACAGACATTGGGGGCGAACCGAAGGGTTGGCTTTATTGCGTATCAGAGCCCGGTCGTTAGGGACTCACTCCTCGTCGTTAGGGACTCACACGTGGTCCCGCTCACGTGTCCCGATCACGTGACCACGCCACGCTAACCCGGCTGCGTTCACTTCAATCCTGGGACGCCGACAAGAAGGAACCACCCACCCACCCTACAAAAACTCTTAGTCTCAATTTCTCAACTTCTCCTATTCCGTAGGGTTCTCAATAACTCGTCAACTATCTCTTATCTCTTACGTTATGTGTATGGACCCCTAAAGGTTATCTCGTATCTCTACTTACTCAATAAACTTTTATGTCCATACCCACGCTTTGTGTCAGTCATTGGGGTTGTATAGTTTCGTGACAACACAAGTAGATCTGCCCTTAGGAAAAGACAGACCCCAAAACATGAGAATTAGACAAATCTACACATCATGGACCTGTTTCACCAGTTTCGTGATAAAATTGTTAGACAGACATGAAAAGCAGCACCAACAGTGCAAGCAAGAACAGACAAAATGAAGTCTAATGTCTAGTTCTTATGAAACCGGACACACCATCTAGACGCCATCTAGACATGTCACGAAACTAGTGAAACAGGTCCCAGAAGAAGAAGTCCGCAGCAAAAAGATAAATTAGCCCCGATAAAAGATTTCACAGCTCAACACCCGGCCATTGGGCAAGTCAGGTACGGACGAGAGTGGCGCGTTAACACAGAGCGACACCTAGCGTTAGAATTGGGGAGAACGCAAGTGCTGCCCTCTGGTGTATAATTTGAGTAATATATAACCTTACTGCTAGCACTAAGCTACACATAATCACTGCTCAAATCTAAATTTTTAAAATCAATATCTAAGTCCGAACTCGTCCAAAAATGGTCGAAATATAAATCAAATCGAAGCTCAAAATATCTAGTCTGCGAATATTCGTGTCTCCATTCACTTATCTATAGTTAAAACCTTTTAAAAATGATTTTCAAAATCATGTCTTGCCCAGAGCCCCACTCCCCCACAGCTCCTATAGTGAGTCTATACTTAGATGACCAATTGTGTTAATCAAAATCTAAATTCTCCACTGGTTCAATGTGATTAATATTTATATAGTCCCCGTCCATTCATATAATGTTAAAAGCCTCAAAGAAATCATTTAGAAGAATATTCCAAGTTTGGTTTGGTGATCGGCTTTATTAATGCAACAGGGTACAACGTTTCGGCGTGGAGTTGCCTTTGTCCATTTAGAAGAATATCTTTCAAAACCTAGGTATGGTGCGATAAGCCAATTTATTCTCTGAGTAATTTTAATATTCTAAATTCGATAGCTCGGCCCCTACTCGTCCGAAAAACACAATATATAAATCAGAAGAAAGCCAAGGATCTATAGTATACGGAAATTAATGTCGCCTATCATATATGTTAAGGTAAATCCTCATATTAAATGATTTTCTAGATCGTGTCTTGCCCAGAGGCCCGCTCCCCTACCATACCTAAAGAAAGTCCACAGCTAGCTGACCGTTTTTGTTGGTGAAATTGTAAATTTCCCACTGGTTCAAAGTGAATGACATTTCGTATAAACAGGTTAGATCGCTAATATGTAGTTTCTACTTCATATATTTTAGGCTTAAACCCTAGGCGAAATGATTTAAAAACTGTCAGATTTAACTCTGTTACGAGCAGTGACATGGCTTCCCATAACAGCTATCTTACAACTACTATGTTTGTTGACCTGATACTAACTCTGAATATTCTTAGCTTAGCCTTCAGTTGAAGATTATTACTAAAATTGTGTTACAAATATATTAAGTTGAGAATGACTTATCATTAAATTACCAAATTAGCAATGTGATGATACCCTAATAAACTAGATAAAAAAAAGAAGAAAGATAGGCCTGATACATCCAGATGAAATAAATGAAATAAAAAGAAAAGGATACATGAACTGAGTGCAGTCTAGGCTCTACAGTGTCAGTATGCCAATGACACTCTTCCAGCAGATCTTTTGCGGTAAGTAGAATACATGTTCTCTACTAGGCTCTGCTAGGAGAGTTCAAGAAATGGAGGCGTTACCCATAGTGCACCAAAAAATGGGACCCGTTACCTGGCCTATAATGTAACTAGGCCAGGCTTCCAGGCTAAGACCAAGGTAGTAGATGCGGGAAACGGTTATTTCGACATTGTCAACATTTTGGTTTGACTTTCCTTAAGGTTTTCACATATTTACTAGTTCTTTTTATTCACAAAATACATATCCACTTACAGCTATAAATTTCCTATATGCATTAATGACCATCGTTTATTCACCAAACATCAATTTACAGTGAAAATGGAGAATTCTACCACCACTTCCTTCAAAAAGACGAACTCGTACTTAGAGAGTGCGAAAAACACGCCAACATTACAAAGGTGTATCTGGTAGAAGCCTGCTGCTCTAATGCATAGGAACTCCATAGGCGGCATGCCGTCCATTTACCGCCCTGTTTCAGCGTGCGGCGGTTAAAGGGTTCAAGGTGAGAGTGGTCACATAGACTTTTACATAACCCAAAGCTTTTCCTTGTCATTTATAATTCCCTGCTCATTTATCCATTTGCTCCTAGTCTTTATCAGAGCATGCTGGCATGCATTATATACATCGACTAGAGGTTAGAATAGTCCCATATAGACTTAGAAGGAAACCCACAAGGTAAAAATAGCCTGGTCGGTAATCCACTGAGTTTGACTGCAGAGTAATTCATGAAGTGAAGCTGAGTGAATTTACTCTACAGTCAAACGAGGTGGAGTGCGGACCAAGTCATTTTCATCGAGTGGGTTTCTGATTTGATTATTTATTGATAACATGAATCTACTCACGGGCAATGCAATCACAGCTTCTCCTATAGTGTGACTAGGCCAGGCTTCCAGGCTAAGACCAAGGTAGCAGATGTCAGAAACGGTTATTTCGACATTGTCAACATTTTGGTTTGACTTTCCTTAAGGTTTTCACATATTTACTAGTTCTTTTTATTCACAAAATGCATATCCACTTAAAGCTATAAATTTCTTATATGCAGTAATGACCAACATTTATTCATCAAACATCAATTTACAGTGAAAATGGAGAATTCTACCACCACTTCCTTCACAAAGACGAATGCGTACTGAAAGTGCGCAAAACAGGCCGACATTACAAAGGTGTATCTGGCAGAAGCCTGCTGCTCTAATACATAGGAACTCCATAGGTGGCGCGGGAGTCCATTTCCCACCTTGTTTCAGCGTGCAGCGGTTAAAGGGTTAAAGCTAATCACATAGACTTAAAGCTAGTCACATAGACTTTTACATAACCCAAAGCTTTTCCTTGTCATTTATAATTCCATGCTCATACATCCATTTGCTCCTAGTCTTTGTCAGAGCATGCTGACACGCGAGATATATACATTGCCTAGAGGTTAGAATAGTCCCATATAGACTTACAGGATCCTGCATAGAAACTATCCCTTCACTATCTGTGTGGTACTCACTGTTATATTAGGAAAGGAGCAGGGTGCCAGTGTCTCAGGGTCTCAGAGGCATGCCCAGCTGACCATGACCAATCACTCAAGACTGAAATACATCATTGACCCCCTAGTGCTTGATATATTTAAATTCTACACTCAGGTAGTTGTAGAAATGGCATGTTCACTGGGTGCAAGTGGGTTAGAGAAAACAATCCATAGACTGAATGTAACCCACACCTTTTATTGTTATTCATTTATAACTGCACACTAATTCATCAATGCTGATCATACTATCTGCTCCTGGTTGATTCAAGACTACACTGGCCACCAGAGCAGACGTTTGCTACGCACGTTCTGTCCAATTGTTGCTAGCCTTGACACACCGTGGTATCTTACGTTATTGCAACGGGTGTAGAAGGCATGTCAGAATGTTCCAGGAATCATAATATGAAAATTTAAAGCTAATACACTGAACTTTATTTTTAAAATTAATTTTGATTTACATCCATATCATAAATAACAATATCTATGTAAAATTAAAATCGAACGGAAAGAGCCTAGAGAGACCCTCAAAGCCACACTTCGACGTCACTATTGTCTTTTGTATTTCATTAAATAGAATAACAATAATGCTAGACGTTATCATCATATGTTTAAATAGGAATGTTTGATATTAAGTTTCTCTGCATTATAAAGGCAGACTAAGAAATACACTCTGGTTCGAGGGGAGATCCTCGAGATCCTCCAGATGGGATTGTGCCAACCCGTAAGTGGCAGCGTAGCGCAGACAGGGGTTGGTTGCCAATCTAATACAGGTGTTGCCGTTCAGCGCCACCTAACGGCCCACTGTCTACTCAAGTGGCCGCTCTCACAAACACAGGGAGTCTGGCGGTACTCATTGAGAGACATACAGCAATCACACCTAAAGTGTGAACGGTGGGTGTGATTGCAGTAGTGTTGCATTTGGACAGATTGGACTGCCAGGACAATTAAAGGCATTGTATCAACGAGTCTGGACTATCAAAACTTTATAGTTGATAATTGATTTGGTTTAAACTTGGAGAAAGATAAGCATATTATAGCTAGGCCTGCCAATGTATTACTGTGTATCTAGTTTGGATATACCTGTGTTATCTAAGCTATATCTAAAGTATTATTGAGTTTATATGCATGTTTGACACATCAAATCAAAGCTGGAATACCATAGAATACAGTGTAATCACTTTTAGCCCTATGGGAATGATGTGCATGGGTATTATACACGTATTACTTTCAAATATTCATTAATCCAATGCTAAAGTATATGTTGCCAGATGAATGTTTGGCTGCAGGCATTGCGTAACCACGCAGAAAACGTGCGGCACCGGCCTATGGAAAAAGGCCTATTCAAGACCAGTCCAAGTCGAGCAAACCGTATTCGTGTGCTACCTTGAATAGCCGTAAGGTGGCGCTAACGTTGGCCTCGTATTGGTGAAGCATGACGTCATCCAGCGTGGCGAGTGCCTCGAGTTCGAGTGCAGGTAAACCCAGCCGTTCTGAGAGTGTGGTTAGTGAGTGCTTTCCTGCAATACGAGAAGTAGTCTCCTTTTATTGAAGTATGGGAAATTTGTAATCATGACACTGTGAGGCCTGGCGTCCACCTACTATGATATGGCTCCGATATGGTCTATGATGCACCTTCCGATCAAAAAATCAAAATCGTGTCGGAAGGTCGCCTAATATTGGGACAGTTGACCACGTTTCTGTGATTAGGCACCGATAAAAACCCTATACAATGTGTGGTGGATTGGTATGTTTAGACATACGTCTATGATTTTGCATCTTCCCGATATATCTCCGATATTTGCTTTTTGTATCGGTGCCATATCGGTAGGTCTAAATTTCTATCGTAGTAGGTGGACGCCAGGCCTAATGGTGACGATCTTGATGCCGGCGAACGGTAAAGATATTGGCAGGTATTCTACTGAAAAGGTCTGTGGGTATGATGACCACCTACATAAAATACATATTCTACAATACACATTGGCGCGACCTGGTGATTTTGAATTATTGTCAATTATCAGTCAAAACTATTTCCTTGTGATTCATTTTAAAGCCAAATTAATGAATCTTAAGTTTTGCTCAATGTACCCAATCCCAATTGGTAAAATAGGCCAATTAACATTTGCTTGATTTACAAAGGAAACGTCTTGAAACATATTGTCATCTTCAATTCTCTATAAACCATGTACAAAGATTTATAGATTTTAGTACTTGGCTGTGTTAGAGTAATTGACATGTGTTTTACCATGTAAAAGACAACATTTTAAAATCTATAGGTTTATATATATATATATACATATTATTATCATCATAAAAGTGATATCTTAATCAAAATCTAGCCCCGTCTTTTTTTAAAACATAGCTGTATACTTGGAGATCGTCATATATAATTTCAAGAAAATTGACATGGCTTTCAGTGTTCAAGATAAATTGTCCGATATGCCTCTGATAGTCTATTAGTTGCAAGTATTAAGGATATATTTAGTTAGTTATTGAAATACATTAACGAAGGTTGTAAAAAGATAGAATATGATTAAATACCAGTGAGAAGCAGTGCTTCCTCGCCAAGATCCAAGTCTAATCCCAGCGGGTAGAGCTTGTTGTACCTGACCCATAAATCTCTGACGTCATCACTGGTGTCTAGACGCTCCTCCATATCGCGGAGAAAGTCCATGACGTCATCCCCATTCTGCCCTCGGAGTGGGGTGGTCGGGTAACCTGTCTGCCGCGTCCACGTTAACATGTCCATGATGATGTCTCCCAACTGTTAAACGTTGAATGAGAAAGCTTGTAACGATACAATTATTCTTGAACCCTTACAAAAACATCTTACTCAAAGGTATTTAGGTAATATATATTATCCTACCCCTAATGTAAAATCCCATTGGTTTAGCATTGAGTTTCCGTATACCATGCTGACTGGCATACAGAGTTTTATATGCCACTAGTGGCATATAGAATTGTTTTCACGTAATATTCTAAATTCGAGGAGACAGGGTAGGATAAAATCAAAACCTGATTCGCTTTAATCTTGGCCACCGCATGCCACTCCTGGAGTTTTGGCTCTGGACTTCACTCGGCTTCGCCTCATGAAGTCACTATACCAAACTCCAGTCGTGGCATACGGTGGTCAAGATTAAAACTCATCCAGTTTTATGATAATATTGACCTCATTACATAATAAAGAAGAGTGTCACAGGAGTTGGCGGTAATTAATTAGATACGGTAATTCATAAATAACATACTTTATCAATTGCAAGTAACATTTTTACAACGAACATAAAACTCATAAACCTGCCACAATATGATACAAACAGTCTGGATAAATCCCAAACCTGAAAATTCTAACCGAGGTTTAAACACAAATGTGTTAGTCGCGAGCAGATGAAGAGTGACTGTAGAACAGTTAGAGAGCTGCTAACACCACGCGTAAAGAACCATCACCGAGTTACCGCATTATAAACGGCAACTATTTAGACAACGGAAGTGACTGAGTTCAAAGGTGAATAATAAGATACATTTCATTCGGTATGTATATTTATATATTAATGATTGATAATGAGCTGTCTAAAAGCGTGCTTCCAGAACGAACGTTAAATCACGAGTTGTGTAGTCAAGGGGTAGTCAAGTGACTAACCTAGAAACGTGACGATAATGAATAAACTGTGGAGAGCCACACAGTAGACTTGCCAGTAGCCTTGATATATATAAATTTATTTACATATATAATCATATATATTTCGCATGAATTGTAGAAATAGATGATCTTACCGTAAAGAGTACCTCTAAGTTGTGATTAATGTAGATTTTCCTCACATAGTTTTCGACAAAATCGTCGAGCTGTTCAAATCTGAGATCAAATGTTCTACTCAGATATGTTAGGGATGGAGCGTCTGAAATAATAAGATTACTTATACATCAAATTGTTCATTCCGAACCACATTGTCTATTGACAGGTCATGAAGCTTTTGATGGGGTAGTATGGATGTGATGACGCTTGCTGGTTGTATCATACCTGTATGTCAAGACAATTATTTCCCCTTCTATTTCATGCTGGAACATATTTAAACGCATTGATCTATCGCACACCCATGATCTTTTTACATTTTAATACCTTTTTGTCGTGCGTTATCAATATCATCATTATAAGTATCGTTATCATTTTCTATTATAATCATCAATATTGTTATTACTATAGTTATTATCATTATTACTATACACCTATGGCCGAACATGTATGAAATACTGCCCGCTGCTAGGGGTGTAGAATAAATAATGTTCGCGCCCGCTGTGACAACGGGCGGTAGTGAATTGCAGTAGTCTTTATGCTCTTTGTAAAGTTAATAAAAGGGTGTTTGAAACGATTGGGAGGTGTATAGTAATAAGAAAACGTAGTGACTGAGCCTGTACGGTGTCCATTCTCGGTCATTTGATTAAAAAATACCGCCCTCCAACCTGCGGTGTCGGGCCGTATTTCTATCATCAAATGACCTCGAACGGCCATCCGTACGGGCTCAGTACCGTCGTTTTCTCACATTATCAATTATTTTATAACCAGTATGATTACTGTTATCATTATCAGTATTATTATTAGTATCATAATCATTGTTATAATCTTCAGTTTTATCATCAGGTCCATCATTATATCAGTATTGATATCATTATAAGTGCTATTACTATCATTTCTATTATCATTATCTTCATCATCATCATCATCATCATTATTATTATTATTATTTTTATTATTATTTTTATCATTATTATCATCATTATCATCATTATTATTCAAATAGCCTTTTCTCGCTTACGGCATAGTATGATGGCTATCTCTTTCTGTTGTCCGGGGTCCACAAGGTCTAAGTGCAGCACATCTCCAAGATGTCTGATGGAGTCGACCCCAACGCCTCCATCACGTTCCATGCCCATCATCCACAGCAGGAAGTTGTGACTGTGTCCCTGTAGTGTCCAATGATATCAAGGTCATGTTTTATTTTAAAATCCCGGATTGTTTAATTGACGTGAGTGTTGATGGTGGAATCAGATACCCACTCATAGGCTCACGAACCAGAATGACAAATGCCCATTTCCAAAATTGGCTATTTAGTATTTATACAGAAATGGATTGAGAATTGTATAGATAAACAATACTTCACAAGTTTTAATGCACAGGTATCATCATCGAGGCGAAGTTGAGTGACGATGACAAGACATCCAAATGAGTTAGGTATTATTTATTTTATAATTCGGGTGTGGTTCTGGATTTATCTTAACCCTTTCACTAATGTGAAATAGCATCAGAATATCAAAATACTTGAAATTGCTTAATTAAGCAAATCCAGTCAGGAACGTAGAAATCTCCATGTTGATGTCTTATCTACTATCTGATTGGCCAGTCGATTATGATGTCATCTCGTATCACTCTACCACGACTATGGCATAGTACTGGCACGTAATATTGGTGATCATTGCATATTATCAAGAGACGTCACGAGTTTGAGAATGAGTTTATTTATGTCACGCATTTTGTTGGGTCCGTAATCTCACTCGTCTTAGACTCGTGAGATTACGGAGTCAACGCAATGAGTCACATGAATAAACTCAAACTCAAACGAGCGGCGTCTAGATTTTATCCTGCCTAATTTCCACGATTTCTGATTATTAGAAAGTAGTGACATAAACAACCTTTTATGTCACACCTGTGACATAAAAAAATCACATGTTAAGCCTATTGCGTTTTTTATTAGGGGTAGGATGTTTTTTTGTTATGATACATGTATATGTTCTCGTTTGTATATATGACAAGTAGTATGGTCTTGTGTGAAGATGTCTTGCGTCTATGTATTTGTATTTAAATATGTTTGAACTGGAATGGTATGGAAGATCGATACAGGATGTATCGAATGTCACTATGTGGTCAATAAACTCTTACCAAAAAAAAAAAAAAATTCACATTGTTATTCCTATCGTTGAACCTGTACCAGGGGTGAGATGGACACACAAATTTAAGTGTAGTTTGGATTCTTCAGCCAAGAAGCGTAGAATATAATTGTCTTGCGAAAGTAATAGTGAACAAAGTCTGAAATATATACTCAGGTCCTGTATACACACATATACCAGAAATCTGCATTTCAGAGAGGGATGATTGCATTGACACACTCAGGAGAACACCTGGGCGCTCGCCAAACGTTTACAACTCTAATATTTTTTTTTTTTTTTCATTTGTTTATTCTGGAAAATTTAGGCTCGTGGCCTGTCTTACAAGAATCCAGTACATGAAATAAAGTCGCCTGAGGCGAGCTAGATACATAGTTACATATATCAGAGTTATAAGAGTCAATATACTATAGAATGTGTAGAGGTAGGTATTAAGGTGGGATTATGTTATTCTTTTCCTTTTAATTGTTTGACGTTAGTTACGGTTCTTCTAATAATCATCTGTTCTTAGAGGTGGGGGCAAGGCATAGCGGAAGAGGGGGGAAGACTTAGTCCGTAGACTTGGGAGAAAACTGCATTAGCAAGTAAGGTTTAGGGTAATTCTAAGAAAAGAGGAAGCCTTTAGAGGAAGCAATTTATTCAATAGAAGAAAATAGCTACGGTTAGGCCACTAAAAAAAAACTTGTTTCTCATCACCGCGCGCATTAGAAAAAACGATTTTAGAAGTGTTTTTTGGGGGTTTTTTTTCTAAATAGATGAACCTTGATAGAAATTATGAAAGGTATGTGTATTTAGTATCAAATTAAAGCTCTTGATGTCAGGGATGCACTAAATGTAGAGCCAGTAAAAATCTGGAAACCCCACGTAAGCAGACACCCTGCGTAAGCAGCCACTTTGGCCCAGATCGGAAGGTGTCTGCTTAGTCAGGGTTTTACTGTATGTCTGCCCTCTTTGATATAGCAAAAAAAAGCGCCCTCGTCATATTTTTCATGGCTTGGTGATGAGAAACAAGTTTGTTTTTTTGAGTGGCCTTAGGAGTCGTTAGACCAAGCGGAGTGGAACAGGGGACGGGGTGAACCACAGACATTTGGCTCCTGTAGTAGACATACTTCAGACATTCAAAACACAGAGCAGCAAAATGTTGGTTTTGGAAAGGTGGGCCCAAGGTTTTATGACCATTTCAAGCCGTTTCTACCCCACAGTCCTATGGGTGTAGATTGTGCTAGGAAAGGGTCAATTTCTCAGGGGTCGTGAGACCTGGGACCTGTTTCAATATTAGTGGTAGTAAAAGTGAGAGGAAGGCCTCAACAGTGGCAGTAATAGTGGCACCAACAGCGAAGATCAGAGAATCTGGTTTCAAAAGTGGTCTCGCTGTTGAGGCACCCCTTCCATTCGCTATGCCAGCATAGTGAACGAAATATTTAAGAAGTCTATATCTAATGAATAATTCAATAATTTCAAATTATTCCTGGTGTTTTCCCCCACATTTCAGTTCTTATTTGACGTTTCTATGTGCATTTTTGGCTGAGTTACAGAGCCCATACTGTAGGTATCGCTTGTGAGACATGTATGTGATAGCCTAGGGGCGAGCAGTACAGTAGGAAACTGACAGAGTAGTGCAGTTACTGCAGTTCTTGGTTCAGATAGTAAAGTGGTTCTCACAAAGTAGTTGACCACTAGAGAACCATGAAAATCGAGACATGGGTTAAAGATACATATGGAATTGTTCAGAGCATGTTTTTCTTTACTTAGATATGTTACAATATGTTTGAAGATGGTTGTTTTGATCAATGTGAGAGGGTAGACCCTCTTTTGAACAGAGGCAGTAACAGTGGCAGTAACAGTGAGAGGTAACCAATTATTGAAATGGTTACTACCACTGTTGGTGCCGCTCATTTGCCAAGCGCCACTCGCTGTTCCGTTCACGTAAGCACCAGATCCACTAAGGCGATTTTGCATGCGAATTTGGGTTCGCAGACGTTCGCAGACGTTCGCATGGGATTTGCACAGTCGCATGGATCGCAGACGCATTCGCTTGGTCGCCTTAGTGGATCTGTGAGCTGTTTCAATACGTGGGTTAAGTCTATGGTTTTGAAACAGCTCCCTGGCGCTTTACTATTGAAACGAATACTGCCACAGTGGTGCCACTGAGACCAACAGCGAGAGGACTTTCTACTATACAAACAGGTCCCAGGGGGCGTTTGATAACCCTGACTAGCGAGAATACTTGTGGGTAAGTCGTCCGAGGCTGAGCATTTAATAATGTAACAGTTCGTTATTTAACGATTAAGGACAATCTGCGTTGTCTAGTCCGTGAGACATTTTCTGATAACATTACATAGGTATGCTTTTGATCATGGGCATTCAGGAAGAAAACTGCTTTTAATTACGGTCACATCCCAAAAGGGTTGACGAGGAATCGACCCTGTGAGGAGTGAGGGGTAGGTAGAGGGGGCACAGGGGCTGGAGTTATGCCAGGATATTGGCTCAATCGCTCTCTGTCTCCCTCCCTTCCTCTCTCTCTCTTCCCCTCTCTCTCTCCCCCCACTCTCTCTCCCTCTCTCTCTCTTTCCCTCTTTCTCCCCCACTCTCTCTCTCCATCTCTCTCTTTCCCTCTCTCCCCCACTCTCTCTCCATCTCTCTCTTCCTCTCTCTCCCACTCTCTCCCCTCTCTCCGTCTTCCTCTCTCCCCCCACTCTCTCTCCCCCTCTCTCTCCCTTTCCTTCTCTCTCCCCACTCTCTCCCCCTCTCTCTCTCTCTCTTTCCCTCTCTTTCCCCCACTCTCTCTCTCTCCATCTCTCTCTTCCTCTCTCTCCCACTCTATCCCCCTCTCTCCGTCTTCCTCTCTCTCTCCCCACTCTCTCTCCCCCTCTCTCTCTCTCCCGCTCTCTCTCCATCTCTCTCTTCCTCTCTCTCCCACTTTCTCTCTCTCTTCCTCTCTCTCCCACTCTCTCCCCCTCTCTCTCTCTTTCCCTCTCTCTCTCCCCACTCTTTCTCCCCACTATCTCTCCCCCTCTCTCCCCCACTCTCTCTCTCTCTCTCTCTCTCTCTTCCTCTCTCTCCCACTCTATCCCCCTCTCTCTCTCTCTATCTGTCTCTCCTCAGAGGGAATATGAAGTAACGGGATCCAGACCTAGCCATATCTATGACCTACTCCAATGTAAGACCTACTTACTACAGATGTCGACACGAACTTGCTGAGAGCATCTGCCAAGATGAGATCGCAGTTATCGTCATTGATACCGTTCTTTCGCTCTGGTGTGAAGCCTGTAACAAGCAAATTGTCAAAGTCTCATTTCATATTAAAACTATCATAATCTATCACATTCTATGTTATGATCACGTCATTTTCACATTTATATTGGCAATCAAGATTGCTATCAATTAGGAATAAGGTTTAGGATTTAGTATACTAAAACCTTTTACACTGTGTAATTCACCAGGCAAAGATTATGGGTGCTTATAATCTCCACCCTTCACAGAGCGGAGATTACGGGGCAAAAAGATCCCTTGTATACAAAATAGTGCCAAAGAAGGTTGGTGGTCATTTTGGTTATTCATTTATAATTTCAATTTGCAACTCTGAATGATAATTAAAATATGATAATATAAATTGGTTTCAGATAAAAGCGGTCGTAATCTCCTGGACCAGACTTTACCTTGTATCGTCGCATTCCCTCGGATATTACTACGCATCTAGTCATCGGAGATTACGGCCGTTTGTATCTCAGATCAGTTAATATTGTGTAGCATGTATTATTAAATTTTGCATACGTGTCTGTGTATAGATACGTGCAAAACAATATCAATTAATCTATTCCTGGATGATCTGTTAAATTGACAGCATTAATAGTGTCCGGGTTGTTGTTTTCTTATAATATCTAAAAGAAATTTGTTTCTCAAGCTAATGTTTGTTGCTGAAAAGGTCTGTGGGGAATGGTCACATAAAACAATTAGCAAAGACAAAGTTGATACCAAGATTTTTTTTTTTTCATGATCAGTTGCGTAATAAAACTTGATTAATTTCCAGAGCTATTACATAAGGCAATATATAAGTTACACCTACCTGCTAATGTTGGGGTTCCTATTGCAAGGATGCACAGTAATGTCTGAGTTATCATGATTCTAGGCATGTTCTCGATCCTGCTGGTCCTTTGTGTTCATTCCTATACACTAATTTGTATGACGTCACTCCTTTGTGTGCACAGAATCACTATACACGTACATACAATGGTAGGTGCGATCTTAAAACGATTACGTTAATGTGTCTTCTTTTCAAATAAAGAGTTTGCCTTTGTAATAAAAGTGGATTATCTAATAACCTTTGGCATCGTAAGAAATATATTTATTATGAAATGGTTCAATAAGTAACCTATTCAATTGTGTTGTTGTTGATACTATATACTCTTGAGCGATTCGCTGGGTCATTATATGGCGAATCCTGATGGTAATCATATACGTGTGGCTCTGAGTGTTGGCTCTTCTTCCAATGTTGGTGTCTGGAATGGGGGAGGGGGATTGCTAAAGTTTCTAATTAGCTCTCTATCGTCGCTAATTAGTAAATTGTAGCGTACCACGCAGTGTCAGGTCGAGATCATGGTCCCACATAAGGTTAATTTTCATTAAAGCCATTTTACATTGACTGACTATTCAGCATCGAATAAGGCCCGTTTCCATTGGCCGACAAAAAACGGCTGGGATTTTTTTAGTTACCCAGAAAGTCTGTCGGTGGTGCCACTGACTGTGCGTCAGTATCGAAAAATCGGTGAGCGTAGTAAATACCATCTACTGCGATAGACATTTAAGTGCGCAATGTAAAAAGATATAGCCTAAAGCAAATCGAGAAACCCATTATCTTACTCAAATGTCTAGAATAGGACCATTGACCTTCATTGTAATTGGTTTTGAGGAACATTGCAAGGCCTATTGGAGACTATTTAGAACTCAGCCTGTTTTTCCTCCATTTTATAGGTCCATACCGATTTGATCTTCATGCTGGAACCTTTTTAGCCTCACCGATGAAATCAAACATTTTAATTCTGTCGGTCGTTGACCAAGACGGTCGGTGGTGCCATATTCCGTAAATTTTACCGAATTGATTGGTGACCATTTCAAATGCCTGGTTGTTTCCATTTACCAAATCAATATCAGTGTACACGAAGAGTCGATCGTTAGTTCCGATTGCAGATCGGTGCTCAATAATCGAGAAGGCATGTGCACTATTCTACGAGAAACACTACGATAAAGCCTGTGTAATCGTTTCAAATAAGTAAGTTCCACACCAGCTCCTGTTAAGTTCCGTTTATTCCCGGTGCAGGCACCACCTTAGACTTGCTCAAGTCTTTGATTATGAACATTCATTAAATGATTAATCACAATCAGAATTGTAGACATAGGATGCAGGAACTGGCGCCAGTCTAGCAACACCTTTATTATCCATCGTATACAATAATCGATGGTTTTGTGGACAGGCGGCCGTAAACCACGAGTGGTTGACGCGCAGTAATACATGAGCGCTAGCGAGTGTATTACGAGGTCAACCGCGAGTGGTTTACAGAGTCGCCTGTCCACAAAATCATCGTTTGTTGCATTTATTATCCATCTTTTCGAATAAATTAAACCCAGTAACTGTCATATTAACAGGTATAACAATAGGAACTATTTCTTTGCTCCATAGCAGAAGGGACTATTTTTCCCTTATACCATGGTTTTGAGGCCGTATACCACAGGTTTGAATCCGTATACCACAGTTATGGTATCTGACAGGTTTTATACAATGGCTAGTGGTTTACTGAGTCTCTATACATTTTCAATGGGGTCTTTGTATACGATGGATAATAAAAAAAACTGTCAGATACCATAACTGTGGTATACGAATACAAACCTGTAGTATATGGCCTCAAACCATGGTAATCGGGAAAAATAGTCCCATTTACTATAGAGCAAAGAAAAAGTCCCTATTGTTATACCATTTAATATGGCAATTACTGGGTTTAATTTACTCGAAAAGTTGGATAATAAATGCAACAAACGATGGTTTTGTGGACAGGCGGCTCTGTAAACCATTCGAGGTTGACGTCGTAAAACACTCGCTAGCGCTCATGTATTACTACGCGTCAACCTCTCGTGGTTTACGGCCGCCTGTCCACAAAACCATCGATTATTGTCTATCAAATCCTCTACATTTTGGTGCACAATTCAACTACAATCACATCATGGAAAATACAATCACCAATCACATTAGGCCCCGCCCACATTGTGACCCGGACCAGGGTAGCCAGGCCACGCCCTTGAGACTGATAAACCCAACCAACGATACTTAGTTAGATGTTACAACATGGTTCTGTGTAAAGGCCTGTTTCCATTGGCTGACAAAAATGGCGTTGAGTTACCCAGAAAGTCTGTCAGTGGTGCCATTGGCTTTATCTCACCCCTGGTACAAGCTTCGCCATAGAAATAACATTAGGAAAAAATACTCAACGATCACCCCCGTAAAGTGACAATACTACGCCACGGTCGTGGCGTAGTGAATTCGCTAGGTGTATTTGAGCTATTCTGATATTCTGATACTATCTAACATCATAGAAAGGGGTGAGATAAATCCAGAACCGCACTCGAATCGTAAAATAGACAATACTCCACTCGTTTGGAAGTGCCATAATCGTCACTCGGCTTCGCCTCTATGACGATTGTGGCCCAGCCAAACTTGTGGAGTATTGTCTATTTATACGATTCTCGATGCAGTTCTATATAAGTGTGTCGGTATAGAAAAATAGATGAGGGTAGTAGATCTCACTCAGTGACCAAGCTTTCACTCTGTGGTGGGTGGTGCCACATTGCATAATCTAAGCGGACAAAGTCATGGGGCATTTCACGAGCTGGGTCGTTTCCATTGACCGATTTTGGGTCAGGCGTGCCAAAAGTCGGTGGTTCCTGACTGTAGATCGGTGACGGGAGATCAGCCAATGGAAACGGGCCTTAAGTAGATATCTCATTACACCCGATACAAATTTCCGGCGATTTCGGATGATATCAGTTGCATGGTGGAATGTGCCCTCGAAGCGTGGTTTTACTGTAATTGTACCCAATTATTAATAAAGAGCGCCTGTTTACTTATGTCCTAATCATTGATAATCGAGAGTTCTGAGTAAAGTAGAGTCCAGCTCTCCCACTATATGCCAACCATGAGCCAATTACAAATGCGATGGTCTAATTTGCGTCTAATTTATAGATAATAATCTTGGCTTAAGCATGACTTGTACGCATATTTGGGTCAAAGCTGCTTATACTTGTCATATCATTTCCCAGGGAACACAATCAAGATAATTCATTGATGGAACCTATTTTCGTTGCTACATAGGGTTAGTTGCCAGGATAGATGGTATAAAGTCTTAAGTTGATATTTTTCCAACCAAAATATTCAGTCGCCATGATTCAAATTAACAGAAATGAGAATTCTTTTGCAGAATATATTAAGCGATCAGCATTCCTGTTCATAATTACATGTCTCAATCACTCGAATATCGAGAACATTACCATAAAATCCGAAACTCCATAATAAACAAGAAAGTTTTGGTCAAAGTCGTCATTCTCCACGAGTTTGATGCCAAGTGATATGAACGAGGCGACGATATGAACGAGGCGACAGCCGAGTGAATATCACGTAGCATTCAAACGAGTTGAACAATGATTTCTTTGACCAAAACGAGTTGCTTTCTGTATTTATCTCACCCCTGTATCGATTGAAGAATGGATGACACACAGGATATAGACCATGGAGAACGGACTGCAATACACTTAGGGGCATGGAGAACGAGTTCCCAATATTAAGCCTATGGACATTTATTCAAGGGGTGAGATGATACGCAATATTTTTGCATTCATTTGGATATTACTACGCGTATCAGTCCTCAGAGGTAACAGCTTCAAAACATTCCGTTTCTCTACAGAGGTTACACGAAAAAGAAATGCGGATCAGAGTTGTTTATCTTTTATTTTCTTTGTATCAATGATACCGCCGTACAAACATAACAACTGTATGCATACATGGATTGAATTTACATACATAAATAAATACAATGAGGTAAGATGTATACTATATCCTATATGAGTATACGAGTATCCTGTATAGATGCTGAACCGGAAATATATCGAATATCAATATTTTGTGAATATTCCATACAACAAATTATGCAATTACTGCCATAAATATATATCGGACATTCTTTTAAAGTATTATCGAAAGGGGTATATGAGTTGAATCCTATTTTGATGATATGTTCACTGTTGGTATTATGCATATACATGTATATATATAAAGGGTATATTGGTATTGGTTCCTTTATAGAGGGTTAGGGGGATCACTGGTAATTTAAGTTTCCAAGCAGATTGTTAGTTCTGTTTTTTTAAGCCTAGTGCCACCAAAGAACTGCCAGGAGAGGGGGCAATTTACAACATGACATGTAAAGAAGGTGCCATAGGTTTGGGTGCAGAGTGTGTGACCAGGGCCTATTAAGATCCTTTATAAACTGCACCCAACTTCTGGTGTTTGTTTTGGATTTAGGGGCAATATTGCAGCACCCAGGCAACAATACCTCTCTGCCCTTTATGTACAAGATTTACCCAATTACTATGATGGGAACAAACTGTAGATCACATTAATATTCTCTTTTTTTATCTCACCCCAGATATTTTTTCTCCATAGACTTAACATTGGGAACTCGTATCTAACACCCATTAGATATTTAGGAAAAATATCCAATGGGGGATGATGTCACAAATGTTAGTCCATTAGTCAATATTAAGGGTGAGATAAATTCAGAAACCCATCCAAGTTTAGGGTCAGAGCTCGATCCCATCTCATTTGAATCACATAGCAATTCATGCGGCTTTGCCTTGTGAATTACTAAGTGATTCAAACTCGATGGGATACAAGCTCAGACCCTAAACTTCCATGGGTTTCCTCTATAGTATCCTATAATTTCTATGATAAATTAAACCTCTTATTCAACCGCATGATAATTTAACAGTTTATAAGTGATAATATACAAGTCTATGTACATGGATTATATATATACAACTTAAGTCTCCTTTGTTACTACTGACAGTGGAAACTCTCAGAAAATTAGGTGCTCATATACAGAACAATTGTTTCATTTTGCCTTCGATGTACAAGTCCAACTCCAGGAAGATTAAAACCAAATTATATAAATCAACAGATTTAAGAAAGGGAAAATTCTGGTGAGTTTCATTAGCAGCTCTTAAAACTTTAGTGGACCTTTTGGGCCATCCACAAAATATATATACGCAAGATTTTGAGGTATTTCATCTACCAATTCCCCCTCTCAATCTTGTACGAAATAAAACAAGAAGGAACATACGCAAAATGACGATAGAAATTGTACCCTCACCCCTTGCAATGATTTAGAGTGCAGACATACATCCTTCTCTCGACATTTGTTTACTATACATTGTACTTTCCGCGATACTGGACAAAAGTCAGTGCCTTGGAATATACATAAATAAAAGATGATGGCGCGAGTATTGAAGATGTAATTGATAAAGGTTGAGCAGTTCAATCTATTGGAGAGTTAACATTTAGGATGGACATAATGGCTGCATGGTTACAAGTATATATATACACAGTGTAAGGCCCGGCGTCCACTTACTACGTTGGAAATTTAGACCTACCGATATGGCTCCGATACAAAGAGTCACTATCGGAGGCATATCGGGAAGGTGCAAAATAGTAGACATATATATGTCTAGACATGCCAATCCACCATGCACTGAATGGGGCTTATATCGGAGTATAATCGCAGAAACGTGGTCAACTGCCCCAATATTAGGTGACCTTCCGACGCGATTTTGATTTTTTTTTATCGGGAGGTGCATCGTAGACCATATCGGAGCCATATCGTAGTAGGTGGACGCCAGGCCTAATGGTAAGGAGATGGTGCTCCTTATGTATTAAAGAGCAACTTTGGATATGATTATATACCTAATACTGAACGTCTATGAAATACTACCTGCTGCTAGGGGTGCAGTATAAATAATGTTCGGGCTAATCGATAACTTAGTAAGTGAATAAAATTGAGGTGTTCCATCAACTTTAGGTATATAATCGTAATGATAAAAATACATATTGACTGAGTCTATAGGGAAGCTATTCTCAGCACTTTGTAACATAAATACGATCCTCTGCCTCCGGCGTCGGGTCGTATTTAATATGTTACAAAAGACCTCGAACATCATCCATAAGGGCTCAGTAACCACGTTTATCTTAGTACAAAGGGTGGTGGGGTTTTTTCTGAATTACAAGACGTGCTACATGTGTCATTTGAGGTCTTGAAACCATATATTTGATTGAGTTATTTCAATGGAATAAATACACAATATTGACTGGTTTCAGATACAAGCGATAGTATGCTCCGTGGAGTTGACGCGCATTAATATCCGAGCGCATGCGAGGATATTGCGTAGAGTCAACTCCGAGGAGTATTTAATCACTTTATTCTGAAACCAGTCCATATTCTATTTATTATCCACCTTTCTGGACAAGTGGCATGTCGATATCAGTTCGTTTTAGTTATGCACTATTTTTTCGTATGCGAAACCCGGAGCATACAACATGTCCGTAAGAGCCGGATATGTCCATACACACTGCCTATATGTTTTCTATGGACACTTTGTATAGGGTGGTTCATAAATACACATACAGAAAATATTACGTCTTATTTATACAGCATTGACCAGATTCCAATCGTAGACCCTGCGTGTAACATTCAGAACGCGTCACTCAAGGTCTAACAGTCCCATTTTGGCTGCTACTTTGTACAAACGCCAGGTGGCGCGTACGGACCGGATGGACTTGGCGATTCTGCGCGGACGCATCTTCCGGGCGAATCTTCTCAGCCATATTTCCGGTACATGAAGCATGTCGGCGAGTTCAGACAGCGACTTGGCCTCTGTGAGAAGGACAAACAGGAATGCATCAGTAAGGGGTCTGCCAACGTACATATTACTAAATCTACTAGCAAAAAGTAATGTACTATCGTAAAACTGGATGAGTTTTAATCTTGGCCACCATATGGCACGACTGGAGTTTGGCATAGTGACTTCATGAGGCGAAGCCGAGTGAAGTCCGGAGCCAAAACTCCAGGACTGGCACACGGTGGCCACGATTAAAATGAATCAGGTTTTGATTTTATCCTACCCTGTCTCCTCTATTTTGGAATATTATGTGATAACAATTCTGTATGGCACTAGTGGCATATAAAACTCCGTATGCCAGTCAGCGTGGCATACGGAAACTCAATGTTAAGCCTATGGGATTTTATATTAGGGGTAGGATAAAAAATCATATCATCCTAATCACGATATTTGTTAACTACTCTGTATCATAATTGCATGTAATGTGCGATGTAACTTATTCAAGGAAGAACGGTCATTAGAAAGATTGTTTGCTAGGAGTTGACTCGTAGTAATATCCGAGCGAATATCCAGGTCAATTCCGAAGAGCATGCAACAGCTTTTACCTGAAACCAATCTGTATTGTATCTACAGTAAAGCCCCGCTTCTGGGATACCCCACTTGAGGGTCACCTCGCTAAGGGTACAATTTGCTTTTCCCCCCTTTATTATACAGACAGTTTATTGTAACCCCAATTGAAGTATAAATGTATAATATACTATATAGCCTAAACCATCGGCAGACTGAAAACCCTGCTAAAGGGGACACCCCACTAAAGGGGGCACTTCGCTCGGAACGGAAGGTGTACCTCTTAAGCGGGGTTTTACTGTATTATTATCCACCTTTTCCTGACAAGTGGGTCACTGATATTAGGTAATTGAAGTACGCACTATAGCTTTAATTACGCACTATTTCGCCGGATGTGCCGGCTTTTCGAGGGTGGTTGTGGCCCATTAGATTTTGGGCTATAAATTTTTTTTTCTTTTTTCATTAAGGTTTTTATTTATACTGGAGTGAAACAGCTTGGCTCTAAAGTGCCTATCCTCCGCTGGCATATCATGTAAGGAGGTCAGGGTGAAAGTCGTTGTTTGCTCAGAATGCAGTCATGGCTACTGGGACTACTCTATTCCTTATATGGTAGTTAATACAGGGGGACAACTCCATGCAGTTTGCGACCCGCCGCATACAACACGCTACCCATGTGTTTTCTCTAGGCACTTTGCAGCATGTGATCCACCAAGAGTGAGTTAGGGCCGGCTGCCCAAATCGCTCATCAGCTCAGATCGGCTGGGATAATCTGCCTGGTGGATCAGCCAGAATCGGCCGGACCAGCCCATTGAAAACCCTGTCGCCCGCTACTGTGCAGTCGTCACCTCTGGCCGGCCGGCCCTGTAATAGCCAGCTGGCCGGCCGCCTCTAGCCGTCTCTGAGCTTCGATTTGGTGGATCACATGCTAAGATGGATAATAATGATAAAAAGAAACTAACCTGTCAGAGCTGTGGCCGCATACTTTGGGTCATACGCCAACGGGAACGGCTCGTCCCGTAAGGCACGCCGCACGCTGGGGTCTGACGTCATTTCCTCCTGGATATACTGGAGGAAAGCTTGTGTTGAGTTTTTGTCCACGTGACGCAAAGGGGCCACAGGATATCCGGTTCTCAGCGTCCATTCAAGTAGCTCGACCAGCAGTTGGGCAACCTGCCAACAGAGAGACATCACACCATATAAGGGCATTGCTACTCACAGACAATCTCTGAAGGCAGAGCTATCTGATCAGTATGAGGGTCGGTGAGGATGTCGTGTATGAGGATCATTAGGGTTTATAAATTAACCTAGAAATTGACCACAAGTTTTTATCTTAGCCTGGTATTTATAAATGTCCATAGGCCTAACCCTTTAAGGACGGCCGCCTATGGCAGACCTACACACTTGGGGACGGCTACCAGTGGCTATGTACAGTTCTAGGATGGCATTGTCCTCTGAACTCAAAATTCGAAGGTTTATAACGTGATATACATAATCTATTATCCTTAATATTTTTATTTCTATTATTTAGAATTCGAAAATATGAGGGTACACCTACATTCTGTAAAAATTTCAAGTTTATTGTTAAAATATTTCATTTTCAAAAACAATTTCATAAATATCCAGCAAATGATGCCTTAAGGCATCATCCGCCCTCGGCCAGTTGATGCCTTAAGGCATCATCCACTCCCAGCCCGGTGATGCCTTAAGGCATCATCCGCCCTTAAAGGGTTAACATTACGAACTCGTTCTCAACAGGCTTGCGAGAACGGTAACTCGTTCTCAACAGGTGGTACAGATATAAATATTTCCAGGCTAAGATAAAATCAGAAACATATTCGTGCTTCGTCTGAGTCCCTGTTCACTATCTCGTTTGGAGTGCTTCAGAATATTCACTCGGCTATCGCCTCGTTCATATTACTTCACACTCCAAACTCGATGGCGAACGAGGACACAGACCAGACACTCATCAGTTTCCTTCTTAGTTCTTGCATTTGATAAGCAATGTTAGATGCCATTGAAGTTATCTAACGGTTCTTACAGCTATCAGAAACCACTGTAAGGCCTGGCGTCCACCTACTACGATAGAAATTGAGACCTACCGATATGGCACCGATACAAAAAGCAAATATCGGAGACATATCGGGAAGGTGCAAAATCGTAGACATATGTCTAGACATGCCAATCCACCACGCACCGTATTGGGTTTATATCGGTATATAATCGCAGAAACGTGGTCAACTGCCCCGATATTAGGGGACCTTCCGACGCAATTTCGATTTTTTTTATCGGGAGGTGCATCGTAGACCATATCGAAGCCATATCGTGGTAGGTGGACGCCGGACCTAAACGTTGGACAATATACGTACTCTTCTTTATACATATATTTGTTTCCCCACATACAATATTTATATAGAACGTCCTGACCATGCTGTACAAGTTACAGAACGAGATGCTAATTTACCGTTTGTACGGACCGAGGCGTTTACACCGAGTTCCGTACAAACGGTAAATTAACATCGAGGTCCGTACAGTATTTTTACGTCATATGCCAAAACGGTGGGTATTTACACTATATACGGCATGGGTATATAGTAAATAGTTCCACCTGAAATGTGTAGGTGAACGAGGCGTATCAACACTCACAACATTCTGCCACCGCTTGTTACCACTAAGAATTTTGTGTCTGAACTTCAGAGTCCCCAGTCCAGCGGAACGGAGGAAATTACACAAATCTAGTTCCACCTGATATTATTTATCATAGCCAAGCCTGAAGACTTGAGGAGCCAAGACTCAATATTGCTCACATTTATCACGATACTGGTTGAGAAACGTTTAATTTCTATTATCCTGAGAATTTATGTGTTATTCCAAAGTCACTTTTTTAGAAGTTGAAACATTTTGATATTTCTTGTGATCAGTTTCATTTTTTACAGTATCAAATGTAGGCCGTTATATTTCCCCGAATAGTTAAAGCATGCAGTTCACATTACAATATATGTAGTGTAATATTAGATCGCGTTATTACAAGTAACAGTTCAGCATTATTACAAAGTTCATGGTTATGTTTGAATCCCCTAAGAGACTTTTGAGACCTTAAAGGCATATCGGACAATTTGGCGTGCAAATTAAAACCCATGTAATTATTCTGGAAATTGAACACAATGATCTCTAAGTATTATAGAGCATATTTCTGACTTAAGAATCAGGGGTCGGCCTGCTAGATTCTGATTTAGAGATCAATATTATGATCATTTTATATTAGATTAAATAGACATTCTAAAAACTTTCACAGAATATAGTAGATGTATAGTGCTACCTATCTAGGTTTTAAAAACCTGTCCTTGTTTTTGAAAGAATTGAAGAAAATCATATTTGTCGGTACATGTCCTATATAAATCAAGCATATGAAAAAGGGCCTATTTTACATATAGGACTATATCAAAGTAGACAAAACTAAAATTTTGGTCTTTTAAGTCTGGAATATGCAAAAAGTCACCATTTTCATTGGATGAATGGGAATATTTGAAAATCACAAGGTGGCGCCACTGTGAATTGTAGGATATGCCTTTAAATAGAGTCTTCATCTTTGAGTTTGTAGTACTACATGTATATGGATAGCCTGAGTCTAGGTATTGCTGCTGTTTCACGCAAGGTATTGCTGCTGTTTCACGCATTAACAAGTTGAATTAAAACAAGTGGAAGTCAATGGCCGTTAGGATATAACCTAGCTAGCTGCACAGACAAGAAACCTAATTCTTCTTCATACAATTATAGGTCATATGGAACGGAGTCCTTTGAGTGCGACATGATCTAATAGCCATGCTAATCATGTATCACGAAACGGTAGTATGAGAAAACGACGTTACTGAGCCCGTACGGATGGCCGTTCGAGGTCATTTGATGATAGAAATACGGCCCGACACCGCAGGTGGGAGGACGTATTTTTTAATCAAATGACCGAGAACGGACACCGTACAGGCTCAGTCACTTCGTTTTCTTATTACTATACACCTCCCAATCGTTTCAAACACCCTTTTATTAACTTTACAAAGAGCATAAAGACTACTGCAATTCACTACGGCCCGTTGTCACAGCGGGCGCGAACATTATTTATACTACACCCCTAGCAGCGGGCAGTATTTCATACATGTTCGGCCATAGGTGTATAGTAATAGGGACTTTGTAACTGGGTCCCATTATTTTAGATCTTGGTTGCATGGTCGAGATGTCTAAAAGGTTAGAACGGTCATATATATAGACTTTCGTTGTGCTTCCAGAAAACTATCCCTTCACTTTCTGCGTGCTATTTACTGTGATAGTGGGAAAGGAGCAGGGTGCCAGTGACTTAGTGTTTTAGAGGCATGCCTAGGTGATCATGGCCAATCACTTGAGACCGAAATACCTCATTAAACCACTAATGCTTTATATGTTATAATCCTTAACGCAGGCAGTTGCAGAAATGGCAAGTTGACTGAGTGCAAGTGGATTACAGTAAGCCATCCATAAAATTAATGTAACCCAAACCTTTTAACTGCTATTCCTTTGTCATGTTTAGCACAGGAGGCAGGTCAGTGGATTCTCAAGGCTCTAAGTCTAGTTCTTGAAGAATTCTTCTCCATAGAGTACAGAATACGACATAGCGAGTGTGAGATCTTAAGCCTATAAGACACCGACCCGACCGCTGTGCCCGATTCTACCTTTGCCCGACGGATCCGTCGGGTCTGTGACAATCTGCATCAATCGACCCGATTTTATTGCTTTTCCCAACGCTTCGGGCATTACTACCATGTCAGATATGACCGACTCTGCCCGACCTTCAGATTCCGGTGTACGCACTTTTACCGATTTTTACCGATTCTAAGCATGCCATTTAAAAAGCGTTGCCATCTATCCCTCAGTCCGATTTACAAGTGTCTTATATCGATGTGTAGGGGAGAAATAAGCGATCATAGATCTGCAAACCGTTTTCTGATATTCCAAATAGACCAGAAGTTATTAAACTTTGCATTATTGCCTATATATACTTATCACCCGGCCTGGGGCCCAGCCGGGCCCAGCACCCGGCCGCTCTCTTTGATCTCAATCGGGTTGTTTTACGAGGTTATAAAGGCAGGAGGTGTCGTCGGGAAGAGTCATCGTGTCGGTATCTTATAGGTATAAGACATCGACATTTTATTCCTGACTCTCACCGAGCCGATGGTCGGGATGAATCGGGGAAACAATTCGGTGTCTTAAGCCTATAAGACACCGAATCCATGAATTTTGCTTTCCAAGGTAAATTGTCCAATATGCCTTTGATAAGTGAAAAAATGGTGGTGTTGTTATTTCGTCTTGTTTGGGTATGTAATGATAAGAAAACTTAGAGAGCGAACCCATAGTGATTCTGTTCGACCTTTTTCCCATAACTGCGGCTCTTTGCCTCTGGCATTGAGCTGTGTTTTTAGGACAAGAAATCTCGAATGGGCATCACTATGGGCTCGCTAACTACGTTTTCTCTTAGTACTCATCTCCCACATTGCATGTTCATACTCAGAATAATTGAAAGTTTCCTTTACCTTTTTGAGTGATGTGATCCGGCCGTAGGACTTCACCGGCGTTATAAAACGGTCGTAAAATGTGTCTACTTCTATGATATCCATCTTTAAGGAGTAGGCAAGGAACGCTCGACTGCGACTCTCTGCAAACAAACAAAAATCTAGATTTCAGAATTACAGATAATTTTTATGCAAGTAAAGTTGACTGTCATCATATTTTCTTTGATGAATGGTTTTTTAAAAGGGTTTTTTTTTTTTTCAAAAATTTCTTTATTGATGTCAATGGTTACATTTTGTACTTGTAGTTTTATAGTCGCATTGGTTTCATGGTTTAAGTCCTTGTATATCTTTTATCATCCGACTTATACGAAGTGAAAACATTTAATTGTTAATGTCGATACCATAAAGAAGGTTAGCTGCAATATAAACTCCAGGCTGGGAGGTGCGTGCATAAAGGCGGGCGTCCACCAACCACGACAAGGCTACGACAATGGCTTTCCGACAAGGTCCATGACAGGCCTACGATTGGAAGGCTTGTCGTAGCCTTGTTGTGGTTGGTGGACCCCAGTTCCTGACAAGAGTCTACGACAAGGCCATGACAGGCTGCGACTGGAAGCTTGTTGGGGGCCTTCTGACAAGGTTACAACAGAATTGAACTGGGCCTTTGTCGTGGAGTGTCAGGAGCGTGTCACAAATGTCTACAATAGTAAATTTTGGTGGAGCATGCACTTCCCGACACGCCCCGACAACACTGTTGTAAAGCCCCCCTTCTTACGACAAGGCTGCGACAAGCGCCAATTGGAACTTTCTTGTCGCCGCTTGTCGTAGCCTTGTTGTGGTTGGTGGACGCCCCCCTTTACCGTTATTAAACCGATGTACTTATCAGGGTAAATAAAATATTTAAAAAAAAAATGAAATAGAGAGTGTGTATAAGCATTCCCGGAGTGAGTACTGAAAAATAGTGCGTATCTAAATGGACTAATATCGGTATGCCACCTTGATGTGGATACAATATAGATTGGTGTCAAATAAAAGCCGTTGTATGTTCCTCGAAGTTGACCCTATACAATATCCGCGCATATGCTCGGATATTACTACGCATCAACTGCTCGGAGCATATGACCGCCTGAATCTAAAACCAGTCAATATTGTGCATGTATTCCTAAATGAATGCATCTCTTGCTCTTCAATTGTAATGTACATGACAACACTTCCCAACAGTTAATGCTTCACATATGTTTCCATCCATTATTCAGTAGCAAGTGGACTGAAATGTACTCTTAGATTTAGGACCGATGCCAATGAACTAAAGTAGTTCCGGAAATGTAACCGATTTAATAGCAATTTACATCCATCAACGTTAACAGTACACAACGAAAAACATTGGATAAAATACTTAATCTAAAGTTTCCACTTTCCGCTGCCAAAGGATGACGATGATTTATTTACTTGGAAATGTAAAAGCCAGACATGTAATAGTATTAATTGCTGCCATAGGACCCCAAGATTAAATCCACAGCAGATTCATAGTAGGGCTTTATGTTGACGATGAAGTGGACAAAAGCACTATGGTCAACTGATTCAAAGTAGGTTGAATTGACCAGTAGCGGTAACCAAATTAAAGTCCACTTCCATTTACCATTACAAATAGGGTATTCTAGCAGCTAACAACGATTTCTATCTTAACCCAACTTGTTAGAGCGTGCTTGCACGTCCTATTTACATCATCTAGAGACCTACAGGTGAGAGTGGTCACATATATACACTTTCAGCATGCTGCCAGAAAACTATCCCTTCACTATCTGCATGCTATTCACTGTGATAGTGTGAAAGGAGCAGGGTGCCAGTGTCTCAGAGTCTTAGAGGCATGCTCAGCTGACCATGACCAATCACTAGAGACCGATATATCTCATTGACCTATTGGTGCTTGACCTTGATATTTTTTTTATCCTAGACTGTGGTTTACGGCCGCCTATCCACGAAAACATCGTTTCTTGTCTTTACTATAGAGAAAACCTATGAAAGTTTAGGGTCAGAGTTCGTATCCCATTAAGTTTGAATCGCATAGTAATTCACATGGCAAAGCCGCGTGAATTACATAGTAATTCAAATGAGATAGGATTAAGCTCTGACCTAAAACTTGAATGGGTTTCCAAATTTATTTCACCTTTCGAATTGACTATTGAGCAAACATTTGTGACATGAGATATTTTTCCTAAATAGCTCATGGGTATTGGATACTAGTTCCCAATGTTCAGTCTATGGAGAAAAAAGCACCCCTCTAATAAGATCTCACACTCTCTAAGTGGTATCCTCTACAAGGTTCTCACTATGCTCTATGGTCTAACAATTCTTAACGAACTAGGCTTAGAGCCTTGAGAATCCACTGCCTCCCGTGCTAAACACGTACATCAATGCAACCCAAAGATTCCTATAATCTCAACGATGCCACCTAGCGGGAATACCATGCACTTAGCGCCCTAGTGGCTTCATTTGGACTGGAATACAGAATACCACTTAAAGAGAGTGAGATCTTATGAGAGGGGTGCAAAAAAAATACCAGGGATGAGATAAAGCATGTAAACTTACTACAGAGTAGCTCTGACAGTCGCCGAACGTGTTTGGGGCTGTGAAGATCGATGTGTAGTACGTGGCCGAGCCGTGTGATGGCGCGACGATCCACACGTGTCTTCAGTCCCATCACTTCCAGCAGCGGATTGTTCTTCTTACAAGATCGAGCAAACTTTAACATCGCCTTCTCAAGTTGTCGACACTCGCCCTTACGGGAGCCTGGTGAATACAGCAAAAGGTCATGCATCATACAATCTGAATTATTTTCATCATTTTGTATTTATCAGTTAGTATACGGGATGGTAGGCTACTATTCTTGTTGTCGGAAGGCCATCTTTTTTCTTTTGAATTCACCGAGTTGTAATTTTCTCTTTATTTGTTTAAACTCGGAATTGTGATAGATAAAAGTAACGGGATACTACGGTCATACCCTTAACAGGAAGTTTGGTTGAACTACTATAAATGTATATCATGCTGTTTGTAAATGTGACACTGCGAGGGAAAGAGGTTGGTCAATCAATCACTATATGAACATTTAAACTTTTGATATTATAAACAAATTTAAAAGGGCATACATAGGTTGGATATCAAACGAACTGAAGCAGAATTGAAAGGGTTAACTTTGTATTAGATACACAGTGAACCCCCTCATTTATGTACTATAACGTACAAAATATGTCAAAGAATATGATCTACTAAACAACGACTGGAAAAAGAGAGTGATTCAGTTCGCTTGCTGTTATTGAGTGTACAAAATCAGAAAAAATATTAAACCAAAATTTAGTTTCAGTTTTACCCTCGATGATAAAGATATACATACATTGGAATCAACAGATGGCCATCCAGTTTCTAAAATGAATTTCAGATTTGTTCTTTATATCGGTGAGTTCATATTTTAAAGAAGAAAAAATAGGGAAGAGGCATGTAGACGCTACTACTCAAATTCACGAAAAATACCAAATATGGCATACTACATATATATATATATATATATATATATATATATATATATATATATATATATATATATATATATAATATATATATATATATATATATATATATATATATATATATATATATATATATATACATGTACTTGTTTGAAAATAGTTTACCTACCTTTTCCGTGACACACTGCCAGGGAGTTCACCAAAACGAAGAAGGTGGTAATCCACTTGATAATATCCATTGTAATCCTTCGTGTTAACAAATAGTCAATCACTCTCAGTTGTATATTGAGATACGAGTCCACGTGTGGAGTCTGTGGCTGCTCCTCACTTTAATACCGAGTCTGGCCGTCTCCGGGTCTCTTCACCATAGTTAAAGCTCTAGTCTCCCAACATCACCCTTTATGGCACCGGTGTCAGTGGAATTATAATAGCAGCTTTTCCATCTAATTGGCGCTCATCAATTATGTCAATTAACACTGATCGCCCTGGCCGCCTGCATTGTCCCGGATGTGGTGCATGATATGCAGTTGTCACGGTGATTTGTTTTCGTGTGGGTTCGGTGGTTTGTCAGTGCGTCGCGGGTGGGTGGAGGTCAGCTTCGGCCACGCTTGAACGACGCTGTGAATGCCTGGACGACAGTGCTGTGATTTATGATTACTGTCAAGTCTAGCAGTGATGTATAGTGTCTATATATTACTTATAACACTCAATAATGCGTGTTTATCTATGCGTAGTGAATGCATGAAATAATGATACGCGGGAAGGATTGTGCTTACATGATAATCGTAGGTGTTTTTGGCTCAATTTTCTAATTTTTGAGCAATATTGATGCAAATTTCATTAAACTCGATTGGATTTAGACATATCGCTGTATATAGTATCCAATAATGCGTACCAACAGATTTCAACTGTAATATGTTGTACACGCTTTTTTCCCTGAAAATTGACAAATAAGCCTAATTAACCAGAGCTGCTATATAACTCAGTTATTTTCCCGAACTTATTCAAACAAGAATATGCTCGGAAAAATATAAGGCATCTTTGCTGTTTTGATTACGATATTTTCGGTAGATTTAAACAATACGATTCTCTCTGAGATCAGTCTGTGATTGGAACGTGTAGTCGGAGTGGTGTGATTTCTACTGTAACCTCTCTCTGTGTGTGAGAGAGGTGTTGATCTGGTCGTAGAACGGCTTCTACCCACTCTCCTCTCCATGACCTTGTCACGGTGTCCGCTGACATCCTGGTGTGAGCGACTCGCCGTGTTCACACTGCACCGCTAGAGCAACCTACAGAAACAGGTTTTGCGGCACAATAAACCGGAGCGGCGCAGTGTGCGGCGTGTTCTGCGGTGGCACGTGTCAATGCTGCTCGCGGCATTTATCACAGCCTACGACCGCTAATGAGTGAGATACTGGAGTGATGGATGATACGCTGCCGCCACAGACTGAGTCACTACCGTCAGTGACGGCCCGCCCGCACCCGACACTGGTCGCCAGAGCTACTTTACGTAAGCTCTAAGCTCTAGAATTATGCCACATGATAAATACATAAATGTGCGTAACATGAAACCTACTCCGTCACACAAAAGGCCCCAAATTTAACAAAAAAGAAGAAAAAAACGCACATAATATTTGACACGATTTCTCTTGGCACGAAGTTGTGCCTGCGAAGTTGTGCCGCGAAGTTAAGCGCCATTTTGGAACACCATCGCAAACTTGTAATTGGCAGGGTGAATTTTGGAAGGTACCTACATAAACTACATAACTACATCCAAAAAGGATGCAAGAAAAAGTTACCACACCTTTAGTCACATGTTGGACACAAACACAACTGATATCGTTAGGGATATACACATACCGTGGTTGGGTCAGGTCCATGGTAGTTCGTGATAGAGGTCTTGCTTTTCACGTGGGGTTCGAGGAAGGCGCAGAGTTGCAGAATCTGTTTCTGTCGCGCTGAAGGGGAGTAGCGGGCGCTACCTGAAGGCTGGTTCTTCAACCTAGACCTCACCTTCAGGTAGGTGGTCCTCAGCGAAGTGATACGGGTTTTCACCGTTTTTTCTGGAAAGAAGTGTAAGTTTACTGTAGAGCTCGACCCGAAACGAACTCGACCCGTAATTGTTAGAACTCCACCCGTTTTGTAAAAAATCGATTGCAGAACTCGACCTGTTTGGAATACTTAAAATAAGGTATTTTCATATGGAAGTAAACGTATTACCAGTTTGCTTTTAGACAAATAAACCAGCGGATGTAGAAAACAAGTCCAGTAATGTTTAGCTGTGTGTTGACAGCGGTCAGTCACTGCCACCAGTGACGGGCCGCCCGTCCGCCCGGCTCGCCCGCCCCACCCGCCCCACCCGCCCCACCCGCCCCACCCGCCACGCCCGGCCAGCGTGCCCGCCAAGCCCGCCCGGCCCGCCAGGCCCGCACCGCCTGCCCGCCCATCTCGCCGGACCTCCCGCATCGTACCCAAAGCGACACTTGCAATGCGCCTTCATTGGTGTTCAGCGGACCATGGCACAACCATGATCCCTTTCAGGGCGGATAATGCCTCGAGGCATTCCCCAGCATAGACCGGATAATGCCTTGAGGCATTAGTTATGAAATTTAGCAATATTTACCATTTCATTATTTTATGAAGAAATAATTGATCAACATATCTGAATCTTTCAGAGAATATACCTATGATATAGTATTTGATATTCTTTGGTAAAACAAATAATATAAATAAGAATGATGTGTCATATCACGTGATCAAATAATGGAATATCGGTTTTGACAAAAATTGACCCGTCCCCTGGAGTTATGCCAATCCAAAGTACCCGCCCTGACCAACAGGGCTCTGCCACAGACCCCCGTCTTTAAAGGGTTAAAGCAGTGTGATACGATACGAAAATAAGACTTCCGATGGACTAATCGTTGAATAATCCAGGATCCTAATTATAGACCCTTTCCTGTATGCCATAGAGACCCAGGGACGATGTGGGTCAACTTTATTCACCACTTATGGACGACCTTATGGACGGCTGATACTGTCTAAGCAAACAGACTTAAATATTATTGAACGATAACCCTTGTACGAGGTACAGAAAATGGTCTTTATATAAGATCCTAGATTATTCGTAGATGAAGACCCTCTTCTGTACACCAACGAGACCCAGGGACGATGTTGGTCAACTTTATCTAACAAACTGGGGTCTGTTACATAGATTTTGAACGATCATATAAAATATCATAAGATGGTGCTATGGTTAAAGTGTTGCATATTTCTTTTGGTCGTACAGCTACAATCATTGTCGATACGATCAAATGGGATGCCTCAAATCGTTACAGAAACATTGACCTACATCGTGCAAATGGTCTTAAGTCGTCTATAGTAGTCGTAATGTACGACACCTCAAGGGGGTGTCGTGACTGAAACTCGTGCTGTAATTCTGAAAATACGTACAGCTATGAAATAGAAACTTTGCTGTATACCGAAGATAATGGATGGATATATACAAAGTCCATTTGTAATAAAAAATATAAACCTGATATAAGAAATAAAAGCCCATATATAGATGCACACACATACATACATCGTAGTACAATCAGTAAGATATACCGAAATACTTAAGACTGAATGCAGCGGGTGAAATTATCGTTAACACTGGAACCCATTACGTCATTTGTGTGTGTTTGTATATGAAGAAAGTAAAATATATCTAAAAAATGGTAAAAAGAAGAAAAGAATACTGGGTTTATTATATATAATTACTGTAAAGATAATCAATAGGGTTTTAAAATGGGCTTGTACCTTGTAATACAGTTAATACAATATTGGTCTTCACAATTAAACATTATCCTTTTAAAAATTGCAATTCCCGTATTTTCCATCAAGAACGTGGATCCAACTAGATATTGGAAGCTTTAAACAAAATTAATTGCAAAGTAAAGCTTTTCCGATCGCGAGCTCCACCATTTTGCACAATCGATGATACATAATGTTGTATGAAGGTAAGTAAATATTGGTTCCAGGATCCCACAAGCCGCTTTATAGACAAACTAGCTAATGGACAAGTTCAACCTCCCGAGCTACAAGATATGCTGGATTTATGACAAGCCTTTCACTTCCTCTGCGTAAACTGCAAAAAGTTTCCAATGAATTTTACGGTTTTTCCTTGGCACCTGGGGTGTAAATGTGGCTCGTATCAACTATCTTTTTAAATTTAGGTTCAAGTTGAAGAAGAAGAAGAAGAAGAAGAAGAAGACACTTTATATGATAAAACAATGTAAGGGTATCCGTATACATAAACTCACTATATGATAAATATATATCTACACTTTCTCAGGGATCATGATCATCCCATGTTCCATAAAAATATCATTCAATGGAGACAATTAAATGTATGGGAACGGCTCATCATACTTTATGTTGGACGAGTATACAAATTCCCTGACTCCTTCCCATCCCTGTCATCATTCCGTGTGCCATGGCTGGAAAGTCTACCCTTCTCCTACTGGTACATGTCTGGATATGTACTTCTTCACAAGTCTCCAGGGAAACCAACACGGTTACCACTCTTATATCTAGGATGAATATCACGACATTTACCTACTTCAACGATGACCTTGACGGAGGGACTCCAGGTGAAATGAATGTCTTATCATATCTATCCATAGGTCTCATGTATCTCAAACTCTAAATATAGTTCTTAAAGTATATATGATTTCTTGAAACGTTTATTATACCAGTATCCGAATATGTTCAGATGACCTTTGGTAATATCAAGAGACGTCACGAGTTTGAGTCTGAGTTTATTTATGCCACGCATTTTGTTGGCTCCCTTATGTCACTCGTCTTCGAAATTATGGATCCAACAAAACGAGTAGCATGAATAAGCTCAAACTCAAACGAGTGGTGTCTAGATTTTATCCTACCCCGTTTTCATATTTTTTCAGTATCAGAAAGTAGTGACATAAACAACACTTTATGTCACACCCGTGACATAAACAGATCCCATGTTAAGCCTATGGCGTTTTTTTATTAGGGGTAGGATAATGCATAAATCTCTATGAAATACAAGAGAAAAGCTCGGATATTATAAAAGATTTATAAAGATGCATTTGTAATTTTTCAAACATGTTATATTGTGTGGGAAGGGCTTCGGTAGGGGCGCTGTGTCGTAGCTATGTCGGAGTTGGAATAAGAGGCAATCACGATGTTGTTATTCGCATATTGAGCAAAGGCAACACGCTCATATACTTTGCCTAAAGGTTAGAGTAGTCAAATAGACGTTGAGCTTGCTCCAACCCTTCTCCATCTGCGTTCTAACACTGTGACACTGGGAAAAGAACAGAGGGCTCCAGTGTCTCAGAGACATGCCCAACAGACCATGACCAATCACTAGAGACCGAAATACCTCATTGACTCACTGGCGCTTGATACAATTGGATCTCATACAGGCAGTTGCAGAAATGCCAAGTTGATCGGGTACAGAAAATGACCCATAGACCGAACATAACCCATATATTTTAAATATCATCTATCAATAATTCCATGCTTATTCATCAATGTCTGTTGCTTCATCGTACAAGTTCAGTGCGTCAGCAAGACAAATGATTTAGTCATTAAACCTTTCCGAATTTAGAAAAAAAATGGATAAACTATTTGCTCTTAGTTTGTTCTGGATATATGGAAGAAACCTAGATTTCAGCAATCATAACCTTATACAATAGCATATGTTTCTCTGATTACCAACTAGATATATATTGAGGAATGAAAATTGCATCAGCATAAGGGGGGGCGTCCACCAACCACGACAAGGCTACGACAAGAGCAGACAAGAAAGTTCCAATCGGTGCCTTGTCGCAGCATTGTCGTGAGGAGGGGAGCTGTCGTGAGCCCTTGTCGCAGCCTGTCGGGAAGTGCACGCTCCACCTAAATATTCTATCATAGACCTCTGGGATAACCTCCCGCCACGCCACGACACGCCGCGACACGGCTCCAAAATCGAACATGTTCGATTTTATCGTAACCTTGTCGGAAGGCCCCCGACAGGCCCCCGGCAAGCTTCATGTCGCAGCCTGTCGTGGCCTTGTCGTAGCCTCTTGTCGGGAACTGTGGTCCACCAACCACGACAAGGCTACGACAAGGCTTCCAATCGTAGAGCTGTCGTGGACCTTGTCGGAAAGCCATTGTCGTAGCCTTGTCGTGGTTGGTGGACGCCCCCTTTAAGCATCCTTATTACTGGAAACCGAATCAACGAAGGCAGAGAAACGAGAATGAGATGATTGAAAATCGTGCCATGGACAATTTCAAAGAATCTATTCTGAAGTTGTCTTTATTAAAATGTATTGGATGTGTAATAGTCAATGTCTCCATATATTGCATTGTTATGTAGGACACCGTAATTTGTTTTTTTTCTAACAATGGCTCTGACTATTTCAGTTATACTCCCTGGTCACTCGTTCTTAACTACTATCCATGTGCCTTGCGGAAATCTACGCGAGGAAGACATTGATATAATGGAATATCATGGCAGCAAAGCGCCAGTAGTTAGCTTTGTTGTGGACTGTAAGATCAATGCATCATTGGTAAGCTTTAATTCGCATTTTATATCAATAGCAAACATAATAAACATGACTAAGGCCTTGAAGCCACCAACGCCGATGCAGAAATTCAGTCCTCCCGATGCAACGGGACTCAATTCAATTCAATGTAATTGTGCGTCGTAGAACGCGTCGTACGTTACTTTGGGTGTGCATCGGAAATGTGTCGAAAATGTTTTTTTAAATCTGTGTCGTTGAAATTTCAGTGTGTTGGAATTTCCCTTCCCATTGTAAATTCAAATTATATTATCGCTATAGAAATAAAGCATACATATGAAGAGTAGAGAGACGTATGTTTATTAAACAATAGTAGTCATAAAGCCATTTTCCATTGGTCGACGAAAACGGCGTAGCCTTTTTTTAGTTATCCTAAAGGAATGTTTCCATTGGCCTTCAACAATCTACAGTCAGGAACCACCGACGGACTTTTTGATTTAACACAGCTGACGCAAAATGGAAATGGCCTTTTTTTTCTGAAAACTCAATTTAAAATCTACGCATTTTTTGTCGGCCAGTGGAAACGGGCCATAAGTCCAACAATATGAACCCTGTATACGAAATTGGTATTGGATTTTTCTAGGACAGGAAAAACATGGTTGTTTTATCTATTTGTATTGCACAGATCGAGAATCCCCCGGAGGAAGACCTGCCCTCCTCAAATACAGGGTTTGAGTCTGAGCTGGCTGCACCATTGGCCCACCCCATGATCAACTTGATAGTAATCCAAAGATCGCCAGGCGCCGCAAGAACATTCGCACTCCTGTTTTCCAAAATGTCGCTCATCAAAGCAACCACAGCCCTCGTCTTCACAGAGAGTCAACGTGAGGTACATTTGTCTGGCGTTAACACTAGACGACTAAAAACGTGGCGACTTTAAATCATCAAGCCAATAGTCGTCAGGTGGTGGCATTGTCCACTGCAAACGTCGTCGATCTCAGAATGTACCCGAGCGTTTACACTGACGACCATAAGTTTTCACAGAATCGCCACCCATGTAGACGACTAAAGCCGGATGCCCATCTACCGATTTAGGGTTGAACGATTAGTTCCCAAATCGTATAGGAGTCGGTCACTTTGTCGCAGGCAAATTACGTAACCCTTCGCTCGACCCGCACACTGATGAAATCAGTGTTTGGTCCACTAATTGCTGGGGAAGGGCAAAAACCAAAGAAACCGAGTGTTCACTAATCGCTGGGTAGCCTTGCCTAGCTGTCCTTCATCTACCGACTCCGTTAGGATGGCTTGGCTGAGACAAATTACCCTCCGTTTGTTGCCGACAAACGTACATAAATGTTCCGAAATCGGTAGATGAACATTGGGCTTAATACAAGCCTGCTTTAAATAGTCTCGGACTTCAGAGTGTGTCCAATAGTCGTCAGGTGGTGCCGAATTGTATAATCTGATGTAACCACATAATCTGCAGTTGCCACTTGCTTGGCGTTCACATAAGGCAATTTTTAGCTTTTTACCACTAAAAGTCGTCAGCCGGTGCAAAATGCAAAAATCTCCGGCCAGAATCGGCTAGTGTAAACTCCAGGTTACTCGGCGTTTATACTAGACGATTATATGCGGTGATTCTTGAATTTTGCAACACTGGTAACTCTTATCTATCAATTCCTAGACACTGGCACATGTACCAAGTGTAAACGCTTGATGAAATTCTTGGGTTGATGACTATTGTGGCCGATTTTGTGTAATCGAGCTCAACCCGACGACTATTGGCTAGATGATCTACAGTCGTCACGTTTTAGTCGTCTAGTGTAAACACTGGGCATGGCTCAGATGATAACCGTTTGTGTAGTTGACTTCTTGCTTAACGTCAACTTCTTCACATATCATGCATATTTGAATTTAGAATCTAAAGACGCCTTGTGATTAGTTCAAATAATGGCAAAAACATACATTTTATGAAGTTTTTTTTATGTACAATTTCTTTATTTACCTCATATATTTTTGTTACATATATGGTCGAAAATCACGAAATGGCAGCAACTGGGCTATATTTTGAATATTTCAAAAAATCCTTCTCGGAAATTAGTTTCAATAGTTTTCACACGTCTAGGGAATTGTATGGCACAGTCCAGAACCTTAAAACCACACCTAACTCCAATATTTATTAAAATATCGCAAAAAAAGTGAGGGCATCACGTCACGACACCAGCATAAAATCGTGCATAAAATAAAATAAAAAAGTGGCAGAATGAAATGAGTTTCACTGTTTTTAATGACTCACTTATATGCATCTTCCCACCATAAAATGATAAGCCTATATAGCTTCCTTCATATTGAACTCAATTTGTGCTATTTTGGTGTAGTTTGGGCCGTCACGTTACGACACCCACTAAACTATTAATAGTTCCAGTTCCCTGTGATATTAGTAATAGTTCTTTTGTGATATCAAAGACTAGATATATACCTACACATTGGCGAAAAAATGAAGTCTCTATCTTTATTAGAAAAAAAGTTATCAGCCCCAACGCATTTTTTTCGTCACGTTACGACCCCGTCACGTTACGACCCCGTCACGTTACGACCCCGTCACGTTATGACCCGCAGTGGGTCACGTAGGGTCGGGAAAAAGCTAGAAATTATTTTCCTGTGTTGGGTACATATATACCTATAGAATGGCAAAAAAATTAAATCGTTATCTTTATTAGAAAAAAAGTTATGAGGCTCTAAATATTTTTGCATCACGTTACGACCCGCGTCACGTTACGACCCCCGTCACGTTACGACCCCCCAGTGGGTATAAGGCCAGGGAGAGCAAAATAATGATAAAAATACATTTTCTATGGATCAAATCAATTTTCCCAGTGTCAGCCCATTCCCTGGTGGGGGTGTGGACACAGCCTATAAATATGAGCCAGTTTGGGGGTAGGGGTGGGGGGGGGGGGGGGTCGTAACGTGACGTTTTTATTTTCATATTAGCCCTGTGCTAAAGCTAATTATGCTAGTTAGCGTTCCCAACTTTGCACATGAGTCCTCTAATATATAAAGATGATATTTGCAAAAGGAATTAATGATCCTCTCAGATTTGATTTTTTGGGTAGTTGCTGCTATTTCGTGATTTTCGACCATATAGGTTATTATAACATTACTGAACTTTCTTCGCCAACAAAGTCGGAATCCTGTCTCATATTTCGTGGCTGTTACTGGCTTTCAGGAGACGCAGATATACCCATCGGTTTAACGATGAAGTACAGGGATGAGTCTTAATGATAATTTTTTTTTAAATAAAGACCCGTCCCTCACACATTTAGAGAACAGGGGGTATAATAAGGCAGGTGGGAGGGGGCCTACAGCTCATTCATATGCATGAATCACAAGTAAGAGGTCGGTCATGGTTGGCCATGACCAAGCATATCATGTGAGTGCAATCATTTAATTCAATATGAGAAATGGTGGGCCATAATCAGGGTGATAAACAGACAGACACAGATACACAGACACAGATAGGAAAATATAGAGACATACAGATACAGTATGCACACATAGAATCACACAGGTAGACATTGTGTCTGACAGCCACACATGTGCCAACAACTCTAGTCACACACACACAGAGGCAGGTATTGCTCTACAGATACTGGTAAAACACACAGATGTATACAGTATAATGGCCCAATCCAAATCTATAAGGTGTAACTTTTATATATTAGAACTTATTATACTCACTTTAATAATATGCCATGTTGTGTAGTTGTGTATCCCAGTCTCACCCTACTAAATACAGCCTGGTACATGTGTTCACAGTGAGGGTCAGAGAGTCAGTGAAGCGTACACAGTGCTCAGAGTGGTTTTATAGGTGGTCCAGGCCATACTCTACGGGTCAGGGACCTGTTTCAGTAGTTTTGTGACATTAGGCCTAGACAGACATCAACAGGGGCACCAACAGTGCAAGCAACAGTGGACAAAATTTTGTCAGGTTTCAAAATGCATGTCACATACAATGTCAAATATCAGCAGATCGGAGCCACCAATTTCCTTCATATTTGGAACGATTATAGGTTACATGTATCCCTTACTCATGTTAAAGTTTCATTGCTTAATTCCTACGGAAATTGTCTAATACTTTTGAAACCAGACACACCGTGTTTGGGGTCTGTCTTGTCCTGAGTGCTGCAACTTGTGTTGATCTGTCTGTATGGTGTCACAGACGCCATATAGACATGTCACAAAACTACTGAAACAGGTCCAAGGTCTTCGCGACCAGACCCTACACCTCACCTGTCAGCTTATTTTTAGAGCGTGCTTGCATGCGCTAAATACATCATCTAGAGGTTAGAGTGGTCACATTGAACTTTCAGTGTGCTTCCAGAAAACTATTCCTTTACTATCTGCATGCTGTTCACTGTGATAGTGAGAACAGAGCAGGGAGCCAGTGTCTCAGGGTCTTAGAGGTGTGCCCAACTGACCATGACCAATCAATCAAGACCGAAATACCTCATTGACCCACTGTTGCTTGATATGTTTTGATCCTAGACTCGACAGTTAGAGAATTGACAAGTTGACTGTGTGCAGGTGGGTTACAGAAAACTATCCATAGGCTAAATCTGACTCAAACCTTTTAATTGTTATTCATTTATAATTGCACACTCATTCATCTGTGATGAACATACTTTTGGCTCCTAGTTTAGGATTAATCAACAGAGCTTAATTGCTTTATATCAGCTATTATTATATTTAAAATATACACATTCACATACCTCTATTCGATCTAATATACCATCACTTTTCTCCCATATAATTTCTTCAATTTTTACCTGTATGCATTCACATAATATAGAGGAAACCTATGAAAGTTCACCGTCAGAGCTCGTATCCCAATGGCGTGTATTTGAGCTATCATTTCATATTTCTTTGATTATTGCTTCTGATACGCTAGATTATCGGTGGAGATATTACTTTGAAAAAATACATCAGATATATGCTACTTAGTATTGGCGATACCAGAGATCGCCCCCTTGACTCGCTTGGTGTGTTTCCGGCTTAAACCTGAATGGGTTTCTGAATTTTTCTCACCCTTCACAATGTCTAATGGGTGACATATTTCCCCATTGGGTATTTTTCCTAAATATCTCATGGGCGTTGGATACGACTTCCCAATGCTAAGTCTATGGAGAAAAATTACCATTGGTGAGATAAAACATAAAACATAGAAATCTCTCTTGTAGAAACCTATCCTGTGATGAATATGAAACCCAATGCTTTTTTTTCCAGAGAGACGACGAGAAGTCAGAGGCTCTTTGTGCGACGGCAGTTGTGCAAACATTAAACACAAACTCCACTGTTACTCGTATTGATCGATTATGTCGTTTCCATGGTAATAAATATCCTACAAACTCAATCTTTTCCGGTTTTAATGGACGTTTTTTCCGGGTGGCAGTTTCCAATGTAAGTAAATCGATAAATATAAACAGCACTTATTTTTATAAACTTATTATCAAAAACCTGATTTAAAAAAATTCCTAGATGCTGTCAACGGATTTATCCAGATCCAGACATGCTAGAAAATTTTACAGACAGTGTATACATGTAACTACAGACAACGGTGTCCCCAACCAATCAGAGGGAGGCCAAACCGGAAGTACGCAAATTTCTGCGCGAAATTCTGTGGTTCAAATCACTCACCTGATCATTAGTGCAGTCATACACGGACCGCTAACACGCCTCGTCGAACGATATTATTATCAAAAACCTGACAATAAAATTAATATATATGATCAAAATCAAAATATGATTCCCAATTATCACATGCGTTTCAATGAAATGGTGCTCTGAGGAATAAACGAATTAAAAGTTCAAAATGTACACTATGTAATACCGACTGGAATTCTGTTGAATTTGCCTAGGGCCTTTAATGAATCGATTATATTCCTCTCCAATCCTTGAGTGTAAAGGGGGGCGTCCACTAACTACGACACGGCTACGACAATGGCTTTCAGACAAGGTCCACGACAGCTCTACGATTGGAAGCCTTGTCGTAGCCTTGTCGTGGTTGGTGGAAACAGTTCCCGACAAGAGTCTACGACAAGGCCACGACAGGCTGCGACATGAAGCTTGTCGGAGGCCTGTCGAGGGCCTTCCAACAAGGCAACAACAAAATCGAACATGTTCGATTTTTGCTACAACTGGACCTTTGTCGTGGAGTGTTGTGGTTTCCTCAATATCACTGTCGTAGTGTGTCGGAACCACACCCGCACTTTTTACGGCAACCAGCAACCAGCAACGTCTACGACACGCCCCGACACCGCTGTCCCGACACTGCTCTTCTCATGACAAGGCTGCGACAAGCAACCGATAGGAACTTTCATGTCGGCACTTGTCGTAGCCTTCTCGTGGTTGGTGGACGCCCCCCTTTATGATATGTACACATATTTTCTTCTAGCATAAAAACTGTTATATATCTTTCGTTGTGGTACATATACATTTGTCCATACATTCATGGGTTTCATGCTGAATACTAAACTTATTCGACACATTCGTTTTAACCATTACGATCTTAATTTCCTTTGACAAAAATATATTATTACCACCTGATACGGAGTCTCCATACTAAGCCTATGGAGATTACAGATCGCTACTGAGGAGGATACGGAGCTCCGTACCCTCCTAGGAGGATACGGATTTTTGAGATGAAAGTAGTCCCAAACATAACTTCCTAATTTTTTATACGAAAATAGACGTCTTTACGCACTAATTCGCTATGGAGAATTTCAAGAGAAAAGATTCACACAGTAGTCCTAAAAGCCCGACCTGAAAAGACTCCTAACTAGGTACTCGCCTACGAAAACCATACCCACCAGTAGGAGGATGTGTTTTTTGAGCTAGATATATATGCCGCGACAGTTGCCGGCCACGCAACAATTTGCAAAATAATAAAATAGAGAAGTATCACACGTTACGTGATCCTCTCTTTAAACACCGCCATAAAAAATGGCACTAAACGGTGAACGAATCAGGAATGAAAACCCCCCAAAGTGCCACACCTGACGAGAAGAAGTAAACTTCGAAACCACAAGTCTCTCGTCCCCGTATCTGAGGGGAACGGTCTGATAAACCCGAATCTACAGCAGTTTGTCCGCCCTCCCCTACACATAAAATGTCCCCACCAGACTGAGCACCAAATGGTCAGCCCCTGCTGGTAGCAGTAAGGCAGAGTGCCCAGCGTGAGGACGTTGTCACAGCGACAGCGAGTTGTTTACTACGCTGTCCAATCAGAACCATCCTAACGGCAGAACTAGGTCAAGTTCAGCCAATAGGAACGGGGATAACATCTAGCACACGGCGCAACCGACGCCACGGCGAGTACGCTATAACGTTAGGAGATCACTTGTGGTCGTGTTACGCACGCAGACGTCCGACAATCTTTGTACTGTCACTGAGTAACTACCGGCATGTCCGACGACTCCATCAAACCCGTTGCGGGAACGTCCGGCCAGGCTTGGTCAGACATTCTACGTCAACAAGAAAAAGATCCCGTTGAAAACATGGAGACGGCACCGCCGTGCCCAGAAGTGAACGCCGACAGCGACCACGCTGACGGCCCGAACAACGGTGAACAGCGGGGAGAGGAGCAGGCAGCTCCCGTCACCCGGGACCCGCGGCCGGCTGCCGCCGCCAACCGCGACACGGCTCCGGCACCTACTCCGCGGCCGATAGGCAACCCGTTCGCTCCGGCGAACCTGATCCAACCGGCACCAGTGAAAGAATCCAGCGGAAACCCCGACAAGGTATCTATGAAAGTTTGTACGAGTAAACAGCAGTGTATACGTACTTTTTTCAGACCTTTGTCCATTGTTAATCACAACAATGATAGGAGACCGCACAGTGTGTGCAGCAGCACACACAGTGTGGCCATTCCTACACATAGTGTCAGGCTTGACCCAGTTAGGGGAGAGAAATACACATGCAGTCCAATCGATGTCACTGACAGCAGTCATGATGTCGATACGACTCTGGGAAACAGTGAATGCCAGCAGGTGGACACTGTAAAACCAGATAGCTGTAACAGACCAGTAAATGTTGAACACCAGCAGGTGCTTAACATAAGCTTGAGTCAAAACACGCTTTCCACGAAAGGCACGCCGCAAGTGACAGACTCTCACACCACAGCAGAGGGTGAGAGCAGCACTACATGCGACACCAGGAAACGAAAGCGTGACAGCGCTACATACTCTGATCACACAGACACTACCCTTCTGGATCTATTAGATCTAGATTGTGGTAACCAAGAGGTTTTCTCTCCCTATAAGAAGAAACCAATAAGTAGCCGAATGAAAAATGGGTGTAACAATACAGTGAAAAATGTGGCGAACAAACGTTTACCCATAATAGTTAATTGTACGATCCCAAAGGTAAACAATAAAGTGAAACCAGTACACATTTTGGTCAATCCTTTCGCTAACATGTTTCCACCTAAACATGTCACTGATCAGTCCTGTGACTCTTTTCAGGCTATCGACAAAATGATCCCGGATTCCGCTCGAGGCATCTGGAGGGCTGCCAAGAATGACGGGAATCGTTCTATCAAGTCATTGCTCCGCGCTCAATGGTATGAACAAGCGTGTGAGCAAGACCACATCGAGCCATGGGCGGCCGCTGTCACCGAACCGCCGAGCTACATATCGAGTTCCGATCTAATGGTCACGGTCGAGAACATTCGCCGACAAGCAGCCCGAGACATCATGTCAGCGACAAAAGACTTTTTCTACAAGTCACACGCAAGCCAATCTACAGCTAGTGAGGCTTATTATACGACCACGCGCCAGCTCATCTCGACTGAACATGACGCAGACGAGACTGAGCAGATAATGGAGGTAATCAAGACCCATAACGAGAAAGCTCATGAGTATGAAGCCTCAAATGAGAAGGTGCGATTAACCTCCAAGATCTCACTACTTTCTCAACGTAAACCGGGGAACAGTGAGATCAGAGACCCGGCCTCGGCAGCAATAACCCAGTACAAAACAAACAAGGAGAACGAAGCTGCAGCTCATAACCAGGGTTTTCGCGAAAACTCTGCCCAAGACCCACGGGGAGGCCGGGGCAAACAGAGATCCTACCAGCGCCCTCAACCGTACGAGACCACGGAAAGGGGCGCAGGATCTCGCGGGAGACGAGGCCGCAGCCGCGGACGCGGACGAGGAGGCCGAAGGGCCCCAACCACAGACCAGTAAGGTCGACCACCGACAAGTTTGAACAACAAGACAACTCTAAGGTGAGCACTGAAGTGCTAGAAGTTGGACTCTCTGTTCATGTTAAACCGTTTGCACCTGTTTTTCACGTTGAATCTTCCAGTTCCGTTGTTCATAGTGAACCTGTTGTTTCAAGCGCGTGTATTGTTGAACGAGATGTCCCGAAAATCAATGTTCCAAATAAAACATCCAATGTTTTGTATCCAAGTGTTTGTACCACTCAATCAGATTACTCTACAGAACAGCTAAGTAGTAACACTGTAAATGTAGAAAATACAAAGTCGAAGAACCCTATTGTAGTCAATCTCTCGAAGAGATCGCTAACGAAAGACGAAATCTCCTTGCTAGAAAAAGGTCTTAACTTTTGTCCAGTACAGGACAACCATAATGATGGAGACCAGAAAATAGAGTTAGACCAGTTTCATCAGAAACTGCGAACCAAACAATTCTTTGATAAAGAACAGTCCAGTATGGTAACTGTCAGTCACAAAGGTAATAATCTAGCATATGATGACCAGTTCTTGTTACGAAGCCTGAAGGGAAAATCCAAGTGGAAACCCCCACTTGGATCTCAAAACCTAGAAAGCTTCATATCAATCAATGAGGTCAATCAGTCAATGCCGTCGGTGAGGAGGAAGCGAGCCAAACCGAATATGACTGGAGGTGAAAAAACAGCTCTACGCACACTCTCCCAAGACAAAAACATAGTCATAAAACAGGCAGACAAGGGAGGCGCAACTGTAGTACAAGATATTGAACAATATCTTGCCGAGGCAGAAAAACAATTAGGAGATGAAAGTACATATCATCCCCTAACAAGCGATCCAACAAAAAGCCTCAACACAGAAATTGAGGATAAGATAGAGGAAATGACCAAGGGAGGTGAGATAAGCGATAGAATGGCTGGCGCTTTGAAAAGTGAAAAACCGAAAGCGCCTAACATCTACTTTCTCCCCAAAATCCACAAGACCCAGCGACCTCCACCTGGGAGGCCGGTGGTGTCGGCGAACAATTGTCCTACAGAGAAAATCTCATCCTTTGTAGACAATTTCCTGAAACCACTAGTGCCAGATATAAAGTCATATATCAAGGACACTAACGACTTTGTGAACAAGATTGAGAATCTCCAAAATAGACGTGGAGACGTAATCATGGGAACTCTAGACGTGAGCTCCCTATACACAAACATACCAAATGCTGAAGGCATTGAGGTCATCTCTAGAAAACTGAAGGAGACCAGAAAAGGGGATATCAAACCCACCAATCAATCTCTGGTAGACCTCTTGGAAATGGTGTTGACTAAAAACAACATAGTTTTCAATGGTAAACATTATATTCAGGTTAGAGGGACGGCGATGGGGACTAGGCTGGCCCCGTCATACGCGTCCTTGTAGTTGACGCTACGCAATACTCCTCGCTATCGCTCGGAGTATTACTACGCATCAACTACGCGGAGAATACGGCCACTCAGATTGAAATCATGGTAATATTGTGTATATATCCCTAATTTTCACCTAGCAGACTGTCTCCTTTTTAACTCAAGACGCTAACCTCTATTGTTCTTCTGCCCTTCAGCAGGTCTATATTTCTCTTGTTATGAAGTACTTTGTGCTTGCTTCTTCTCTGTGATAAATTAAAGACTAGAGTTCGTATATTGGCGTGATTCATTTTCTCTCTTAAATACAGTGTTTCTATTACTTTAGGATAGAGATCCTTATTGCTATTGTTGTTTTCTCTATCTAATTATTTTTTCTTTTTAAAAACAGGAAGAGTTCTTCATGATGAAATCCGGGGATGGGAAGGATGTGCGTTGGTTTGGTTTCTCTAATGAAATGCTGAAGATTCTTGCTGAAAAGCTCGATTTCAAGTTCGTACAAGTTGATTTACTCTATTCAATTAGCAACTGGTTACACATGTTATGTCCATAATTGGTGAATGAGCGTGGCATTCCGAAAGTGAATCGTTATAGATATAGGCCTCCTGATGCCGAGGGGCCCGGAGCCGGGTTTTTTTTAGATAATTTTTTTTAAAATCATCACATAAATTCTTCTTTATGTGAATTTAATATACTCGGTAGCTGCCCGGTTCATGGACGCCTTGAGCCCGGGACGATTCGAGCCCTGGACGCCTTGAGCCTTTCTGTGGACGCCTTGAGCCTACCCTGTGGACGCCTTGAGCCTACCCCATTTTGGTTTCCTTGAGCATCTACATGTAAAAAACTGTACTTATACTGGTTTATAGTCATATATATACAACCCTAACCCTTACCCAAACCTTTTCTAACCCTAACCCGCTATTCAGAACTAAAATGAGGTAGGCTCAAGGCGTCCACGTTTTCGCGCTGACAGGAGGCACAAACGGTAATAGGCTCAAGGCGTCCAATTCCCCTCTGCCCTATCTGCAACCACATGGAATCGAGTCATGTAAGACACATGGCAGCCAGTTCTACACCCTCCCACTAACCTCAGAGTTAATGTGTGCCAGCTCTCAACCCAGTCATGCCATAAAAAGAGAAAACATTGTTAGTGATCCCATAGCTATTGCTGTCGAAGGTCCTTTGTCCTACAACTGGGTCCCTCCGCCTCCAGCTTTGGGCCGTACTTATTGGACAAAAGGCCGAGACCAGAATCGATACAAGTTCACTCACTCCGTTTTTATTATTGATTGTATACTTCAAATTGATGAGGTAAAACAATTTAATCACTCACTAAGTCGTCGATTCACATCCTGTTGGTGGTCATTCATTAGGTCACAGTGTGCCCGAACATTATAAATACTGCACCCTTAGCAGCAGGCAGTACTTCATAGAAATTCGCCCTAGGTATGTGACGGGCACGCTCATTAAAATACATTTATAAGTCTTCACTGTTATTCCATTGCCCAGCTCAATGGCATCAACCAGCCCAGGCCAAATGATGCCTTGAGGCATCAACCGCCCCAGGCCAAATGAGGCCTCAAGGCATCATTTCTCTTAATTCAACAAAATTGTTTTGGACAAGAAAATAATTTATCGATCTACATGAAATCTTCAGGAAATGTAGCTATAACATGAAAATCAATATTAGTAATCTAAAGTAAGTGAAATATTATTGATTACCAATAATATCACGTGATGGAACATCAAATCATGACTTTATCCAAAATGTGTTCGTTCTCTAGAGATATGCACCATCACTCGCACCCGTCCTCATGGTGACAGCTCTGCCACAGGTGGCCGTCCTTAAAGGGCTAAACAGTAATCTTGAATATCAAGTTATTAATTTATGATGACCATAGATCATTTATGAATCACTGTACTAGCTCTACGGTCAGGTAATGGGAAAAAGTGTAAATTCTAATTTCTCCGATGATTTGAGGGCACATTATACCTTTAGGGCTTTTCACGTTACACTGTATAGTGTCTTAAAAATTTGTTTCCAATTTTCCGAGAAACTTTATTATTCTTTTATAGATACGCTATCCAAGAGTCTTCGGATGGTGTTCCCGGTGTACCACTATCCAATGGTTCTTGGAATGGGGTTATAGGAATGATGATCAAAAAGGTATTGGACTGTAATTGATTTCCTTTATATTTGAAATCCGAAATATTAACTTGATATATTACACTGAAAAATAAGATATTTTTGTAGAGAAATCAATGAATCGACGATGTTTGTTTAAACTCATTGCCTAATACAAAACTGTTTATGTATGCCTATGGTCTTCAAAATTCATTTAACAAAATCATTTTAAAACATGTGTTTCGCAAACTGTATAACCCATATAAATATGTTGTATCGTAGTTGCGTAGTACGATTCGATGTTATTATTTTATAATTTCTATGAAATACATAGACAATAATCGATGGTTTTGTGGACAGGTGGCCGTAAACCACGAGAGGTTGACGCGTAGTAATACACGAGCGCTAGCGAGTGTGTTACGACGTCAACCTCGAGTGGTTTACAGAGCCGTCTGTCCACATAATCATCGTTTGTTGTATTTATTATCCATCTTTTTGAATGAATTAAACCCACTAATTAACCCACTAATTGACATATTAAAGGGTATAATAATAGGGACTCTTTCTTTGCTCTACAGCGCAAAGGGGCTATTTTCCCCGTATACCATGGTTTTGAGGCCGTATACCACAGATATGAATCTGTATACCACAGTTATGGTATCTGACAGGATTTATATAATGGGTCGTGGTTTCCTGAGTCCCCATACATTTTCAATAGTGTTTTTGTATACGATGGATAATAAAGCAATTGTCACTTGCAAAAAATGAATGAAATTTTATGATTCAGGAAGCGGATATGGGCCTATCCGCCATCAGCGTAACGTCCTATAGGGAGGTGGTAGTGGACTTTACGGCCATAATCTGGTTCGATCATCTTACCGTCCTGCTAACAATGCCCAACGAGTGTGGGGCCTTCATGATCCTGGGAGCACATGGCAGCATCGCCTGGCTCTTGGCTATTGTCGTATTGGGCTGTATGGGGCTGAGTTTGTATCTTCTCACCTTCCACGCTAACCACTCCTGGTTCGGTATCCTCGAGTGGTTCTTCACTGGGATTGGGCTTCTCTTCTATCAAGGTATGATGACTAACGGGGTGCGTCCACCAACCACGACAAGGCTGTGACAACGGCTTTCCGACAGGGTCCACGACAGCTCTACGATTGGAAGCCTTGTCGTAGCCTTGTTGTGGTTGGTGGACCACAGTTCCCGACAAGAGGCTACGACAAGGCCACGACAGGCTGCGACATGAAGCTTGTCGGGGGCCTGTCGGGGGCCTGTCGGGGGCCTTCTGACAAGGTTACGACAAAATCGAACATGTTCGATTTTGGAGCCGTGTCGTGGCGTGTCGTGGCATGTCGGGAGGTTGTCGCAGAGGTCTACGATAGAATATTTAGGTGGAGCGTGGACGTCCCGACAGGCTGGGACAAGGGGTCACGACAGCCCCCCTTCTCACGACAAGGCTGCGAAAAGGCTGCGATTGGAACTTTCTTGTCGGCACGTGTCGCAGCCCTGTCATGGTTGGTGGACGCACCCCCTAAGGCACGGCGTCCACCTACTACGATAGAATCGTAGACCTCCCGATATGGCACCGATACAAAATGTCAAAATCGGTGCCATATCAGGAAGGTGCAAAATCGTAGACATATGTCTAGACAAGCCAATCCACCATGCATTGTATGTTTTTTTTTATCAGTGTCTAATCGCAGAAACGTGGTCAACTGCCCCGATATTAGATAACCTTCCGACGTGATTTTGATTTTTTATCGGGAGGTGTATCGTAGACCATTTCGGAGCCATATTTTCACATTTTTATATCTATCATTTAGGACATCTCTTTGGGCTTTGAACTATCTTTTGGCTCTGAGCTGTCTTTGGACAAAATTATTCAACAGGGCCCAGGTGTAGATTTTTTGTGTTCTCCTAATAGCCTATTTCCATTGGCAATCACTGGTATATAGTCAGGAACCACCGACGGACCTTAGCACTGCTGACGCTAAATGTAAATAGGCTATTAGGAAAAGACAGAAAATCTACAGCGTGTTTGTTGGCCAATGGAAACGGGCCTATAGGGACATTAAACTCTAAATTCAATCAATATCTTTGACAATAATGTAGGGAATTCTGAGAGATTTGTTAATATAGATTTCAATGCTTCCTATCAAAAATAGAAAAATATCACTAAAATGTTTCAGTTTGTTGTGTGATAAGTCATCTTGTCAGGGTGTTCTTGAAGGCTAATAGGAGTAACATCATGGGGGTGTTTGCTAGATTGTACTGATATTGGCCAAAAACTCTCATGCTGGTTCCCTTGCTATCTGTGTGCCTACGACTAGTGCTCTGGTTTGCATGCTGCTATTAACGTTACGGCCTGCACCACAGATTTCTGTATCTGTGTCTCATTCTCCCAGCAGATATTTCGAACTGCTTGCACTGCACAAAAACCACCGTTTTATTCATATATACGCCACCACGGAAGTGCATGTATTGGCTGAATATTGACTTGTTTTCATTTATATACGCCCAGGCCTTATATATGACAGACGCGTCTTGGCTGTATTTCACACCCGACGTATATGAGAGAAAATACCCTCTGCCCCCGCCCCCTCACGCCCCTTTGTGTTGGTAGAAGTACAGGTGTTCTCAGTAGGAAGCCCTCCCCCCCCCCACCCCCACCTCCTCCCCCCGCCCACTATCAGTGAAGCCCTGTTCACAGGACGCTTATATATACGCCCGCAGATGAGGTGTATACACACGGGGATTAAGACGACCTTGTAGACGCAAAATACCTACTCATATACGCCCGGCGCATCCACATGTAAAATGATGGTTTTCGTGCAGTGTTGGACAGTATATGCCAATCACTGTACAGTGGTCAAGCAACATCGACGAATCCAAAAAAGTAATAGTGACCCAAATTGTGGCAGAGCGATAAACATTGACTCTAGGTTACCAACCTACATCTCATCCTCTTTTTCATCTACTCAATCTTTCATCTTCGGTATTCTCTGGATATCTGTATTACCATGTACTAATAAAAAATTTTAAAAAATCTATATATGATTCCATACTCTTGGAGCGACTTTTTCTTTTGTGTGTATTTTTTTTTCAATATGCAGCGTTTATTCAAAGAAATGTTACACTGAAGTGCTTGGCTTGTTCCGCAATGTCAAGTATCAAGATACATATGTTGTTACAGTCTTCATTCTTACATCAATTAATCAACTATCAAGATGCATGTATTGTTACAATGTTCATTTCTTATATTAATAAGTCAAGTTATAAGTTGATAAAATATCGGCAGTATGCTCGCACAGTTCATCTTTCTATTGCTGGGACCTGTTTCACTAGTTTTATGACATGTCTGTGACACCATATAGACATTGGGGTTGTCTAGTTTCGTGACAACACAAGTAGCTGCCCTTAGGTAAAGACAGACCCCAAACATAAGAATTAGACAAATCTACACATCATGGACCTGTTTCACTAGTTTTGTGACAAAAGTGTTAGACAGACATGAAAAGCGGCACCAACAGTGCAAGCAAGAACGGACGAAACAAAGTCTAATGTCTAGTTCTTAGGAAACCGGACACACCATCTAGACGCCACCTATAGACATGTCACTAACTAGTGAAACAAGTCCCTGGGACCTGTTTCAGTAGTTTCGTGACATGTCTAGATGGTGTCTGTGACACTATATGGACAGATCACAAGATTGCAATCGATGACACGCCGAGTTTCACTCACTTCTCGAAGGAATTAAGCATTGACACTTTAACATGAGTAGGGGATGCATATAACCTATAATCGTCCCAAATATGAAGAAGATTGGCCACTCCGATGCTCTGATATTTGCTAGTCTTTTTCCGCTGTTGCTTGCACTGTTGGTGCCGCTGTTGATGTCTGTCTCGGCCTAATGTCACGAGCCTACTGAAACAGGTCCCTGGTCAGTCTTTTGACATGTACTTGACAGGCATCTCCCGACCGGTGAGGACCAACAGTACACGAGTGGTAGTTGGGACGAGCCTGTTCGCCGTCGTCATCTTCACCAGTGCATATAGCGGCTACCTGGCTGCCACTTTCTCATCTCCGCGGCTTGAGCTGATGAGGAAATTGGAGGATCTTGTCACGGACAAAACATACAAACTGTATGCCCCACCAGGAGGCATAGCTTTGCCGTTACTGCAGGTGTAGACCTTTTTCCATAGGCCGCTAGTTGGTTGGTTTGATTTAACGTCCAGTTAACCATTACAGGTTCTTACCAGACTTTCTCAGGGTTGTTTTACATCACAAGGGTGGTGATCGAATCTATGTAATGAATTCAGATAGAAATCTCACCCCTACACATTTACCGATGTGAGAGTTTATTTTATTTCCCACACCACATGTATTTTCTATAATCGCAGAGACGTAGTCAACTGCCCCGATATTAGGTAACCTTCCGACGCGATTTTTATTTTGTATCGGGAAGTCCATCGTAAACCATATCGGAGCAATATCGTAGTAGGTGGACGCCGGGCTTAAAACAGCTGCATTGCCATACTCATGTACGTTTAATCACGAATCAATAACAACGCCTTTTCCTGGTGTTTTTCTTTTCTTTTCAGAAGTCTAAGATGCGCATTTATCGTGACTTGTACAAGAGAATAGATAAGTTCCTGGCCATAGATGAAGCTGCTCGTCTGAGTCTTAACTCGTCAGTACCGACGGCGATTATTGGCGACTTTTCCCTTATTACACATATATTCTGGAGGGAGGGTGTGTGTGATACATACCTATTACCCGTAACCTTCTGTTCTTCAGGATCAGCTTTACTACTGCCTGAAGGTAGTCCATACGTGAGCGTATTCTCTGACATGTAAGTATGAATCTTCATCAAGGAAACATGAGTTATTATCCTACCCCTAATATAAAATCTCATTGGCTTAACATTGAGTTTCCGTATGCCACGCTGACTGGCATACGAAGGTTTATATGCCACTAGTGGCATACAGAATTGTTATCACGTAATATTCTAAAATCTAGGAGAGGGGGTAGGATAAAATCAAAGCATGATTCGTTTAAATCTTGGCCACCGCATGCCACGACTGGAGTTTTGGCTTCGCACTTCACTCGGCTTCGCCTCATGAAGTCCCTATGCCAAACTCCAGTCATGGTATACGGTGGCCAAGATTAAAACTCATTCAGTTTTACGATAGTATGGAACTCATGATATGAAAATCACTTGGTCCATACTACCCTCGACCCATACCCCATACTCAGCGAAGCTGAGCGAATTACGTTGTGGTCAAACAAGGTGGATTACAGACCAAGTTATATTCATCGAGTGGGATTCTGATTCTATTTCACCTATCCTATCAAAGTTTCAGCATTCTCCCAGTGTATAAACTTTTTCAACGAAACAAGCGATTGCTAGATAGTTAGATATTAAATGAGCACAAATGTTGAGCTCCGAGTTGGAGTATGGTAGTATTTGTTATACTTTGGACACATTTTATACTTCAATATAACAATTTATATTCGAGTAGTAAATGCAAATGGAAGGCTTGTCGTAGCCTTGTCGTGGTTGGTGGACCCTAGTTCCCGACAAGAGTCTACAACAAGGCCACGACAGGCTGTGACTGGAAAGTTGTCTGGGGCCTGTCGGGGCCTTTCAACAAGGTTAGAGGGGGCTTCCACCAACCACGACAAGGCTACGACAATGGCTTTCCGGCAAGGTCCACGACAGCTCTACGATTGGAAGCCTTGTCGTAGCCTTGTCGTGGTTGGTGGACCACAGTTCCCGACAAGAGGCTACAACAAGGCCACGACAGGCTGCGACATGAAGCTTGTCGGGGGCCTGTCAGGGGCCTTCCGACAAGGCTACGACAAAATCGAACATGTTCGATTTTGGAGCCGTGTCGTGGTGTGTCGTGGCGTGTCGGGAGGTTGTCGATAGAATATTCAGGTGGAGCGTGCACTTCCCGACAAGCTGCGACAAGGGCTCACGACAACTCCCCTCCTCACGACAATGCTGCGACAAGGCACCGATTGGAACTTTCTTGTCTGCTCTTGTCGTAGCCTTGTCGTGGTTGGTGGACGCACCCTCTTACGTCAAAATAGAACATGTTCGATTTTTGCCACGACTGGACCCTTGTCGTGGAGTGTCGTCGTTTCCTCGATATCACTGTCGTAGTACCATGGACGCCTTTTTTACGGCATCTAGCGAAGCAAAATGTAAGTAATGATATGACATGCATGAATATTTCAATGATATATGTCGATGTTACGATGTTATGTTAAGTGGGCGCTAACTTCTCGATGACTGGGCCCTAAGGTCCCAACTATCGGGTGGTCAGCCCTAACGTCTACATACCGTTATAGCTGGCGATAATAAAGAGCGATAGTCAACTCCCGAAGGTCACCTGCCAAAATGTTGAGGATTCGATAAAAAAGAAAGTCGCTTGTTTTTCGTTTCTAGAATTCATCGTGTGCGAGAAAGTGGGATGATGGATAGATGGAAAGCTAAACATGCGACGACAAATAAATGCAGAGGCAAATCAGGATTGCGAAAGAGAGCCAATAACAGTGACCTGTTCTGCAAGATTGGTGGGCTTTTCAGTTGGCTGGGGATCGCTCTATCCGTTGCCTGCTTGATATTTTTCATCGAAGTTTTTGCAAATTCCAGGAAGAAAGTGGGCAGAGGTAATGGCTAATGCCTTCAGTGTCAACGAGGTGCAATATCGTCATATGATCAGGAACATGCTAGATTTTCTTTTTATTGAAGTGTTTATCACAAATTCTGGACTAGTCCAGTTTGTCAACATGTATTCCTCATTACATTTCACACGTTGCACCTCACAGAGTATTTGTCTGAGACAAACACTGTTGACATTCTGTACTGGAATACAATCTCCTTGTCTGAATAATAGAGACCCATTTTCCTAAAACAAGATTTTTCCTTGCAATTGTTCGCGACAATGGCCCATGACAAGGAACAGAATCTCATGAGATTTTGACTTTAAACCGGATTGAAATAATGATAAAAACACATAACCTTAAACACAGTAGGGAACAGAACAGACCATACCTGTACCGTAGGCGATAGGCACTATACGGCATATAGCCTATGATCCATGGGCGCCGCCATGACGCCCCCCCGAGTAGGTGTTCTTCACTAATGTAGGTGAAAAAGTAGGTGTTCTTCACTAAAGGAGGTGGAAAAGAATTGAGTGATAATTGGGAAATGTCACAACTTTAGACTTGCTCACATATTTATATAAAGTGTTCCATATGGAAAATATCATGTCTTGGGTTTAATCATTATGTCATCCTGCTCTGGGATGGGTGTAGAGAGTCAAGGGAGCCATGGTAAAATATTGAAAGGCAGTTGAATTTTGTAAGAACAAAGAGCCAGAATACAGGTTTGTTCCCCGACCACCTAGAGACTGCTTCGTGAACTAACAACAGCTCTGTGCCCTATATGGTGCCTTAGAAACTATGAGGAGTCATGGACGAAGCCAGCATTCAGGCGTACCACGAATGCCCGCGCCAAGCTAGGTCGATGTGGCAAAAAATAAACCAATCAGAAGAGACCTTACAACTCATGCTGGCGCTCTGACCAGTCACAGCAGTCGAAACATGGCAGGCAGGGTTCGCACGGGAAATACATGAATAACCAACCCAACTTACTTCACAGAGTGGTCATGAGTGGTAACATATAGATCTATCTCGTATTCCAAATGGAAGTAGATACATTGATACCGTTATGATAATATCTCACATGTACATGGCAATATGATTTGTTAAGGTTACATTTTACCAGTCTGGGTAGTGTCCTGTATATTTACTTTTTACTTGTGCAGCCTACTCGACTACCAGGAAGGTATACAAGGATTTTATAGGAAAGCAGTAACAGATTTCCTTTAATTATTATCTCTGAACTCATCCGAGTAGTGAGAATATTTTAGAATATCAATGCAATATCACATTTACACACGAGTGGTATGTTATATGAGAAAAAAATGTATGTATTGTAGCTACTATATGGAACCAGGTTTTGAAAGCATGTTATCAACTTATATGTTAAGATTCATTAGTTATGTCAGATATTCATCTTTAACCACGATAGTTCACATGGTTATCAGTCTTTCATTATTCCCCTTTGTCTTCTATATTGTCTTCTTGTTAAGAATGTCAGTTGTCATACGATGTGTGTATAAGTCATACTGCACTTCTATATTGTCTTCTTGTTAAGAATGTCAGTTGTCATACGATGTGTGTATAAGTCATACTGCATATTATCTTGTTTTGAAGAAGGCTTAATGAGTTTTATCTAAGTATAGTCTGAATGAATAAAACCCCCTTTGCTGGATAAAGTATCCCTGATTGTGTGTTGATCCATACTGATTCTGCAAAACGAAACTCTGATATTTCAATTGTTTTAATTCGTCATAAAGTACATGTTTAAGTGTGAAAGTGACAACAAGGAAGCTCTGAGCTTACATAAAAGGATTTTTTATTTATATATTTTTTAAAAAATATTTTATATCTTCTTGTTACCTCCAAAAAGCCAGTTTATGAGATGTACAGGGTTCTATGATAAAGTACATGGTATTTATCAAAGCATACTCATTTGGCCTTTATTTAACCAATTGGGTGCCAAAGTAAAGAAAATGCCTCACTCGCCTGTGTAACATCTGAAAGTCATTGACATGGAGTAAACCACAAAATAAAACTGACAAAGTGGATTTTTTCCAAGGTGTTAAATTTGTAGTGGTCTGCCGATTCTGTTACTTCCTGGATCCCTTCAGGAGGATTAAGCCCAATGCCCATCTACCGATTTCGGAACATTCATGTACCTTTGTCGGCGACAAACGGACGGTAATTTGTCTCACCCAAGGCATCCGAACGGAGTCGGCCGTAGGCGGTAGATATAGGCAAGGGTGAGCCACCGATTAGTAGACCGATTTGCTTAGGACTAATATCCAGCACCCCATCTCCTCAATGTCCACCGGTCGAGCGAACGGTTACGTAATTTGCCTACGACCAGTTGACAGACTCCTATACGATTTGGTAACTAATCGCTCAACCCTGAATCGGTAGATGGGCATTAGCCTTTAGATTCTATTTTCACGGTTGAGACTGTGCCATCCTATGTGGCACTACATAGGATATTCCCCAGTAAACCCCAATACCCATCTACCGATTTCGGAACATTCATGTACCTTTGTCGGCAACAAACGGACTGTAACTTGTCTCAGCCAAGGCACCCGAACGGAGTCGGCCATAGTCGGTAGATGTAGGACAGCTAGGCAAGGGTGAGCCACCGATTAGTGAACCACCTCCTTCGGATGACTTTTTATCGCCGACAAGTTGTGGTTTCCATGTTCCAAAATCGGAAAGTGTAAACTGATTTCCTTAGGACTAATACCCGGTCGAGCGAAGGGTTATGTAATTTGCCTGCGACAAGTTCACCGACTCCTATACGATTTGCAAACTAATCGTTCAACCCTTAATCAGTAGATTGACATCTGAAGTAGTATGATGAATCAATTGCTGCCGTTCCCAGTGAACACAAACCCAGACTGTGGAACATACACAGGGATCGGGGAGACAATTAGTTTCAAATCACTTCACCAGAAACCTATACAGTAGATTGGCCACCACCTCTGTCTACACTGTGTTCCAACTTAGAGGTTGGTAACGTTAACCCATGGACATGTCCACGGATTCTCACTCTCAAACCAAGTAGCTTTCTTTTTTTTTGGATTCTTAGAGCTGAGATACTCATTATCAAATATTCATAGTTGACAAAATTGATAATAAAGTCTACATTTATGCTTATTTGATTAAAAATACACACAAAGGGAAATATATACAGGGAAAAATGGTTTCAAGAGTGAGAATTGAATACATTCTCCAACCAGGTCCAGGTCACACATGGATTTGCTGGGAGAGTAAGAGACACATACAGGTAGTGGGCGAAGGCGGTCGGACCACAGAGTAAAAATAGATACACCTAGTATTAATAGATACCAACCCCTAAAGCCCTAACTCCCAACCTAAAAATAGCTAAAGTGGAGTACCTTTACCCACTGCAATGGGATGAGATACCCACTACCACTCCATGTCAAGGCCCCTGTCAATTTAACGTGACCAGAGCTAACGTAGTGTAGCTCGGGTGGCCAGTGTACCTATACAGTGGAGGAGACCAATTTGGATAGAATGCAGTACTGACTCAAGGTGTCGCTGCGGTGCTGCTATAAAGTGGGATTCACCCAAAGAGATGAAGGTACCTGAGACCAGTGTACTCTACACTTTTCCCTAAAGCCCAATGCCCATCTACCTATTTCGAAACATTCATGTACCTTTGTCGGCGACAAACGGAGGGTAATTTGTCTCAGTAAAGCCATCCTAACGGAGTCGGTAGGTGTAGGACAGCTAGGCAAGGCTACCCAGCGATTAGTGAACACTCGTTTTCTTTGTTTTTTGCCCCCCCCCCCCCCCCAGTGATTAGTGGACCATACATCGATTTTATCAGTGTGCGGATCGAGCGAGGGGTTACATAATTTGCCTGCGACAAGGTGACCGACTCCTGTACGATTTGGGAACTAATCGTTCAACCCTATATCGGTAGATGGGCATCCGGCTTTAGTCTCTAGCAATCCTCAAGTGGTATAAACATTTCATAGCAATGTGCCACTTTTTGCTTCCTCTATTTCATGCGATAATGGCCATAATTACCATAAGTCAGGGGTGTGAAAAACATGTGATCCTTGTAGCTGGCTTCCTATTGGCTAGTTTAGATACTTAATCGGCGACTCAGGGACCCTCCTTGAGTAAATTTGGCTTAGGCCGCATTTTTCTCCACATAGAAAAACCCCTATAGACATAGATATTTAAATATGTTTAGGATAAAAACTCTTTAGATTCTGTCCCTCGAAAAGGAAATTTGTCAGCGACAATTACCCTTATCAACCTTAGCCACAGAGAAATAATTAGTAGAAACCGAACGGACGTTAACATTTTTATTTTTATGCCATGATGGTAATGTCGCGAATTACGACACGACTGCAGAGTAATTCACTCAGCTTTACTTCGTGAATTACTCTGCAGTCAGACTTGGTGGAGTACGGACCAAGCTATCTCCATCTCGTGGGTTTCCTTCTAATTATACTATACGGCCCGGCGATACTTTGAGGGGTGGCCGCTAGGAACAGTCCAAAAGGCAGTATTGACTCTTTATCATAGAAAGTAACCTCATATGAATACCGTATTATAGATATAGTTTATCTAATGCTCGTCATTTATTGTCCGTAACACGATGCATCAGAGTGTATATTACCAGGCACAGCATGTGTAGTAAGGCCCGGCGTCCACCTACTACGATATGGCACCGATATGGTCTACGATGAACCTCCCGATAGAAAATCAAAATTGCGTCGGAAGGTCACCTAATATCGGGGCAGTTGACCATATTTATACGATTAGGCACCGAAAAAGCCCCATTAAGATGCATGGTAGATTGGCATGTCTAGACCTATGTCTACGATTTTGCACCTTCCGGATATGTCTCCGATATTTGCTTTTTGTATCGGTGTCATATCGGGAGGTCTAAATGTCTATCGTAGTAGGTGGACGCCAGGCCTTAATCAGCAGGGGCTGCCGTAGACTTGCTCAAGTCTTTGATTATGAACAATCAGAATAAAGTCCTAAAGAAGAAACCAACAAGTTTTGGTCAAAGTCGTCGTTCTCCACGAGTTTGATGCGGTGTGATATGAACGAGGCGACAGCCGAGTGAATATTACGTAGCATTCAAACGAGTTGGAGAATGACTTCTTTGACCAAAGCGAGTTGCTTTTTGTATTTATCTCACCCCTGTACGCACTAAATGAATGGACAACACACAGGTTATAGACCATGGAGAACGGACTGCAATACTCGTAGGGGCATGGAGAACGAGTTTCCAATGTTAAGCCTACGGACATTTATTCCAGGGGTGAGATAAATTATAGTATGAATCCTTGGACTGGTCCATGAACCTGTATCCCAGCAAGGATTGTAGCCATAGGATGCAGGGACTAGAGCCAGTCTAGGGCTGCCGATACAGGGGAGGGAGGGGGATCTTTACAGAGAATGTCCCCAATTCACTGTAGACCACCATGACAGTTGCCTAAGTCCCCTCCGCACCGACCAAGTTATCAACATAACATCGGAACCCGTCCCCTAGTAAAGGTAAGTCACAGAAGGGGTAGGGTTACTAGTCAAGGTAGCCACTAAAGTAGTCAATCACATCGCCATCATGCTACATTTTGAACCATTGATCCAAGGGGCTGATATTGTATGGTTCGTATCTCGATCAAATGTTTCTCATCCAAGGGTGAATAAGACCTGGACTCTGCATCGATCCACTCTTACAAAGATCTGATTTTAAAACTATTGTCACTTTCCTCATACCTTCATAAAAATAGTACTTAGATCTATAGTGCTACACATTTGGGTTATGAAAGTCATAGGTCACCGTCCTTGATTTTGAAAGAATTGTAAAGAAAACTTATTTCTCAGTCCCTTTCCTATGTAAATAAGTAGATGTATCTTGACCTATTTTACATATCAACCGTTTCACGCCAAGCACTTGTGGAAGGGCAATGTCCATAATGCCATGTAGTAGTGCTAGTATGTGGAAGTTTCATCACTATCAATCAATTATTTACTATATTAATACATATAAACTATGATTTTTTAAATCTAGGAAAATAATGACTGAAGTCATCACCCGCCCACGGTCGGTGATGCCCTGAGGCATCAAACGGTATCCATAGGATAAAACTGGGTAAACTGGAGAAATTGTTAGATTTACTCATTTAGAATTTTAAAAAATCACAAAGACAATTATTTTAAGCTGGTTTGAATTGGTCATCTGACGACTATTGGCTATAGGCAATTTAAAGCTGCTGCATTTTTATTTGTGTAGTATAAATGTCGGGTCAGTGTATTTTTGGTCCTGGAGCTACAGCTTCCTTATAACCTCCTTGAAAAGATAATGCTGTATAGGTCTGTAATGGATTTATTGTTTCTGTTTCAGCCTCATCAAAATGCTTCCCTTTAAAGTCCCTGGTGAACATATTTACAATGGTTTAGTTATGAGCCGCAGTTATCCAGCAGCTATACTAGACAGGATTCCAGACTTTGAGTTCCGTCCTGATGATGTGGTTGTTGATACTTACCCCAAATCAGGTAAAAAAAACATGTTGATGAAATTTTTAACCTTAATGGCGATATGACACAAACTTAATAATCATACTGATTAGGCATTTTATCTGATTCTCAAAGAAACTAACAAATAAAGATTTCTTAAAGTAGATTATTCTTCCGATTTTATAAAAGTGTATAATATTCAATATTCTTTTGAATTTGAAATGCCACCTATCAAATTAACCTTTATAGTTAAACTATAGATTGATCAAATACAAATAAGATTTTTCAGTAATGAATAATGAACACAATCTGATATGGACATACCATTCAGGTAGAATCATAAACAGTTTTACAATGTCATGTGTAAAAAAAAAACATTAGAAAAAACATGAAAACTCTACACAGGTCACATGTTTTGAAATTACTTTTAATTCTCAATTATATAACATATATAATAGACTTCATTTTTAAATTTTCACAGGTACAACTTGGATTCAACACATTGTGTTGCTCATTCTAAGCAGTGCTGACACTGACTCTTCCAGAAAAGTGCCATTAAATGAACGGTCAAAGTTCCTTGAATTTGCTCTCAGCGATATTCCTAACATTGATATACTGGCACAGTTACAGTGTCAACGGATTATCAAATCACACTTGCCTTATGGTTTCTTCAAGAATGCCATTGAGAACAGAGGAAAGGATGGCTTTAAAATAATCATCGGCATGAGGAATGTAAAGGATGTCCTAGTATCCTACTATCACCATTACAGAATGAATGATGAACTTGGCAGATTTCAAGAGGACTTCTCTGCATTTTTCAACCTGTTCAAAGAGAAAAGACTTGTTCATGGAGATTACTTTGATCATGTTTTGAGTTGGTGGAAGGAAAGGCATAACTCCAACATTTACTTTGTCAAATATGAAGATTTGAATGTAAATCGAAGAGGAGAAATTGCAAAGATAGCATCATTTCTTGGTAAAGAACTGACTGAGTCTGAGCTTGACATTATTGACAAGGAAGCATCTTTTAAAGAGATGAAAAATAATCCCAGTACAAATAAGCATGATCTTCCACACCTGCATCACAATATTTCTGAGTTCATCAGGAAAGGTGAAGTTGGTGATTGGAAAAACTATTTCACAGAGGAGCAGATTCAATATATTGATAGAATATGCAAAGAACAGCTCATTGCCAGGGGATTGGAATTAAGAGATATTTGAATTCATTAACCATTGAAAAGCAAGATAAATAAACTTAATGAACATCTAATGAATCTTTTGGTCTCACAGGTGTTGTGATTCTCATAGGACAAAGTGCAAAAATGATTATGTCATCAGATATTTCCACTACTGCTATCAGTTGTTTCCTTAATTCACAGCTTCAATCTTCCATAATTTAATTCATTTTGCTAGATATTAGATTATCAGTTCACCTAAAGGAAAAGTCCCAATGACAATATGCAACCTTGTAACTCCATTTAGACACTCATAGATTCACCGTCTCAGATTCCAATCTCACAGACTCTCAGCTTATCTCTCCAAAGGTCAATGTCCTGTTATTAGACTGCTCTGTGGTTTCTACACATTGCCGGTTATCCATGGCACACTAACTAAGGCAGAAGGTCCACACAGAATAACCACGGGCTGAGACTTAGCAAGTCTCCAGTCCCCCCACAATGGTGTACTCCTTCATGTAGTGGTAAACACCTACACAGATTCTTACTTCTAGATCTCACTTTCTTACTGCCTAGTGTTGCTTCTATACCTGTCTTATATACACAGCCTGTCTAACTAATGAGCTTTGCTCCTTATTCAGTACCGAAAAACACATTGCTCTCTCTCTGGCTCTCTGCTCTCTTTCCTACCCAAATTCTGTCCACAATCTGCAATCATATGCACTGTACATGCTCTCAGTGCAATAGTATGTAATTTGCAAGCAGAATATTATGGAAGCCCAAAGTCTCCTGCTAATAAAGTAGGTGTTTATGAAAAAAGTCCCTAAAATGTCATCAAGCCCATAAATCAAAACATCGTAACAAACTGATAAGTTGCTGTAATGTAGAGGGCATGACTACTTCTCCTGCATTGTAACAGTGAATCTCTCAGGTGTGATTCACCACTGGAGTCGCAGCTACTGGAGCTAGACCCAAGAAGAGTTCATCTGCATTGTCGCTCTAATCCTGGGTAGTGGGTACCCAGTGAGCTGTGCCACCTGGTGTGGAGAGGTGGCAGTGGTCGCTAGTGCACGCTGTCTTCTGACGGTTGGCACCCACATGACTTGTATTGTAGCTCACACCAGAACAGTCCCAAGGAGACTATACTTCATAAAGATCACTATAAACTGGGTCACGTAGTCATGCTTGGAGAGTGAATATTTATAGCCCAGCAGTTTTTTTTGTATTGTTTTTTAAATAAAGAGCAGTGTTTATTAACATCAGGCATAAAGCTGATGCCCATCTACCGATTCAGGGTTGAGCGATTAGTTACCAAATCGTATAGGAGTCTGTCAACTGGTCGTAGGCAAATTACGTAACCCTTCACTCGACCGGTGGACATTGAGGAGATGGGGTGCTGGATATTAGTCCTAAGCAAATCGGTCTACTAATCGGTGGCTCACCCTTGCCTAGCTGTCCTACATCTACCGACTACGGCCGACTCCGTTAGGATGCCTTGGCTGAGACAAATTACTGTCCGTTTGTCGCCGACAAAGGTACATGAGTGTTCCGAAATCGGTAGATGGGCATTGGACTTAACGCAAGAACCTTTGTAAAATGTTTGGACTTAATAAGGTTTTTGCTCAAAAAAAAGAAAGAAATATGAAGCATGTAATTTAAATGTTCAAAACATGGTTTAACAGTTGTTAATGATATTAATGGCAGTCTGTTTTCAAGCTCTCCTTTTTTTGTCAGTATAAATGAGTATCAGAGTGAAAAGTTTGGAATCTCAATTTGACTACACTAGTTGCCACCCTTTCTATTATCAGTCATTTAATCATTTATAATGCAATCATTTGCCTCAATATGTTTGTATCACCTGGAGAAGCCGAGTTGGAAAGTCAGAGCAATTCTCTTCGTTATCATTGACTTCTGGGTGCAGAAAAGGAAAAAGAATTAATAAGGACCATCAAAGTAACAAGACAGGACATTTAAATACAAAATATGGAAAAGGGAGACCCATTTGAGTTGTCCCATGCTACTCTCCAATACATATCATCATGTACTTTTTCATTCACAAACCTTTTCCCAAGCCTTTCAAAAAACAAAACTTATAAATCTGGCTAAGATTCATACAGGCCGCTTTTTTATCCTAATTTTCCCTTTTAGTTTGCATAGAAATTGAATAACATCTTAATCATTTGGTATTTTTCCTACTACTTGGACAGTGTGTTATTTTATAACCTCGAAGCCCTCGAAGAACCATTTTGTTATTTCCCTTTGTGTTTTTTTTCTTTAAATACAATGACCATAATGCCAAGCTTTATTATCAATTTCCTAGCCTTGGATATTTTTGATAAAGCATTTCTGCTTTTAGAACCATCATGGAACAAAATTACCTGGAGCGCAATACAGATACCACATGGGACTGAACCAGGGGTCCGTTTAATAATCTAGGATCGTGCATGTAAACCCTTTTCTGTATGCTACAGAGACCCTGGGACGATGTGGGTCAACTTTAGTCAACACTTATGGACAACCTTATAGACGCCTAAGACTGTCTTAGGGAACATACTTAGATATTATCAAACGATAATCCTTGTACAAGGTATAGAAAAGGGACTTCATGTACGATCCTAAATTATTAAACGAGCCCCAGACCAACCTCTCAGTCTGAACAGAGTGGAGACAGAGGTTGTGGCCAATCTAGCATCTAAACGATAGCGGGAGCCACCGTGGCTATGCCATCCCGTGCCAAGGCTATTAATCCTTACACGTTCGCCATGAATATACTAGGAGCAAATGGTATGGTCATCATTGATGAATGAGTGTGTAATTATAAATGAATGAAAATTAAAAGGTTTGGGTTACATTCAGTCTATCGATAGCTTTCTTGCACCCAGCCAACATGCCATTTCTGCAACTGCCTTTCTAGGATCAAAACATATCAAGCATTTTGAGGTATTTTTGTGATGAGTGATTGGTCATGGTCAGCTGGGCAAGCCTCTAGGACACTGTTACACTGGCTCCTTTCTCTGATCTCAATATCACAGTGAATAGCACACAGATGGTGAAGGGATAGTTTGTATGTAGTATTCTGAAAGTTTATATGGGACCATTCTAACCTCTAGGCGATGTATATAAACACATATATATATATAAATTTAAATATATATATATATATATATATATATATATATATATATATATGTACTATTGTTTGTCAATGGATGGTACACATGTTGACTATGGACCCCCTTGCTCTTAAATGATGGCTTGCGCACAAGTCAACTTGGCTATGATTATATACATTAAGTTTATCCAGCCCTCATTATCTCATGCTCTGACTGGCACATGACCTGTTGCTAACATCGGTTGACACAGATATAAATTCTAGACTACAGTTGTTTACTTTAGTTCAGGTGCATATACTGGAGAGGAAACATACTTACACCATCTTTGTTAACTAATGGGAAGGCTTGTAATCAGTAAGTATTCTTTAAAATCTACGATTAGTAACTATGCAAGTCAACTGGTATATGGCATTTCATACTTCTAAAAGATTATTCAGATTCATTAAATATCACTAAAATTATAGTATATTTCAATATTAAAACTCTGCCTGAGATCTAAATTGATTGCACCTGATTGAATCGTGAGCCAATCGTGACCATCGTTTATGTTTTTGGTCCTCCAAAGGCGTTTCTACGCTCTACAATTTCAAACCATGTTCATGATTTGAAACTATCGGGGACCTCCCGATAGGTCATGATCTGGGCCTTTCAAATCGTAGCTATTGGGAAGTATGAAGTATGTCGTAGACCATCGCGGTAGGTGGGGGCCCGGCCTTACGAATGCCGTTTTCTATCACAGCCGATCGTCAGTTATCGTAGACGGCATTGCAGCAACCTATTCTACCTACCACAATATTTTCTGACCTCACAATAGAATCGGTACTGTGTCTGGAAAGCAATCGTAGGGTTTATCGGGACCAGAATCGTGGTAAGTGGGGGCTAGCTTTTATGACATACCCTCTGACACAGAATCTAATTCTGTAGGGTTCTGTCGCAGCAGTGGACCAGGGGTTCCGACAAGACCTATAACACATTCAATCTCTCTCTTTTTTGAAGAAAATCATAGTTTATTCAATAAAAGTTAACAATCATTGACTCGAGCAAGTGTACCGCTACAGGGGAATGTCTGTTACTCTCCTGTCAGACAATTTGTACTTCTTGGAGACTGGCATTTCATGCTCTTGATATTTATAGTTATCAAACCAAAATGTTTTATTATTTCATCATCCCTCATTCCGTTTCTGTGTATTTCATCTATCCCATACCACCCATACGGTATTTAATCTTTTATTTTAACATACAGAAACGGCCCTGTACACGTCACCCGGACTGGCACTATAAAAGGGGATCCACCCAGACCCGAGGCCTCACCCTTCTCTACACATCTGGCCGGAGCAACGGAACATTGACATCTATTCTGGCCAAAATTGTGTAATTAAGTACCACCTGATCACTATTGGCTATAGGCAATTTACAGTTGCCACCTTTTTTCTTTTTCTAGTGTAAATGCTAGGCTTGTGCATTTTTAGTCTTGGAGCTATAGCTTCCTTACAACCTTACATCCTTGAAAGGGTCATGCTCTATTGGTCTGTAATGAATTTATTGTTTCGGTTTCAGCCTCATCAAAATGCCTCACTTTAAAGTACCTGGCGAACATATTTACAATGGTTTAGTTATGAGCCGAAGTCATCCAGCAGCTATACTAGACAGGGTTCCAGAATTTGTGTTCCGTCCTGATGATGTACTTGTTGATACTTACCCAAAATCAGGTAAAATTCATTGATAAAACAATTAACCTTAATGATGACATGAGGCAAACTTATTGACCTACTGATGTGGGAAATTTTACCATTTTATCTTATATGCAAAGAAACTAATGAATTAACGTTTCTTAGAGGAGATTTTTCTCCTAATTTTACGGAAGTTTATCATATTTCATACTCTTGTAAATTTGACATGCCACCTATCAATTTAATCTAAATAGTTCAACTATAGATTGATCAATACCACAAATTTCAGATTGCAAGTTATCTTATCAGTAATAGGAAATGAACACAATGTGATACAGTGTTAGCAATCAGCTAGAATGATAAACAGTTTTACAATGTCATATGTAAACTGGTGATGATCATATCAAAACTGTCAGCATGATAGTTTCTTTGAAAAAATTTGGTCTCTGATATGGAGTTATTAAGTTAAAATATTAAACAATGTAATAAAAAAGAGGCCAAGATATGTTTGAAGAATACAAAAATACTATACAGCTCACATGGTGGTATGCAGGTGTCATCCGACCAATGACCATGTGACAGAAAAGATTTTTCATACATTTAATTCACAACTATACATTAGATTTCATTTCTACATTCTCACAGGTACAACTTGGATTCAACACATTGTATTGCTCATTCTAAGCAGTGTTGACACTGACTCTTCAAGAAAAGTGCCAATGGCTGAACGGTCAAAGTTCCTTGAGTTTGCTCTTGACGATATTCCTGACATTGATATACTCCCAAAGCTACAGAGTCAACGGATTATCAAATCACACTTGCCTTATGGTTTCTTCAAGAATGCCATTGAGAACTCAGGAAGGGATGGTTTTAAAATAATCATCGGCATGAGGAATGTAAAGGATGTCCTAGTATCCTACTATCACCATTACAGAATGAATGATGAACTTGGCAGATTTCAAGAGGACTTCTCTGCATTTTTCAACCAGTTCAAAGAGAAAAGACTTGTTCATGGAGATTACTTTGATCATGTTTTGAGTTGGTGGAAGGAAAGGCATAACCCCAACATCTACATTGTCAAGTTTGAAGATCTGATTGCAAATCGAAGAGGAGAAATTGTAAAGATAGCATCATTTCTTGAAAAAGATCTGAGTGAGTCTCAGCTTGACATTATTGACAAGGAAGCATCTTTTAAAGAGATGAAAAATAATCCCAGTACAAATATGCATGATGTTCCACACTTGCATCACGATATTGCAGAGTTCATCAGGAAAGGTGAAGTTGGTGATTGGAAAAACTATTTCAAAGAGGAGCAGATTCAATACATTGATAGTATGTGCAAAGAACAGCTCACTGCTAGCAGATTGGAATTGAGAGATATTTAGTAATTAAACAATTATTATGAAGTTTAATTATAATCAACCTAGGGTTCTCGGAACCCAGGGGCAGCACCCACAGCTCCTCATAGAATCCACAGTTTAGATGAAAAAAGTCCCTAAAATGTCATCAAGCCCCTAAAGCAAAACATCGTAGCAAACTGATAAACTGCTGAAAAATCAGAGACTAGGCCACTTCTCCTGAATTGCGTGTTGCTGCAAAATCTCCAGGTGTGATCCACTGTGGGAGTCCACCATGGCTACTGGAGTCGCAGCTGCTGCAGCTAGACTCCAGAAGAATTAATCTGCATTGTCACCCTGATCCTGGGTACAACTACCTGACAACGAAATTCAGAACATTTGTATTCTTAAGCTTGAGCTATCCTTCCAGGCCTGCAGCAGTTGGCTTTCGGTGACTGTACTCAGAAACTCCTCTGATCAGTCTCAAACTTGTCAAATGAGTGGTTCCTCGTATCATGGAGGACCTCTCTTATATGAACAAACATTGGCTGGATCTGTCACAGGATGACAGGCCATATATTAGCAGACATATAGATTATGCAATACCATGTAACCCTTATTCATCATTTCCATATTTATGCACATCACCTATTATGAATTATGTATCTACAAATCAGATGGACAGTAACTGATTATCTAACATTATGTAATACTACAAGTTACCCTTATTGCTTATAGCTCTTGCCCAGCACAAACCCCATTTGTAACATGCTATTATTCCCCATGATAATCATAAGCCAGACCGAGTGTTAGGCTTTCAGCAAGGGCCTTGTGCCAGATTCCCTTTGCCCCACAGCTGTGCAGCAGTAGGAGGTGCTCCAGCACACCTCTCCCAAAGCATGACTGGGCAGGTCAGCTGCCACCTAACCTAGACTTGGTATACAAGGAGGCCAGGGACCTGTTTCACTAGTTTTGTGACAAAAGTGTTAGACAGACATGAAAAGAGGCACCAACAGTGCAAGCAAGAACGGATAGTTTTGTGACAAAAGTGTTAGACAGATATGAAAAGCAGCACCAACAGTGCAAGCAAGAATGGACAAAACGAAGTCACATTTCATAACGCATGTCATATCTATTGTCGCATGCTGTGTCACAATGTCGGTGTTGCGAGCAGTGACACTACACCGCCACTTGTGCCAGTGCTACTTGTGTTGTCATGAAACTGGTCAACCCCAATATGTCTGTATGGTGTCACAGATGCCATCTACATGTGTCACGAAACTAGTGAAATAGGTCCCAGATCTCTAACACAGTAGACATTCCAGCCTACTCTTACCAACCTATCACAGCTGTATTGACTATCTGGAATAAATGTATTGAAACAATGTATATCATACCACGTTGTCAGTTTCCTCCTTTATACCATAAGTTATATTGTCCCAGGAATTAAAACAAGTGGTGGAGAAATCCAACAGAGATCCTCAGGCCTTGGTGACCACGATCGTAGTACCAGTGCATTTGTTCAATGTGGTTCTCATAATTCAATGATATCTTTTGCAGTTTATTGTGCATTTTTTTACTATTTCAATGGAAGACGTTTTGTTATGAAAGTTCAAACACACATAGCGAAGAACCTGAACAAGGTAAAACTTGTGACCTTTAAAAATACTCATAATATCAAGAGACGTGACGAGTTTGAGTGTGAGTTTATTTATGCCACGCATTTTGTTGGCTCCATAATTTCACGAGTCGAAGACGAGTGACATTATGGAGCCAACAAAATGAGTGGCATAAATAAGCTCAAACTCAAACGAGTGGCGTCTAGATTTTATCCTACCCCGTTTCCATATTTTTTCAGTATCAGAAAGTAGTGGCATAAACAACACTTTATGTCACTACCCGTGACATAAACAAATCCCATGTTAAGCCTATGGCGTTTTTTATTAGGGGTAGGATAATGATATTTTCCTGATCATCTTGCGAGAGAGTTCTCCATTAAGGCGGATCATTTCAGGTAAGGAGAATGCAACAAAGGCCACGATAAGATAAATTATTTTATTGTTCTTGATTTTAAAAACACCTCCCTGGAAACTGAGAAACCAACCAGGAGAAGTCCTACCTCCATTACAAGCATGCAAGAAATCTAGAAAACCTGTCAGCATGGTGGACACTCAAACAGAAGACACTCAGGTACAAGGCGCCTAAGGCCTGGCGTCCACCTACTACGATATGGCACCGATATGCCCTACGATGCACCTCCCGACGCAAAATCAAAATCGTGGAAGGTCACCTACTATCGGGGCAGTTGACCACGTTTCTGCGATTCGACACCGATAAAAACCCATTGGGATGCATGGTGGATTGGCATGTCTAGACATATGTCTACGATTTTGCACCTTCCCGATATGGCACCGATTTTGACATTTTATTTCGGTGCCATATCGTGAGGTCTACGATTCTATCATAGTAGGTGGACGCCGGGCCTTAAACAGCTCCATTAATAAAGTGGTAGAAGAGACAACCCCTCACATGGTTAAGAGTTTTTTTATTGTGTTTTTTTGGGTAAAGTTTCTTTATTTCAGGTACAGCTGTTTACTTTTGGTAGTAAGTTTTTACATAGTCTCTTTGATCACAATGGTATATAATTAGTCAGTGTAGTACATATTAAGGCCTGGCGTCCACCTACTACGATAGAAATTTAGACCTACCGATATGGCACCGAAACAAAATCGGGAACTTGCAAAATCGTAGACATATGTCTAGATATGCCAATCCACCATGCAGTGTATGGGGTTTTTATCGGTGTCTAATCGCAGAAACATGGTCAACTACCTCGATATTAGGTGACCTTCTGACGCGATTTAGATTTTTTATCGGGAGGTGCATCGTAGAACATATCGAAGACATATCGTAGTAGGTGGACGCCGGGCCTAACACCTCAGGTTTCCAGAGACAGGTCAATAGTATCATAGAATAAGAATCAAGTTTACTTAACTATATATCGCCAGCCCAGATCCATAGGATCATGGACGCCTGGCAAGGGGAAATTCAGTCCAAAGTGCAAAAGAACTGCTGGGTTTGATACGAAACTAAACAAAATAAAAGGCTCGGCTCAAAAACTTTCGATTCAAACAGAAGCAAATACTCACACCCAAAGTGACAGAGATCGGAATTCTTTTATAGCGGCGTAAATACAACATAATTAGGCATATATTTTAGGCGTCAATTTTACCTGACCGATTTCCTTGGTATGTAATATATTGAAACAATCAGTGTTGTGCAGTGAGCGAGTAGACCCGCTAACCTTTCAACATTAATGAATTTAGTTTTATTCTTAGAAATTAAATTATTGATTAATAAGGTTTTCTTTTGAACTTATTCTTCCGGGAAAGATAAAGTCATCTTTCTAGTGTCTATGATTATGCCTAGATATTTTGTGACCTGTGAATGAGTTGAACGTTTTTTAAAGTTAATTGCAATACCCATAAACAGCAATAAATGAATAAGTTTGTCTTTTGCTCTCCTGGAAATGAAACCATTAATCATATTCAAAATATAGGGAGCGGATTTTGTTCCGAAACATAAAACATTATCAACTAGATATCTCTTTTGACCTATGATGTAAACGGGTGAAAATATTATACATATCAGTGTTAAAACGCTAGTATGCGGAAATGTCATACAAAGTACACCGTAAAAAATTTCCCGTGAATTTTACGGTATTTCCCAGGCAACTGGAGTTCCAGGGAAATACCGTATATTGTACGGGTGACCGTAATATATTTTTGACCGTAAATTATAACTGTCCTAGACTGTATTTTCCTAACGGTTTGAACCTGTAATATATTTCAGACCATGAATTTTCACTGTAATAAACTGTATTTTGAAAACGGTTCAGACCTGTAAATACAAAGGAGCAAAGCTGTATGAAAAATACTATATGCACAGCCCTTCGTTATACATTTACCAGAAATCTTGTTATTGAGGTTCTTGAGAATTGTTATTTGTAGAGGGCCACCTATAGAGTACAGTAAAACCCCTCTTCCAGGACACCCCGCTTAAGGGGTCACCCCGCTTTAGGGGACAGTTTTTCGGTACAGAAATGCTTAAAAACCCTGCTTAGGGGGACAGTTTTGAGGGACATCATATCAAAAACACTATAAATCCTTCTCGTTCGGGCCCAGGCGGCCAGAGTGTGTTTTTTCAAGGTAATAACCGCATTTCTAGCGGCTCTGGGCAGGTGACAGTGAGTGGATATTAGTATGAGCGACTTTCGCACTTGTTGAAGGTAGGGGGTTAGAGGTCCGCTTACAGGTTAGCGGTGGGCAGCACACGGCGGGCTGGGGGCTTTGAAGGTGCGGTATTCAGTGAGCCGTCGTGGCTCTGGGCGGCTCACTGCGGCTCACGGTCATAGGGCTGCTGACTTCGGGGGGGGGGGGGGGGGAGGGGCTACATTGAGCGGGGGTTACAAAGGAGGGTGTACAAAGGAGCAAATTTCACAAGGGAGGCATATCCATCTTCAACCTCTTTTATCTAATTATTTCAAATTTTTTGTACATTTATATTCATTTATATTCATTTATATTGTATAATTTATATTTATTTGCTTATTTATTAATGAACCTTTTAACCTAATAACCATCGTTTCTTTCATTTTTGTAGGTATTCTCTATTGTATAACCACTGGCATACTGAAAACCCTGCTTAAGGGGACACCCCGCTTAAGGGGACACTTGGCCCGGAATGGAGGGTGTCCCCTTAAGAGGGGTTTTACTGTATGCATACAGAATTTCTGAAATTTCAAACCTCCAACCCCTCCTCCCAAACTTTATGCAATTGATCAAAGAAAGAGCATATGCAGAATTTCCTAAATCCTTGACCCTCCAATCCCCCCCCCCCCCCCCGACCCCCTCAGTGCACATGGCAATTTATGAATGGCCCCTAGGAGATTATGAATTTAAAAGTGAATATTTTGTATTGGCTACCATCATATATATATTCTCTATCGGCCTATTGGCTTATCAGTATCATTAATAATTATTATCAATGATATTTCAGCATTTAAGTTTTTCAACTCTAATGTTATTAGTGCAAACTATTTTACAGGAATGCTCATCAGAATCTGACAGTACAAGGCTGCATTTGATAGAGTAGGATGAAGTCAATCCTACATATGTTTTATAAATGTCCTATGAAAGTGGAGAATAAATGTGCTTTAAATGGCAGGAACTTCACAGGAGATCGATGAATATCTATTACACATTTTGATGAAGTTAACTCTTGCATTTTATGCTCCACTTTGATTCGATGCTGATATTGGAGTTAATCTAAGTGTATCTAATATGTCCATATTTACAGATTTATACTGTAAACTGATCGTAGATTGGGTGGATTACAGTCCTGAATATTTTTACAGTTGAATACCGTTTTTTGGTATCAAATATACGGTATGGGACTGTGAGTAAGATTACAGTGATATACCGTCCATGTTTACAGTAGTATACTGTATATTTTACGGAAATGTTTTACAGTGTAGATAGATGAACATTTAATCAAATGCTGATATGAGTTACCAACGGCCAATGAGCATAAACTGACATGATTTATAAAGCGACATCTCTATGTTGACAAGACATTATTTTACATGAAGAGGTGGCTTAAAGTACATACCATTCCAAATTGAGTGCATGCGGAAAAGGCATATGTAGTATGATGCTTAAATTTAAGTTACAGCAGTGCTTCATTTCTCTGAACCCTTTGTTCTTTGCACATGTTTTCAAGCTATAGTTCTGTATTAACTGACAAAATAATGTTACCATATCAACATCAACAAATATTCATGAAAATACAATCACATAGAATATGTCTAATACAATCAGCTTAACAAGTAATTCTTAGGGGCCGTTACATATAATATATACATTAAAGATAAGCTTATCCAACTCTCATTGTGACCGACTGAGGAGGTTTAATGGACATCCGAGGAGAACGGAGTGGCGCCATCTAGCGCTTATGAGACGCATTCCGCGCTTCCCGGATACAGCGCCATCTGGCGCATCGCGGCCGTTGTGACGTCATGCCGCACGCCATCAAAGACGCCTTTGAACATTTTCCTCCCACCCACCCCACAGTTTTCTACTATGAACTTTGGACTATCAAATTTTCTGACATTATACCGTTTATACCAGTTTGAGTCCTTCGATCATTCTGACCATGTATTTTATACTGTGTGATACCGTTCTGTCATACTTCCAATTTTTCGGTAATAAACTTTACCAAATGCCTTCGACGAGTTATGGTCATTATATCATGGTCTAATTGGCATGTGACCTGTTGCTTGTACGCAATCCTACGTTCTAGACTACAGTTGTTCACTTTAGTTCGGGTGAAGATACTGGAGAGGAAACATACGCACATAATCTGTGTTAACTGGTGGGAAGGCTTGTAATAAGTAAGTATTCTTTAACATCTACTATTAACAACTGTGCAAGTGAACTGGTATACAGGAAATCAGAAAATACTACATCATATTTGACAGTCTAGGAATCTCCCACATGCATCTGCAATAGGTGGGAACTGGGGAATAAACCTTCAATGACCATTTCAGTATCTTTTTATCAGTTTTTCACCCCATATTGCATTTGAACTAATATACTAAGAAATAATTGCATCCGGCTCTATACACTGCGCGAAAACCACCAGTTTGTTGCTATATACGCCATCACGGCAGTGCATGTACCGACTCTACATTGGCTTGTTTTCATATATATATAAGCCTATATTTCATGCCAGCATATGAGGCGTATACAAGACCATTTCCTTTTGTATATGGACGCGTCTTGGCTGTATTTCACACCAGGCGTATACGGGAGGAAAAATCCTCTGCACAACATGTATACGCCAGTTCTATACATGTATACGTTTGGCGTTTATACTGTACTTTATTATCCACCTATTACGTAGTCTCCATAGGAAATATATAGGGCACCTGGAAATCGCTACCCGGAGATTCTGGCATGTCAGAATCTCCTGCACGAGATTCCGGAAAAAAAGTCCCATCCAAAATTAGATCTAATCATAATATTCTTCAAAATAAGTTTATCTAATGTTCATATTAATTATTTATATTCAGTCACAATAATCTCATTTACCATCTGGAATCACTATCATAAAACGTTTTCCGGACCAAAAACACAGAAAAATAGCGAACTATATAACTGGCGTAAGTATACACCGAATTACATCCATGCTTGAAAATAATGTGGCATTATGGTGTTATCTGGAATTATATGCACCTTTTATTGCAATAGATTTATTAATCTTACAGGTAGATAATAAGTACAATAAAGACTGGTTTTAATTACGAGTGCCCGCAATCTCCTCGTAGTTGACGACGTAATATCCTCGCTAATCGCTCGGATATTACTACGCGTCAACTACTTGGAGATTACGGCCACTCGTAATCAAAACCAGTCATTGTTGTGTATGTATTCTGTACTGTCCTGGAGTATTATTCTAATCACATTGAGTTTATTGACATAAGTGTACTCGTCCCCTATAAGGATTCATTTTTCATTACAGGTCGTCCTAAATACTTTTTTTTTTAGTTGTGGACACTTTTTGTTAGTTAAGAGGTTGTTTTGATACTATTGAAAGACTGCTGTAAGACTATTGTTGGACTGTTGAAAAAATTGAATCAAGATTGATATGAGACAATACTATATTGTTTTCTCTCTTTCTTGATTCTGTGTTGTTCCATCAACAACATATGTTTATCTAGTTAAATTGCTGGGTTACATTTTTGGTCCCGGAGCTACTGCTTCCCAACAGCCTTGCCTGCTTGTAAGGGTCATGCTCTACAAATTCTGTAACATAGGTCTGTCATGGATTTATTGATTCTGTTTCAGCCTTATCATAATGCCTCACTTTAAAGTACCTGGGGAACATATTTACAATGGTTTAGTTATGCGTGGAAATTACCCAGCAGCTATACTAGACAGGATTCCAAACTTTGAGTTCCGTCCTGATGATGTGCTTATTGATACTTACCCCAAATCAGGTAAAATTCATTGATAAAATCATTAACCTTAAAGTCCATATGAGACAAACTTAGTAACCCTACTGTTGTAGGGAATTACATCATTTATCTTATATATAAAGAAACTAACAAAACAAACATTTCTTAAAGGAGACTTTTCTTCTGATTTTACAAAAGTATAAAATATTTCATACTATTGCAAATGTGACATGCCACCTATCAGATCAACCTTTAGACCTAAAGTATAGATTAATGAATTACCACACATTTCAGATTGTGAATTATTTTTCAGTAATAAAGAATGAAGACAATGAGATTCAGCTATAGCAATCAGTTAGAATGATAAGCGGTTTTACAATGTCATATATAAACTATTGATCAACAATTCAAAACTGTCTTTCTCAGGATGATAATTTGGTCTTAGAGATGGAGATGATAAACAATATGATAAAATACAAACAAACAAACAAATTTGAAAAAAGATGAAATTCTACACAGTTCTCATGTTTTGAAATTATATTTAATTCACAACTATACAATAGATTTTATTTTTACATTCTCACAGGTACAACTTGGATTCAACACATTGTGTGGCTCATTCTAAACGATGTTGACACTGACTATTCCAGAAAAGTACCAATAGCTGAACGGTCAAAGTTCCTTGAGTCTGCTCTTGGAAATGGTGGTATTCCTAACATTGATATACTGCCAAAGCTACAGTGCCGACGGATTATCAAATCACACTTGCCTTATGGTTTTTTCAAGAAAGCCATCGAGACCTCAGCAAAGGATAGTTTCAAAATAATTGTTGGAATGAGGAATGTAAAGGATGTCCTAGTATCCTACTATCACTATTACAGAATGAATGATGAACTTGGCAGATTTCAAGAGGACTTCTCTGCATTTTTCAACCTGTTCAAAGAGAAGAGACTTGTTCATGGTGATCACTTTGATCATGTTTTGAGTTGGTGGAAGGAAAGGCATAACCCTAACATCTACATTGTCAAGTATGAAGACCTAAATGCAAATCAAAGAGGAGAAATTGTAAAGATAGCATCATTTCTTGAAAAGAATCTGACTGAGTCTCAGCTTGACATGATCAACAAGGAGGCATCTTTTAAAGAAATGAAAAATAATCCCAGCACAAATAGGCATGATGTTCCATACTTGCATCACAATATTTCAGAGTTCATCAGGAAGGGTGAAGTTGGTGATTGGAAAAACTATTTCACTGAGGAGCAGATTCAACACATTGATAGAATATGCAAAGAACGGCTCACTCCTAGTGGATTGGAATTAAGAGATATTTGAATTTATTAACTTTCGATTAAAAAGTCTCCATAGAAAATACATTGAGGATGTGTCTTATTTGCAAGCATGATATTATTGAGCTCTGTAGGCTCAGGACTGCTCATGAAAGTAAGAATCTATGAAAGAAAGTCCAAAAACGTCATCAAGCCCATAAATCAAAACATGGTAGCAAATTGATAAACTGCTGTAGCTTTGGGGGCGAGGCCACTTCTTGTGAATTGTCCCAACAAATTCCCCGATTCCCAGCTTATCGGCACCAGACTCAGCTTTATGATGTGTTATCACACATCAGCAACATCGCTGCCATGGTCTCCGGATCACCAGCCCAGAACCCAGGGCCCACTTTACGTCCCTCCACAGGCTAGCCTCACAGGCTGGCCCATCCCTACTCCTGCCTCATATCCTCCAGGCCTCAACTATGCTCAGCACTGCGCGAAAACCACCAGTTTATTCATAAATACGCCATTGCGTAAGTCCATGCATCAGCTGTATATTGACACGTTTCCTCTTTTATACGTCAGCGTAATGGGTGTATTTGCCGCAAAGCATATATATGAGGAGAAATATTGTGTGTGGGACATGTATACATGGGTCATATACATTTTACACATAGATGAGGCATATACACAACGGAAAATAAGATTACCTTGTATATGCAAAATCATACCTATATACGCCAGGTGTATACATTTATCCTACCCCTAATAAAAAACTCCATAGGCTTAACATTGGGTCACTGTATTCGGTCTGGAGTTCAGAAAAATGAAAAATATCGCTTTAGTGGGATACACTTGACAAATGACGTCATCTGTTAATGTAGAAGTAATTTAGATGGGCAGGGTAGGATAAATTCTAAACCAAACTCGAGTTAGTCGTATATTGTTTATCGCACTCCGGCAAGATCGCGTATAACTGCTCCCGGCTTCGCCTCGCGCAGTAATATGCGATCTTGCCATCGTGCGATAAACAACAACACGACTAACTCTTGTTTGGTTTCTCCATAGTATAAACTGGTGGTTTTCGCTTGGTGCAGGCCTCTCCTCCCTGCTCCAGCCTCCATCTTAACCCCACCAATACGCTTCACCATCCTCTCCCGCTCACTCCACGTGTCATCACACATCCTCTCAACCTGTCATTGCATATGACTCTATCATTGCCGTCCTGGTTGCGGGCACCTCAATGCCGGGCAGAGTTCTCTCCACGCTTCTACAAGTTGGCCCTATCGGGGGCCCTGCTCCCCCCCGCCCGACTCGGGCCTCGTACCTGCCATCGAGCCATCTGCCCCTCAAGTTCATGTCAACTACACCGTCTGTGGCTGCCGATGTAATGGCTAGACCCCCGCTGCACAGTTTCAACCCACTGACGATATCATCTTATGATAGGGCATCTGGAACTTACACATATACATCAAAACAACAGCTATACTTTTTAGAAGTTGACCTTTTTTCTTTTCTTTTCTTTTTCTGCTTAAAGCATGATGTCAAATATCTAAGCTCGGAATCTTATGGCTTAGCCATTAAAACCAGCCTCACAACCAGGCTGAGGCCTTCTGCCACTTTGTTGGGTTTAAATGTCAAAGCAAGTGAACTGGCGAAACATGTGTGTATTACTTATTGACTCAATAAAGAAATTAAATATAAAAAAAATATATTAAAAAAATATATATATTTCATGAGCTTTTGGCAGTATATAAAATTCCTCCAGTCATGTCTAGAGTGCAGACTAGTTGGCACCACATCCATTTGAGGAGTGTAGTCATTTAACACTGTGGCCTCAGCTTCTGCTGCCTTAACTTGCCATACAAGCCTCTTTCGACACGGAATCGCGTTTTGTGCTGGAAGTGAAGTCGGGAGGGTATTAAACGAGAGTACTCATCGCCAATGCGAGAGGCTAACAATGGAACTTGAGGCGTCGCTGTCGAGGTGGAGGTGCCGCTCTCTATAGGATATTGGTAGTAGTTTTGCTGCCGCTTTGATTTGAGGTGCCGCTCGCTGTTGCTGGCCTCTCGCTTTCAAAATGTGACGTGCCGCTGGCGAGACCTCATTCGACTTTTGAAACAGCTCCCTGGATTCTGACATGGCCTACGACACACTCTGACACACTATAGGCCCGTTTCAATTGGCCGATCTCTCATCAGCAGGAGCCACCGACAGACTTCTGGCACTGCTGACCCAAAATCGGTCAATGGAAACGACCCAGCTCGTGAAATGACCCAGGACATTTTCTGCTTAGATTATGCAATGTGGCACCACCCACCACTGAGTGAAAGCTTGTTCACTGAGTGAAATCTACTACCCTTTTATATAGACGCACAGTGAGTGGCACCACCGACAGACCCTCTGGGTAATATCAAAATATCTACACCCATTTCGTCGGCCAATGGAAATAGGCCTCAAGACACGGGTCTGACCTAAGTGCCGTGTCACAAGCCTTCTCTTTGTTGGTGGCGCCACCTATGAGACCTGTTGGTACTATTCTTCCCAATTTCCCTTGTATACGAGTCATGAGCTATCCTAACAAAAGATTTATGCCAATTTTCTTTTCGTAACATTTTCCTTTATCAACATCTTTGAAATACATATATAAGCATTTGCTTTTTCAACATCACAATCGGACAATTTTGTTCTTTTTACGAGTATTATCGTAAAACCAGATGAGTTTTAATCTGGGCTCCCGTATGCGACAACTGGAGTTTGGCGTAGTGATATCACGAGGCGGAGCCCAGATTAAAACGAATAAGGTTTTGATTTTATCCTACCTCCTGTGAACGATATTTTTATGTGAGGATAATAACAAAAAACACAATAAAAACTTTCTGAAGTCCTCCATATAGCTCTCCTTGCTGTTCTGAAGGCGCTTGGAACTACTTTCAGCTGCTGATCTCTGATCTCTGATTGGTCCATTTTTTGTACGCTCCTAGGAGCGATTTTTTTATCCGTATGCGACATACGGGCGCATACGGAAAGTCAATGTTAAGCCTCTGGTATTTTATATTAGGGGTAGGATAAAGCTTAAGCTTGATCTTTGCGATCGTCAATACAAGGAGGCCACTGGCATCAATCCTGTGTCGATTGGTACTCTTGTCAGCGCCTTATATGCAACCCTTTTCAAGAATGGTCTGACCGCTTACCCACGATCAGGTTCATTGAACGATATTTATTGTGGATCTCCCAAAAGGTTCCTTATCACTGAAGAGATCTTACCATCCAGCCTAATCATCGTCCCTCCAATATCAAATAGACCCCAGACATATATAGGCCCTGCCTAATATTTCCACACACAGCGAGTGGCATGTGAACCCGGATGCCCATCTACCGATTTAGGGTTGAACGATTAGTTCCCAAATCGTATAGGAATCGGTCACCTTGTCGCAGGCAAATTATGTAACCGTCACTCGATCCGCGGCCCTGGAGGAGAGGGGCTGGTGGGTATTAGTCCTAAGGAAATCAGTCTACACCTACCGACATATATACCCACACTAATAAAATCGGTGTATGATCCACTAATCGCTGGGGGAGGGCAAAAACCACAACTTGTCGGCGACAAAAGGACGTCTGAAGGAGGTGGTTCACTAATCGTTGGGTAGCCTTGCCTAGCTGTCCTACATCTACTGACTCCGTTAGGATACCTCGCCTGAGACAAATTACCCTCCGTTTGTCGCCGACAAACGTACATAAATGTTCCGAAATCGGTAGATGGGCATTGGCCTTAAGGCTCAGATTCCTCATCTTTAGGAGATGCATCCTGATCCCTGAAGCCGTTTCCCCGAGAGGCAGTCTTCCCTGCCCCCGTTCCCATAAGGTAACCCCTCATCCACAGATAAGCACTGAATTGCCTGACCTTTGTTGGGCAATACCTAAAGGCACTTCGGGCTGCATTTGGTAATCAGTGTGGCTTGGTGACTGTACAGGAAAGCTGAGGGATATCTACTATGTAAGGGGACTTACTGTGTGAATGTATTAGTCTCTCTCCTGCTGAAAGCACCTGCTTATACTGTAAACCTACTACTTCATGGATGAGTACTTTGATAAGTACCGCAGAGGAAGGTTCTGTCCGCAGCCTTGTTGGCCTACGACTAGACTGGCCCCAATCCTGGGGGCCGTTTAATAATCTAGGATCATACATGGAGGCCATTTTCTATACCTCGTACAAGGGTTATATTTTAATGATGTTTTAAGTCTGTTTGCTAAAGCAGTATTAGCCGTCCATAAGGTCTTCCATAAATATTGAATAAAGTTTACACACATTATTCTTGGGTCTCTATGGCATACAGAAAAGGGCCATATGAACGATCTTGGATTATTAAACGGGCCCCTGTATCCCTCCGCCTACTCCACCCCTCCTCTCCTCGATTCCTGGACCAGTCACACTGCAACATACAGTAGAACCCCGCCTAACGGACATCCCGCGTTAACGGACACCTTTGCTTGGAACGGTTCCCTCTCTCAGATGTTTATTTTATCCCCGTGTAAGCGGATATTCCGTGTAAGCGGCCACTTTGGTGCGGAACGGAAGGTGTTCGCTTACGCGGGGTTCTAAGGTACTTGATCGTAATTCTGTTTAATCATGAATGTCCATAATCAAAGACTTGAGCAAGTCTAGCCTACGACAGGCGTGCGGTAATGCGCCATAGACCTTTCGCGAGGAACGAAGTGAATGGCAGGGGGCAATATGATAAGAATGTAGGTGATTCATTATTTCTATAATCGTCCTTCCTTATCTTTATCTAAGTATGGTAATATCCGGACATTGTGTAATTAGCAGGTCTAGATTTTATTATCCATTGTATCCCGCGTATTGAAAATGTATTGGGACTCAGTAAACTACTATCCATTGATTAGAAAATGCCAGATACCACAAAACGGAAACAAAAAATCTTCTTAGGGAGTACTAGCTCGAAGTAGGTATATGTGTCCTATGGTGTGCCACAGGGCTCGGTCCTGGAGCCAGACCTGTTTACTTCCTACATCAATGACGTCGTACACAGTTTAAACCAGCTAAAATAAACTTTGTTTGCTGATGACCTTCGGGTCTATCACTCTGAAAGAAATCCGGAATAACTAGTCTCCATCACACAAAAGGCTGTGGACAATTTTACCCAATGATGAGATGTTAATATTTTGAGAGTAAATGCGAAAAAATCGAAATATTGCTGGTATGTGCTGAAATCAAACTGTCCAGAATACAAGATTTTATCTTCATATGGATCTAGATAAACGGGACATCTGATACTGTTGCCTAATAAAAAAAGGACACTGTTGCCTAATAAAAAAAAGAAGATAAAAATGAAAAAAAAACTTTACAGATTAAAATCCAGGGTGAATAATCCCGAAATATTGCTACTTTAACGTTATGACCAACAGCCACCAAAGGAAGTCTCTGCTCCAGGGTTGAAACGTGCACGAGACGACAGAGGGCACCACATTCAGTTCTCTGAGACCATCAACTGACAGAATCAGAAGGCTGGCGTCAAACGTACACGACCAGACCACCATGCCTTCCAAGTAGGGCCTGCCATCGCCAGCCTCCACTCTCCTGAGGGAGATCTGGGTCAGTCAATGCGCAGAGCTAGAGACCGTGACTCTGCTAGGCGAGTGAGACCAGCGGAAGCCTGACAGATTACTGGTGGCGCACCCAGTGGGCATAATTCTGACAGGTCTGCCTTAGGGAGTCACGTTCGCGCACCAGCAAAGGTCAATGGCCGGATACTGCCAGCCCTTGACAATCCCTCTCGTCTGGATGTGGCCAACTCCATCGGCAAAATCGGAAAAAAAAATTGTAGAATATAAGGATATATATGTCTATGCGTTGGACCGTTTATGTTAGTTCAGATTATTATGTTCATCATTAAAGGCCCGTTCAACAATGCGCTGTGAAGCCACCTACCTGGTGATTTTTTGAATATTCTATTTAAGTTTGATTTTTGTGGCATATTGCAGAAACATATGAGGAAATAATCAATTTGGGTCTAGTTTGACTTAACCTAATGTGTAAAATAGGCTCATTTTCATTTGCTTATCGTGAGTGATAATAGGGGAACACCGGAAGCGGCCGCTTATGTTATGTAGAGTGAACTAGAACCTTTAAGTTTGTTATTATCATATACGCATCCGTGACACCGAATGTTCCTGTTCATCTTTTAATGCGTTTCTTTATATAGAATAGTAGCTTCATATCATTATGAGTGTGAAATACAAGTTCCGGAAGTCATACACCCAAGTGGTTTTGTCTGATTTCTGCCATAGACCCTATTGAGGTAGCCCAGAATTCAGTCTGTTTACAGGTCCCGGTGTCCGCTGGTTACCGGCGTTGTATGGTGATAGACCCTTGACCCGTCACCCACAATCATTGCTTTTTAACGGTTTTTATAAGTCTTCAAATGGGAAATCCGATGTCAATATTGGAATTTTCAGCTATTTCTAGATGTAAAGCCAAAATTATGTTCAGGTTACTCAACTATAAATGGGAAAACTGTGGTTCATATGATCGTGGTGTGCCCAGTTTCTCGCAAGCGGAACTTGTGTTTACCCTGGACGATAATCGGGAGCCAAGTAACCTCTGGAGGGCGTATATCAAATCGTATAGTGCGTTGTCCAACCATATCGTAGCTTTATGCCATGTGTCAACCAAGATAAGAAAACCTCAGCTTTGGCATGAAAACACAAAATACTGCACCTCAAGCAGTGTTCAGCTATAGGTACATGAGAATAAATGTCATTACTCAATGTCGCCTAGGGAAATAAATTTCATATCCTGTAGGCGCTCGTCTTCATTTTTTTCTCTCTCATACTTCAAATTATTCGCAGTAGTTGACTCGTGTGCATTTGTCATCATAATCTAGAGCATAAGATCTGCCCGTTTCATATTGACATTTCATCAAGTCTATGTCACGCTACCTCGGACTTGGACTGCTGACGATGCACTTGACAAGCGGCATGCAATGAATAGCGAGCAGGTCCGAGCAGAAAATTAAATGAAACAAGGCATGGTTTACAAAGTGCATGTGAATAAAATATGATACCCTATATTCCCTTTAATGGCGGATGATGCATTAAGGCATCAACCGGCAGGCGGTGGATTATGCCAGGCATCATTTGCTGAATATTCATGAAATTATTTTTGAAAAGGAAATATTTTCACAATAAACTTGAAATTTGAACAGATTGTAGGTGTAACGTCATATTTGTGAATTCTAGGTAATATGAATAAAAATATTAAGGATAACAAATTATATATAAACCTTCGAATTTTCAGTTCAGAGGACATTGCCCCCGTCCCCTAGAACTGTACATTCACTGGTAGCCGTCCCCAAGTGTGTGCTTCCGCCATAGGCGGCCGTCCTTAATGCCCCAGTCACACTGGCGTAAAAAACGGCGTTTCTTCTACGTATTTGAATTGGTTGGGACCACGTATTAGCTACGGATTTGGAACGTATCTGGAACGTTTCTTTAACGCTTTAGAACGCTTCTCAACGTTCATCAACGCTTCTTTACGCTTCTCTACGCTTCTCTACGCATTGTGGCGTTTTTCGGCGCATTCCGACTTTCATTTACGCATCTCCGCGTTTTTCCGCGCATTGCCGCGCATTTTTAGATTTCAAAATGCGTAGAAGTACGTAGAGGTGCGTACACGGAAAAACGCCGTTTTTTACGCCAGTGTGACTGGGGCATAAAGGGTTAAATTCTGGAAATGTGTGTTGGCATGGGGTGTTTTTTTCTATTGTAGGTAAGATTAGACGGGACCTTTGATGCGTGCTCATATATATAATAGTGACGTAGCATGCAACCCATTGAGGAAATCATGTATACATTCAATGTCACGAACTCCATTGAAAAGGAGATTAGGTGGCACACGGCAGGGAAAGAAAATAAACAAAGACATGGGAAGTGGGTCAATACATGAGGGATATGATCAGGAGATCTTCATGACGAAGCAAGGTTTCGCTGATATTAACGCTTGATTTAAAGGCCATGCAAGGTTCTTAGACGTGAGCATGCAAATAATTCAATCGGGGTTTGTGTAAAGATGTATTTATGCAAAAAGGCCGTCATGTCATTCACGTCAAGCTTTATGTATACACATGGACCGGTTGTTATTTTATGCTAACGATTTTTTTTATAAGAGCAGTGTTTGTGTCTTTTTGATCTTCTCTTACACGAGCGATTTTATGCACAGTCTGCAGTATGTTACCTTTCGTTGAAGCTGCTTCAATATTGTGGTCATTGACAAGCTCTCTGTAATTTGTTTGGTAATTTATAATTATGATAAGAAGCTAGTTAGGACCTAACTCAGAGTCTTATCCTACCCCTGATAAAAAACGCCATAGGCTTAACATGGGATTTGTTTATGTCAAGGGTAGTGACATAAAGTGTTGTTTACGCCACTACTTTCCGATACTGAAAAATATGGAAACGGGGTAGGATAAAATCTAGACGCCACTCGTTTGAGTTTGAGCTTATTCATGCCACGCATTTTGTTGGCTCCGTAATGACACTCGTCTTCGACTCGTGAAATTGTGGAGCCAACAAAATGCGTGGCATAAATAAACTCAGACTCAAACTCGTGACGTCTCTTGATATTATCACAATGGGGAAAAATTGCCACCCTTGTGGGCAAAGCTTATTGAACTTTTCAAAGTTTATTGTACACATATACCCCAATCAGAAGTCTATATTTCAAGGAGTTGAAATAGGGGAACACCCTCTTGCTGTTCAGAAAGTGACCGGAAAACAGACAACAGCTCAACCATTCCTTCGGGTGAAATGAGTAGTATAGGACAGAGCTTTGTTATGGCAATGGTCCCATGAAAGAACCGGACATGGCGAAGGATGAAACAATTTAGACGTAAACCAAAAAGAACTAGGAGCATATGTTATTTCCATTCATAATGGAAGAGCGCGGTATACCAAAATCTCATAAAATAAAAGCAAGAGAATATCAATATTTTGGTATATTTCTTTTGAGATGTTTCTCATTTTCTGGCTTACGTTTTTGATTTTGACTTGTGCCTGGTCTAGCATACCACAGATCACATTCAACTTGTCCTGGTTGTGACTGAATTTTTCATTGAGGATCTTGGTCAACTGCCCTTCTTCTAACAGGTCAGTTATGCCACTCAGTTTGCTCTTTGATAGCCCCTTAGCGCTTGATGCACTCAAGTTTGTTTTGCTTGATGGTACTTCATTTGGATTACTAGTGCCCTTGGTAATCCTCTTACTAACATATTTGTCATCTGTTTTCCATCTACTTCTAAGAGTTATTTTGACATCTTCCTATGGGGTATCATCTGGAACATCCATATATTTGGCACCATTATCATAGTCCATTGGTATGTGATTTCTGTCCATATGATATATGCATAGAATGCACACACTTTGACATGGTCACTCAGCCATGAAAGTTCTATTTAAAGGAACCAAGTCAGTAGTGGGACAGGGATACGGTCAGACTGGGATACTGGACACCTTACCATTTTACCAGGCCTTTATAATTGGTGCAGGGATAGTGAAGTGTAAGATTCTCTGCAGTAAGCTGAAAGCCTGTGTGAGCATTCTAACCTCTCTAGATGACGTATATGAGCGCGATTTCCCGCGCTCAAAAACAGGAGAAAAAACAGGAGAAGATTAAAGGAATAAGACTGGACTATACATTGATGAGGTAACCTGAATATCGTAGGAAACTCACAAACGAACAGCACGTTGGTTAATCATTAACCTTTCCTTGAGATTTCAATGAATCATTCCTTGAGATTTGAAATTATTTGAACAATCTTTCCGGATTTTTCCCCCTTCATTCTATGCTAACAACTTAAGTGTGAGGACGGCACGATATATCGATGTTGCCTGACATAACGGGAAAACGTGGTTACTGAGCCCGTAGGGATGGCATTTGGAGGCCTTTTGTCCCATAGAATGCGACCAGCCACTGGAGGCAGAGAGTTGTATTTATGGGAAAAAGGTCCAAAACGGCATCTCTACAGGCTCAGTCACTAGATTTCCTCAATATCATATACCTAGATAACACTAAACAGTGCTGTCGATTCTCTACTTCACAGTGAGCCCAAACATTTTCTATGTTGCACTCCAAGCAGCGGGTATATAGTACACATGTATATGATAGTGATAAGAGAGAACCTCGTGAGTACGTAATGACTGGAGTTCGGGGACTTTTTTTCATAAAATATGTCCCAACGCCAGAGGCGGAGGGATATATTATGGGACAAAAGGCCGAGAACGGTATCACTACAGATTCAGTCACTACGTATTCTTATTATCGTACACCTAAAAACACGTCGTTATTTAAAGTACTTGCGAATTGAACTATACGGGCACAGTGCGACTGAATATTCAATATGTCTCAGTATAAGCCTGAACATTACAAATTCAATCTAAACCCCAAGCAGCGGGTAGTGTTTCATAGATGTTCGGTCATAGGTGCATAGTAACTAGGAGCAAATAGAATGTTCATCATTGATGAATGAGCATGCAATTTTAAATAAATAACAACTAAGAGGTTTGGGTTACCTTCAGTCCATGGGTCGTTTTCTGTAAACAGTTGCTCCCAGTAAACTTGCCATTCCTCTAACTGCCCGAGTCTATCTATAGGATCTAAACATATCAAGCACCAGTAAGTCAATGGGGTGTTTTGGTCTTGAGTGATTGGTCATGGTCAGCTGGGCATGCCTCTAACACCCTCAAACACTGGCACCCTGCTTCTTATCCTATAGCACAGCGAATAGCACACAGATAGTGAAGAGATAGGCTTTTCTCAGCACGCTGAAAGCGTATGTGACCACTCTAAATCTTTATAGGCAATGTATATATAGATCATGCGAGCACGCTCTAATTAAAGTCATGGAATGACACCCACGAAGCTGGGTAGGGCGAATTACACCGAAGATGCATCTCCTTTATATTCTTCCTTGGAAGAATCTCATCTCAGGAATCCATTGACAGTGTGTCTAACATCAGATATCTACGTGCCATTTGTTTTAGCTCAACTTACTGGTTAATCCTGGGATCCTGATTGAAGTTCTGTTGCTTTTAAAAGACGTGGAACTGAACAAACAGGCCTGGGCACTCCGCATGCATCGAGTGGAGGTTTTACTCAGAGAAATCCGACCTCTACAGCCTGGGACCAAAATCAGCATTCAGCATTTTCACCGCTCGGTCTTGGCTCCTACCCCTCGGGCTAGATTCAACTCTCATGGGTGATTACTGCATTCTGATGTATATCACAATAATTGGTGATATTCATCATGCGTTCCGAGCAGTAGAAATATGGGTAAGTGAACCACTTAAGACTAAATCTAGAATTCCATAAGAACATAGCGGCGCATATCTCTAACAATCTTTTTTCTTATCATCATACTCATGAAATATTCTCCAATATATGCTTTCTCATGTCTCCAAAACATCTCCGATGATATTTTGATTTATTTCTTTTCCGGAAATGCATACTGCTACATGAAAAAAAATAAATTTGTAAAGCGGTGTTTGGCGTCGGGAGATATCCCCTGCACAATTAGTCTTGTTTAAGTCAATTTGATCGATGGCCAGGAGAAAACTAGGAGCAAATATTATTTCCATTTATAATGGAAGAGCGCGGTATACCTAAACCAATTCATTAAATAAAAGTTGGAATGTTTCAATAAACTTAGAGAATGGATTTGATAGTTGTTCTCAAATATCACCAACAGGAATATTTATCATGTTATAGAAATCCACATGTGCCAACAGATGGCAACTGATTATTTTATCAAAAATAGGTGTATCTTAATACATTGAAAATGTTTCTTAATCAAGTCATATATGGATCTAAGTATCCCATTCAACTCGTCACCCTGACTCGTCACAGTTGTGACTGAATTTTTCATTTAGGGTCTTGGTCAACTGCCCTATTTCTCTGGCTAATAGGTCAACTATGCCACTCAGTTCGCTCACTGATAGCCCCTTAGCACTTGATGCACTAATGGCAGCGCACACACCATCACAAGGTCACTCAGCCATGAAAGTTCTATTAAAAGGAACCAAGTCAGTAGTGGGCAGGAGTTTGTTAAGGCTTGATACTGGACCCCTGCTCATTTAAGCAGGCCTTTATAGTTGGGACATTGATAGTGAAGTGTTAGATTCTTTACACTAAGCTGAAACCCTGTGTGAGCACTCTAACCTCTAGATTACGTATATGAGTGCGATTTCCCGCGCTCAACAAAATATATGACAGGTTGCCCATGGGGGTCGGGAGTTTCTAACATGCGTAACAGTAGAAGCCATGATGGTGTTAACATCTCGGCCTTTTGTCCCATATAATACACCCGGATTCAGTAACCACGTTTTCTTTTAATAGTAATATATAGAGACATAGTTAGTGTGACTGAATGGAATCTGTTCAGAGATATTTTGATCAGAAATATTCACTGAGTTCGAAGAATGAGAAAAGTATTTCCGACCAGAATATTGAGAAACAGATGGAATTCTGTCACACAACTGTGTCTACATAGAATTCATTAAAAATGCCATTTTACAACTCACTAAATAATAAAATGAGTGGTCACGTGGTACGGAGGGATGTATGGTTATTCTTTCGTCACTAAGTGACGAACATATTTTTACTACTGGTAAGTAAAAGTGAGACATTTAGTAGAAACCGAACGAGAGTTAGACTTGACAATGTTTATGCCACGACGGGAAGGTCGCGTATTACTACACGAGGCTGAGCCGTGTGTAGTGAGAAGCAGACCTGACCAGAGTGGCATAGACATTGACAAGTCTAACTCGAGTTTGGTTTCGTATTTCTCCTACCTCGTCTATGCTTTTGTATTACTAAAAGATAGAAATTGAGTCAATGACCAACAGAACTTTTTTTCATTGTTGCTGACATCCTGCTCTCTGATTGGTCAATATTGTTATTACTCTAGTGGCATGAAAAACACTTTATGTCACGGCCTGCCACACAAAATTTCCCTATGTTAAGTCTATGGCGGTTTTTTATTAGGGGTAGGATAATCGCCTATAGGTATATGGTAATTATTTCGTAGTGAGAGGTGAGACTGCACTGCAAATTCGTAAACCTCTCAAAGGACTATCGCCTTTAAGGTTCAAACTGCTTGCGTTTGTGTCGACATTAGGTTGGGACTGGTGTCGGGTTCCAACGTTTTACCAATGGCCAGAGCGATATTGTAGCAGATTCCATCACCATAAATATTTTTAGTGAATCCCTTAGAGTTCGCGTACCGCCCCCAGAAGGGCACCATCAATAATTCATTTCAGTGGCACTCGGAACAGCTACCATCCCTTAAGTCTAGGGTACGATCTTTCCAAGTATTCAAATCTGTGTCATTTACTACCAACAGTGGTAGATTTACTGCTATATTAAAGGCCAATCGTTCTCATACCATGTCTATGTGGTGTGGGAACTAAAAGAACTCTCACCTCGGTAAGTGTGTAGGGGTGAGATTTCTATCTGAATTCATTTCATAGATTCGATCACCACCCATGTGGTGTAAAAAGAACCTTGAGTAAGTCTGGTGAGAACCTCCAATGGTTAACTGGACGTTAAATCAAACCAACCAACCAACCAACAACTACCCAGCTGAGACGGCTAACATTTTGTGTTGCCTTTCCCTGTGAACTTGTCAACGCGTTTCCTAAAATGAACTTTGAATTTCCAACTTTTCGCTCCATACATGTGGTCAAATATGATATAATGATGAAATAAATATATATACATATTTGCAATTCTTTTTTCTGGAAAATGCATCCACACCAATAAGTCCCCAAAAATTGTACGGTTTGGAAATCATAGAGAGGAAAACATATACCCAACATATATACATATTTGACTCTCTATACCTCCAAGGCTTCTAGAACAAGTATGGCCCATCCATATATTAGTTATGGGGCCTTGTGAAAATAGCGAAAATAGAATGCCATTTCTGTTTATTTATCTGAAGTCCATTCCAAACGTATGAAAAGGTCCTGTGGAAGTTGGCCCTCTCTGCATCACTGAGCCTCAATGCTAGCTTTCTGAGCTACTGTGTTAAATGGCCCTTGCTCCCGATAAGGTAGAGGAGATGTATCATGTACAGTATATCATTTCCGCTCCCACAAGTGCGATACTCATTCCCTTGCTACTGAAGGCGAACCCTCCTCTTGGGGACAAGATGCCAACACCTGCACTTATCCTCAGACCTACATACATGTATATATATATATATATACATATATATATATATATATATATACATATATATATATATATATATATATATATATATATATATATATATATATATATATATATATAGTCAGGGGGCCAGCTCCCTGAAATCCTGTTATTTGATGAGTTTGTTCCATGGAAGTATAGCAGCAATTTCATTGTATCAAATGAAAGCTAAGACTTTGGCCATTCCAGATATGGAAGCCATTTTTTCTGTAAATGTGTCCATTTGACCTTTCATTAGAGATCAAATGTCAAAGGTCATTTTCTACAGAAAAATGGCTGCCATTCTTCTGTAAATGTGTTCATTTGACACTTTATTAGAGGTCACAGGTCAAAAGTCATTTTCTACAGAAAAATGGCTACCATATCTACAATGGCCAAAGTCTTAGATTTCATTTCATATAATACAATTGCTGCTATACTTCCATGGAACGAAAAGCCACTTTTTCAGGGGCTGGCCCCCTAACAAATATTTACTGTAGCGAACCTCAATAAAGACACAATAAGAAAATCCAGTACGAAAAGCATTAATCTTTGTATTTAGGTAAATCATGTACAATCTCAAGGGTACCTCCTGGATTCACTAATTCCACACCATAGGTAACTATGCACGTAAACAGAGTTTGCCATATATGGTCATATGCAAAGTGGAAAAGGGAGTGTAAACAAGCTTTGGAAGTATATAAATCTCTTTAAAAATTGACAAACCCATTGTTTAGCAACTGCATTACATTTTATGCAGAGCAGTACAGACTTGAATATCCAAGTGCATGAGCTCTGCATTTATATCCCATTAAATGAGTTACAAATGCTGCAGGCTGAGGTGTGGCATTAGATGCAGCGCAGCCTTGATGGACTTGTTTTTCATTGAAATATTTCCACAATCAGTTTGTTTTTGAAACCCTGTTTTCGTGTATAACGAGATGAGAGAAGAGCACAGTAGAAACCAGTTTCGACCAGACTAGTCCAGATGTCCGCACTCTGTGAGCTGGACTTGCGTGACTCCCTGCGGAGGTGAGCGGCACTCCTTAAGGCCCGTTTCCATTAGCCAATTTCCCATCACCAATCTACAGTCAGGTACCATTGACGTACTTTTTTCACTGCTGACCCCAAATCGGTCAAGGGAAAAGACCAACCTCGAAAAGTGACCCACGACTTTTTCTGCTTAAATTATGCAATGTGGCACCACTCACCACTGAGTGAAAGCTTGGGCACTGAGTGAAATCTACTACCCTCACCAATTTTCAAAAACATTATCTAAAGGTTAGAGGGGTGCATATAGACTTTCAGGGTACTGCATACAAATTATCCCTTTACTCTCTGTGTGCTATTCACTGTGATATTAAGAACAGAGCAGGGAGCCAGAGTCACAGTCTCTTAGAGGCGTGCCCAGCTGACCATGACCAATCACTCAAGACCAAAATACCTCAAGGCCCACTGGTGCTTGATTTCATTGGATCCTAGACTCAGGCAGTTGCAGAAATTGCAAGTTGACTGAGTGCAATTGGGTTACAGAAAACTATCCATAGGGTAAATCTAAGTTATACCTTTTAATTGTTATTCATTATAATAGCATGCTCATTCATCTAGGATGAACATACTATTTGCTCCTAGTTATATACCTGTGGCTGAATGAACTACGTATACTGCCCGCTCCTACCCATGGCGTACAAATTTGTACCCGTAAGCCACACTGTGACGTACGGGGTATGTGATCACGTGACCAGATAAACTTTCGTCATTTTTAGGTATATAATAATACGAAAACAGCCTGACTGTCTTCGTACGTCAAAATACTTGGTAAAATTGTTGGTCACATACATCCTGATGCCATATTTCTGACGTACGAAGACAGTAAGCCAGTTTCCGTATACAATTTATATCATGTATTAATCATTTGTACAATTAGAAATAATTATGAATAGTGCTATAACAGAATGACCGTTAATGCGCTTGGTAACTGGGTAACCAGAATGTGATTGACTGGCTACCATGTAACCGAAGAGAAAACAAGTGACATTAATAAACAAGGACAGTCACGTGGTGAATAATGCAGTGAGTACAATTGAATATCAATTTATATATATAACTACGTTGGTATCTTGATACTATCAAGAGACGTCACGAGTTAGAGCCTGAGTAAATTTCTGCCATGAGTCGAAGACGAGGGATATTACAGAGCCAACAAAATGAGTGACATAGATAAACTTAAACTCAAACGAGTGGCGTCTAGATTTTATCCTACCCTGCTTCCACATTTTTTAGCATTAGAAAGTAGTGACATAAACAACACTTTATGTCACACCCGTGACATAAACAAATCCAATGTTAAGCCTATGGGTTTTTTTATTAGGGGTAGGATAAATGTGTATACATATGCACAAGCCAAGTCTCTAGGAAGTCAGTGGCGAAGATATGATAGTGTTTCGTCCTGTAAGCAAAGTAGCGGTAGTACCCATAATATTCCTAATTTTCTTTACTATGAAAAACATGGGTATTTCTTATCCCCACCTTTTTTACCTATCGGAAGATAACAAGGTAGAAGTTCAGGTACTAAGCACTATCTTGCTAACTATGAAACACATACATATTCAGATTTCAAGGGGAATTATTTATACAAGGAAATAAATGCCCTGATCATGGCCAGACTTGGAACGGGGAAGTGGTGGGATGGAGCATCAGGCCATGACGGGGATCCCTTTGTCTTACTCCAATACACAATATTATTATATACCTATGCACTAAGTCAGTGTAAATACACACTGCTGCTATGGGTATAGTAAGTATGAACAGAATGCACTGTACGCTGTGAAACGTTGCACTGGTTACTTTGGATACCAACAGATTGCACGCTTTGAGTGACAAATTGCACGCTTTGAGCTACAGATTGCACGCTTTGAAGAAATAACGCAATCTGATTGGTCGAGAGACCGACAACAGAATTCTAGGTGCAAGATTAAAAAATGGCGGATCCCTTCACTTCACGAGTTCTGTGGCATAGTACAGTATCCATCGAGCGAGTTAGTGTGAAAATATATCAAACTTTGAGGTAGAAAACGAGTACGATTCACGTGACACACTTTAGATAGCTTAGATATGCGAGATCGATCGATACCAATATGGCCACTCACCAAGCGGGTAACTTGGCGATGTCAACAAATAGCGGAACCCCTGTGATACACTGCATCGCTCGAGTACAGCTGTCCGACGGGAAGATCAAGCATAGCAGGGTGATCGCTCGCTAATTTATGTGGCGCTATAATGTATTTGCGCCTGCGCGGTGATCACTTTCGGTTATCAACATCTGGCATGTCTGCTAACGTACACATCGTGTTTGAGAGTTGTGCCAAGTCACTTTGACGTCAAATTACGGTCAGTTTTAGCGAATTAAGACCAAATTACCAAATTAAGGTATATAATAATATGAAACCATAGTGATGGTGCCAATATGGGGTAGATTTACTCGTTGTTTCGGAGAAATTCGTTCTAAAAGAGCCGGCACGGCGAGTTCAGAACGAATTTCTCCGAGACAACTCATGAATCTACCCCGTATTGGCACCATAACTATGGTTTCACATATTACCATGACTTTGATCTGAGTGGCCGTATTCTCCACGTAGTTGATACCCAGTATAACTACGATGGATAGCGAGGACTATTGTGTGCTGTCAACTACACGGAGAATGCAGCCACACTAATCAACATTATGGTAACATTGTATATATTATCCACCTTTCGACTAGTTATTAGAATAAAATCTGTATGTTGGAAATTCGACGTATAAGCGCCGTGCATTGTTCAGATAAAATGGTGCCCATAGTGTCCTTGAAGTGTAAGAAAAAACCGTATTCTACTGAGCAGAACACGGCTTTCCTTATTCTATTCAGTAGCCAGAGGTCTAGCGTTGAGACTCCGTATGTAAGATGGGTGATACATTTAATGGGTATCTCTTTTTCAGAATACGCTCAGTAGATGTAATGATATTCATAACAGGCAACCCGAATATTTAGGTCAGCTGCAGTTAGAGAGCCTATCGTATATTTATTGCCTCATCCATAGCACTCGTCCATGATAACCTTTGCCCATATCTACGGAGACTACTGGAAAAAAAAATTCAAACAGGGAATGACCCCACCCCAATCATACTCGCAGAGAGTTGAAGGGAGGAAACCCATCCCAGACAGAGAAAATACACACATACTCTGGAATGTATGTTTCTACTCATCGATCATAGAAAGAATAATGAAATTTGATGAATGTAGGAGTTTGAAAGGAGGCACTATAGAGGTAGTAGCTACGAGAATGAAAATTTGAATTTCATATCTATAATTAGAACAATGTATCGATAGATAGCCTGGTAAGAGGGGATCACAAATATATTTGAATTTTGAAAATCGGTCAAGTAGTTCAAGAACTATGAAGGAAAGTGTAGTTAGATTAGGATTGAATTGGAGGAACTCGAGTCTATAGAAAACAGTAGAAGGCATGGCACCACATAATGATTAGCACAGATGAACAGATTTGTTACAATAATTCTCTAGATATTGATGATAGCAACATGATATTTGGCATACAGAGGTATTTTCTTAGATAAAGTCATAAATTTAAAATAAATATCCCATCGTTACTCTCATATCTTTAGTCACATCCCTGAATCTCAGCTTTCAGAAGGCGTATTTTGATAGTACACATGTATATGATAAACGGGTGCTTGTGGGGACCATTTGAAGATCAAAGTTTGAGAGAAATGGATTGCTTTCTCACTGTGTGACGGCCACCAGGGGCGTTGCTAGAGATAGAGTGACTTTCAGGATTGATGGCAAGCTTTTGCATTTAAATGTATACAAAATTAGGTTACTTAATGTCATCCAAATACATCTATGCTGTATGATATTTTGCAAAGTAATTGATTATTGCAAAATATCCAAACAAAAACCAAAAGTTCAAGTTGGAACGGAACGGTATAAACAGATAGAATAGGGTCAATTCATACACGATGATGACTGCTTTTGTATACAGGTTGGGTTTCTGAGGAGATTACTGTTATTTTATTTACTATCCGCTTGCACGATTAATAATAAAACTATTGCAATAGAACCTCTATATATGTAGCTCCAGAATACGCCATAATACCATATCACAGTCAGGTATGGTGGTAATTCGATGTGGCCTAAGACCATCTGTATAGTTCGATATTATTCCGTGTCTTTAACATGAACAATTTTTTTAAGTGTGATATCAGATGGCAAGTAGGTTATTTCAACTAGTCAAGAACAATTGATATAAAATGTAAAATCAAGAAAGATATTTCAAAGTACTTTATGATTTGACCTCATTTTGGATAGAAATATTTTATTCGCTGAAGGAAATTCTGGGTATTCAGAATCTCATGTTGGTAGAATGAATATAGAGCGGTTTCCACTGTCTGACGAAAACGGTGGAGTTTATTTTAGTCGGTATCGAAAAATCAGTTAAGGTAGTAGATTTCACTCAGTGACCAAGCTTTCACTCAGTGATGAATTGTGCCACATTGCATAATCTAAGCAGAAAAAGACGTGGGTCATTTCACGAGCTGGGTCCTTTCCATTGTCTGATTCGGGGTCAGCAGTGCCAAAAGTCTGTCGGTGGTTCCTGACTGTAGATCGGTGATGGGTAATGAGCCAATGGAAACGGGCCTATAAGCGAGTGTTCCATCGGCCCGACAAATCTGGCGGTTCCCGACGTTGGCTGAGAGAGGTGAATTCATACAGACATTGATATAATGGAGCACCGCCTTCCGACGTCCTGAGGCTATCTCCGGCAGTTGGAGTCGCACACAGTATTTACGCGCCGCCATATTACACACTCTAATGGCATTGCCATTTTGAGGCAACCCTTGCACGGAAAATAGTTCGAGCCTGTTTCTCATATATGTAGCTTTTAAAAGATTATAGATAATTACAAAAGCAAGGTGAATATAAAATTAGCTTTTGTAATTATTCAAAATTAAAAAAATGCTGCCAACTGAACCTTTTGAAATAGCAATATTTGGCAGGTTCCTGCAATCGACGATCTCAGGGTCTTGGTTAGCACTATTCATTCTTTGTCTGCTGTGGTAGAAGCACGTTTGGCGGACGCCAGACTTTGTCGGGCCAATGGAACACTCGTTTCACAGGCACCCTATATATTGTATTAGCCGAAGTTTACACTATACGATTCTGGCCGGCGATTCTGCCATTTTGCACCTCCTGAAGACTTTCAGCAGTAAAATGATAGAAATCGTCTAATGTAAACGCCAAGTGTGTGGCGACTGCAGATCGTCTGATTATATCAGATTACACCATATGGCACCACCTGACGACTATTGGACACGCTCTAACGCCCGCGACTATTTCAAGCGGGCTTGAATAGTTAATTATGTTTTTTTTGTAGATTATTGTCGTGTTTTTTTTTCATTTTCCTCTGCGGAGATTTCTGAGAAAAAAAACTCCGAAACGGGTTAGATAACCGTCTTTCGCCATTCGGGATTACCGAAAACACTTGCTCGTTAGTCGCGAAGCCACCTTGTTAAAACATTGAATAGTTAATTACCCGAGTACTTACGTTGGTCAGAGGAGGTGTGAAGCGCAGCGCCCCCTATCGTTTTGGCATGGTCTCAAATGACAGCTGAATGGAGATTCCTATAGTAAAATCGGCTAACTACTAACAGCTACTACATACAAACTGTTAGAGCTCTATCAAAAATCTTTTCAGATATTGATAGAATGATATCTAATGTACTCCAAACCACAATAGAGCTCAATAGAGCTCCACGTTTTATGGCTGTTTGGTATTGTTGAATACAGCCTTATTTCACATAGGTTATGGCTTACAAGCCTCACACAGTCCATTGTCAAGAGCTCCTTCCCCTCTGCTGGCAGGTTTGAAAGTGGCGCCTTGAACCCTGCCGCGATTGGCATATATGAGTTGGGTCTCTCTAGGGGGCGCTGCGCTTCACACCTCCTCTGTACGTTGGTTGAAGTATGAAGGGGAATTGAGGTTTTTGACGAGCCTAGGGTAACAGCGCGAACATCCATAACATGGCGGTGCCCGTTATGGAGGAAAGTTCTACACGGGCGGCGATTCTGTGAAAACCTAGTCGTCAGTGTAAACGCTCAAATACATTCTGAGGTAAACTTCTTTCGCGGTGGACTTTGACACCACCTGACGACTACTGGCTTGACGATCTACAGTTGCCACATATGTAGTGTCTAATGTAGACGTTCAGGTAAGGGAACTCCCACTCCCCAATAGGTGGATAATAGATATCAGAGCCCTTTGGCCTGGCGTCCACCTGCTATGATATGGCTCCGATATGGTCTACGATGCAGCTCCCGATATAAAATCAAAATCGCGTAGGAAGGTCACCTAATATCGGGGCAGTTGTCCATATTTCTGCGATTAGGCACCGGATAAAACCCTTCTGATGCATGGTGGATTGGCATGTCTAGACATATGTCTACGATTTTGCACCTTCCCAATATGTCTCCGATGAATTTACTTTATGTATCGGTGCCATATCGGTAGGTCTAAATTTCTATCATAGTAGGTGGACGCCAGGCCTTACTCTCTATAAGTAGATTAAGCTGGTCGGTCGTCACCATGGAACCATCAGCCATATCGAGATACGTCCCTCACGTGTCAAAAGCACCTCCATTTTCCGGCTGGGAAGAGAAAGGTGCGCGTGGCATCCAGGCCTACTCTGTACTGAGAGTTGAAGCCGCCATTACGACCTCCTGACAGGACATTGCCGCCAAGCCCTGACCCAAATGTCGTCTGCTTGAATTTTCACCCCAACCCACTCTCCCAGCAGATCTTTCGCAGCGCTGGCGCTCGTCTGTGCCTCAACCCAATGACGTCATACACTGTTTCCCTGTATAGCTGCAAGCGTCAGGGGGAACCAGCCAACATTTTGGACTCAAAACAAGGCATCTGTCAAAAGTTATGAAACTCAATGAACTCATATATTATGAGTTTGGAAATATAGGAATTGCAAAATGATCTTCACAGACAATCATTTGATTAGAATACCCTTCGAGTGAGCATATGTGTTATGTTGACAAACAAAACCTTGCAACACATGAGGTGCTTTCCACTGAAGAAAGTAATCCCTATGACTATGTCTGATTTGACATAACAAATAACAGAAATGAGTGTATATTATCTACAATATAAATATGTGCATCTCTACTTACAAGTAAAACACAAAATAATCCCCAAATCGCTAAGAATTTAGGATATTTCAAAAACTCAATAAAGTAGATGGTAGTACACACAACGTTTCGGCAAGAGTAGCCTTTGACATGATCCGATAGAGTGAATTAACGGAAAGTACCTTAAATGAAGAGAGAGACGATTGGATTCCTTCTGTAGCTTTATTACGCGTCTTTATCCTACCCCTAATAAAAAACTCCATAGGCTTAACATTAGCGGACTGTATTTGGTCTACAGTGCAGGAAAATGAAATTTATCGCTCTAGTGGGATACAGTTGACAAATGACGTCATTTGAAAAGGGACCAATGATTATCACTGATTATCGGTGAGTTTTATGTTATCCCTTAATATGCTGAAGTAATTCAGAGGGGTAGGATAAATTCTAAACCAAACTCGAGTTAGTCGTGTTGTTTATCGCACTCTGGCAAAGTCGTCGTGCAATAAACAACAACACAACTAAATCTCGTTTGGTTTCTCCTAAGTATCTGTCGGCTGACCAGAGCGCACTGACCCATGCTGTGTGTGTGAGCAGTGTGTGGGAGAGGGGGACTGTTGCCAGGAGCATCAGCCCTTCCCCGCACTGGTCAGCAAGGCCCAGGGAGGCGGGTTTACATAAGAATATACGATGGATATGATGGATATGATAAATAGGATACTAACACCTTTTTCAAGTGAAAGACTGGCGTATGGGCCAGATTCTGAGCCCAAACAGACAAAATGGGGCAGAGACATAAGCGGGCACAGGCACACTGCGCCGCTCCGGTTTATAGTACCGCAAAACCTGTAGGTTGCTCTAGCGGTGCAGTGTGCGGGCACAGGAAGAAGAGCGCACAGAATCTCTGCTGGGAGAGCATACATGACTAACCAGATTTCTCCCAGTGCCCTGCTTTCAGTTTCAGTCGCCGCATGGCCCCTGGTGACAAAACCCAGCATGTGCGGCTCGGCGATTTTTGTCACGCGCAGGTGCTCAGGGTGGCAGGTGGAACAGGCGCCTTGACCACGGCACCAGTATCTATTCCCTAGCGCCGCACCCTAAGTTCAAGAGAAGGATTCTTCTGGTAAAATAAGCAGCGCAATGGCTTGGCAGAGCGAAAGAAGCTCCCATCGGTTCCACTGCGGTAAGCCCAGCACAGACCTCCCCTATAGGCCGCCATAATCCACGGCCTGCTCACTATAGATAAAACGTTTCATTGATTGCTTTGGCCTTCTTGGCTTTCCCTAAGAGCACTGATCTCGCTCTACCTTCCACTCGCATTGTCTTCCCTCGCTTTCTTGTTTATTTATATTTAGTGTGGGCCACACGCACATATATACTCTGCCTAAAGGTTAAGGTGGTCACATAGACTTTGAGCTTACTGGAAAAGACTTCACCCTTCACCATCTGCGTGCTAACACTGTGACATTGGTGAAGGAGCAGAGACCAGTGTCATATGCAAAATCAAAAAAGTTATGATCAAAAAAGTGTGTCTGATGTGATTCTTTTGAAAAATTGTTATGTTGCCATGGAAATTGAAATTACAAAAATATTACAAAATATCTGACCCCTCATGAAGTGGATTCAAACAGGGGACGTTTTGAGATTCATTTTGGTACATGGTTTGTCTGGTTAAATTGACGCGCGAGTTAAAACCTAAAATAGAGCCCTTTTACATCACAAGCTGCAGTACTAAGTGTCTCAGTGTCTTAGAGGCGTGCCTAATACCGGAGACACACCAAGCGAGAAACGAAGCGATTTCCGGAATCGCCAAAACAAAATGGCGTGTATGTGAATTTTCTTTTTCATATTTTACTGGATTATTGCTTCTGTTACGCTAAATTTTTTGTGGGAGATATTATTATGAAATAATATTCCAAATATATACCGTTTGGTGTTGGCGATTATGGAGATCGCTGCCTTGACTCGCTTGGTGTGTCCCCGGCATAACTGACCATGACCAATGACTAGAACACAAAATACCTCATTGACCCACTGGTGCTTGATACATTTGGACCCTAGAAAGGATGCAGTGTAGACAAGTTGACTAGGTGCAGGTAAGTTACAGAAAATTGCACATACACTGAATATAACCAAAACCTTTTATTTGTTATTTATATGGGCAGTTCCTAAAGAGCCTGTTTCACTTGAGCCAAAACTGGAATTTAGCATAAGAGTCTATGGGAGGTGCGAAATCAGTAACATTGAAATTGAGGGCCTACCCGCCCGTGTAACAGTTAGATCAAATTACCCCTTCACTATCTGTGTGCTATTCACTGTGATATTGAGAACAGAGCAGGAAGCCAGAGTCACAGTGTCTTAGAGGCGTGCCCAGCTGGCCATGACCAATCACTCAATACCAAAATACATCAAGACCCACTGGTGCTTAATTTGTTTGGATCCTAGATAGGCAGTTGCAGAAATTGCAAGTTGACTGAGAGCAATTGGTTTTCAGAAAACTATCCATAGGCTAAATCTAACTTATACCTTTTAATTGTTATTCATCTATAGTAGCACTCTCATTCATTTAGGATGAACATATTATTTGCTCCTAGTTTCGTTTGGGCAGGGAACCAGTCTGCTGCCACAGACCGCTCATGCCATAATCATGTCGCAGTCTGCGCTGTGTGGGGGTTAGATTGGCCGCCACCTCTGTCTACACTACGTTTCAACTAAGTGGTTGGTAACGTTAACCCATGGACGTGTCCACGGATTCTCACTCTCGGACCATATAAGTATGGTCTACATGGATTCTAAGATCCTAAATACTTGCAAAGAAATATCGATATGTTGATAGATTCACAAAGAACCTTATATCTGTGGTCATTTTATCAAAACTACACCTAAAAGAAGATGAGAACATAGAAAAGTTACTTCCAGGGTAAGAACCCAGGATTCATTACAACCAAAGGAACCAGAGGAACCAGTTACAACAGACAGCACAGAGTAAAAATAGATACGAAAAACAGCTAGAGTGACCCTCCTTTACCGGCTAACAAACCATGTCAAGGCCCCTGTCAATTTAACGTGACCAGAGCTAACGTAGTGTTGCTCGGGTGGCCAGTGTATGTGGGGGTATATAGGAGCCACACTCAGGGGCATAGTTAGGTAAAGAATTCACCCCTGATCTCCATTCAGGGGTGAACAGCTGTTCTATGTTATTAGGCGAGGCACTGAGCAGCTAGGGAACCAGCGAGGAAAACTGAACAAAATGGCTGGCTTTGAGAACCAGCCAAGATCTACTGGAAAACTACTTTTAAATACACAGTTATAAAGTAAGCGACAACTATTTTGAAGTTTGGCAAAAACATATGGGCATATATTTATTGATTCAATTTCTTTTTCATACATGTCAGACTGCGGCCAGTCTGGAATGACAAGGCAGGGTTGGGGTGTATGGAGTCAACACCCGGTCAGTCCACAGGGTGGGAGCTGCAGGTGGAGTATGGAAGGTAAAACTTATATTACATGAATTCCCATAGAGTGCAGTTATTATATGCAGTATTATGAATAGTTTTCCAAATACACAGATACACTTTCAGATAGACACATGATACACAGAGTTACATGCATCTATACCTCCCCTCCCTCCAACAAATATCATGTTTACAGTACAACCTTGACCCCCATGTCATGGCTCACCGCCCTGCCAACTTTCTCTCACCTGGCTTTGCAAATTCATTACAAAACATGCAAAATACAGTGAGATTATCCTGTGTAAATAGAGATACACATACCTTATAACTTCATTTTAATGTCGCACTAAACAGAAACTTCGGTCTTGGACTTTCGCATGAGAAAGGCAAACATAAAATCCCAAACAGTGCATTTTTCTTGTGTAAACAGTGATAACCCCTATATTGGAAAGCTCATGCCCCAGTCACACAGGCGTAAATTTCGGCGTTTCTTCTATGTATCTAAATTGGTGGGGAGTATGTATTAGCTACCGATTTGGAACGTATCTGTTTGGTTTGCTTTAACGTTTTAGTACGCTTCTTAACGTTCATCAACGCTTCCTTACGCTTTTGTACGTATTGTAGCGTTCTTCAGTGCATTCCAACTTTCATTTACACATCTCCACGTTTTCCCGCGCATCGCCGTGCATTTGTAAATTTCAAAATGCGTAGAAGAACGTAGAGGTGCGTACACGGAAGAACGCCGTTTTTTACGCCAGTGTGACTGGGGCATAACTGCGTTAGACACAATCACTAGGCCTTAACTGAAATCAGCTCCCTCAAGGCAATGTTTATATTCCTGTACTGAAGATACTTTTCCCTTCTCCAAAAGAATTAAATTTCAATCTTAATTCCGATCCGCCATAAAGGACCAGGCTATTTTTGGTTTGAAAAACATGGTAACTTGGCTCTTTACCACTGATTTTATGATAATCCATGAGAGTGCAAGGTACCGACTGTGAAGAACAGGCTATGGATACACACTGATTGGAGGCAAGTTGAAGTGGAAAAAAAAACATTAAAAAAAACATGAGGCAGGTGTGATGTCCATTTTCAATGGAAAGAGCGTTTGGATGAGACTAGTGATTTGGCTGGCAGGGATGGGTTCCCTATACTCACATCTTTCAGGCTGACCAACCCTTGGAATCAGTTCTATGCGGTAGAACCCCACCTAACAGACACCCCACACAAGCAACCTTAATCGCACCGCTATTTGATCATAGCGGTTATTTCATTAATGGTGCGTCTCAAATATTGTTACATAAGTTACACATACTTCAGAATAGGGCTCTCAGAATCTGTGCAAGAGCGAATGTAAGAGACATAAGTGTTAATGAACTACACCAAAGATTTGGTATTGATCTTTTATGTTATAGACGAATATATCTTAAGATAATGTATATGCGAAGATATGCCAAGAATATCAAAAGGGATGATGCACCTAGGACCAGGGGTCAAGCAAAGAGAACTGTTAAATTGAAAAGGCCAAGAAGTAATTTCTTTTAAGAAAAACCCCCTCTACGAGGGCATGGTTCACTGGAACAACCTACCGCTTGAGATACAAGACACTAACTCGATTTACGAGTTTAAAAGGTTTGCAAAGGCCAAAAGTAGAGTTATCCGTGAATAGCCTACTGATCGAAGCATATACATAATCCTGAACTGTATCTCATCTCATCCCATCTCTCATCTAATCGTCTTGTATAAAACCTTATGTATGTACTTTCATACTGGACAGATGTTGTTATATGCCCTATTATTGTAACGATTCTAACGAGGGCACAAAAAACCTGCAACTAGCAGACTCCCCTATACTGTAATACTCTGGAAAAAAAAAGGAAAAAAAAACAAACACCCCGTGTTAGTGGACACCTTTGCTCGAAACGGATCCCTCCATTAAATGTTTATTTTAACCCCGTGTAAGCGGAAACTTTGGCCCAAAACGGACAGTGTTCGCTTACATGGAGCTCTACTTACATGGGCTTTGTTTTTGTTTTTTTACTAATCACAGTTCCGAGATGAATACATGCGTCCATTCCACTGCCGAACAGTTGTATAACCATGTGGCAACATGTGACTTCCAAAGATGAGAATTATTATTTTTTTTTTTTTTTTCAAAAATCCTTTATTGGTCAGTATTTCATTTTTACATTTGCTCAGATTTACAAATTTGTCATATTTGTCCAATAAAAGAATGACAACCGTCAGCCTGGCCGGAATGCCTGTGGCTGGTTTTCATCAGTCGTCATCAATCCAAACACAATTTGTTGATTCACGACTCATATCCCCATAGTATAAAAATATAATATACACATCTTAGGTATATACCAATTTACAATTGTCTTCTATGTGGTTGGAACACCTATAATAAGTATCACTTATACATTTTATCTAAATACACGCTGTTATACAATCAGGTAGGTACATTTTCAAGCATTATCTTTTTGGAGAGGCTCTTAAACAGTTTATACGTCGGTGTTTTCCTCGTAATTGCTGACTGGTTGTTCCATAATCTCGCTCCCGTATACTCGATAATAATAACCTCTCCAAATTACATGTGCACTTTAAAAACACCGCCAAAATATCCTTCTTGAAGAATTCCCAAGGTCAAGAGCCAGAAGGCCAAACCATGTATAATGCAGGGTCCCTTCTAAACATTATAAAATTAACCTAAGACCACTGGACCCTACGGAAGACAGGGACTAGTGTCCCTAGTGCACCCTCCAGTATAAATTAAAACTGAAAAAAGTGGTCTTATGGTCATGGTCAGTTTGCCCACCTCTAAGACACCGAGAACTGGCCCTCTACTCCTTTCCCAATGTCGCAGTGTTAGCACTCAGATGGAGAAGGGTTAGTTTATCTTTTTGCAGCAAGCTCAAAGTCTATGCGACTACTTTAACCTTTAAGGCCGATTCACACTGTGCAACTGGGGGAGCAGTCTGAGACTCGGCGTACTAATGTACCCCCAAAACGCACAGTGTGAACTGACCATTAGGCAGCATATATGAGCGTGCTGCCTACGCTCAACAAGGTACCGTAGGGGTTAAGCCCAGCGTCCACCTACTACGATATGGCACCAATATGCTCTACGATGCACCTCCCGATGCAAAATCAAAATCGCGTCACCTAATATCGGGGCAGTTGACCACGTTTCTGCGATTAGACACCAATATAAACCCTATACAATGCGTGGTGGATTGGTATGTCTAGACATATGTCTACGATTTTACCCCTTCCCGATTTGTCTCCGATATTTGCCCTTTGTATCGGTGCCATATCGGTAGGTCTAAATTTCTATCATAGTAGGTGGACGCCAGGCCTTAATGTAGCCTTGGCTGTTCTAACGGGACTACAGAATAGAAGCACCTTAACTTTGTGTCAATGTGACTGAGTATGTAGTCAGTCTGGCACCCCCGCGGCCATCCCCTGTCCCCCATCACGAGGGTGGTGTTTGTCCACCCCGTGCGTCTCCGCTGGCAGAGGGGCACGGGCGGACAACTATTGATCTACACGGATACGGTTACCACCGCACTCTGCCATTGTGATTGAGCGGCGGTTACAGATTGCCTCCCGTCAACACCTGGCCCAGATTCATCTACCTGGCCAGACATGAATAAAACACCAGGAGATTTACGTATGATCAGTGCTATAGGAATATAAACAGTAACACCTGCGGTTGTCTAGCCGATTCCCTCATAGATCATCTGGCCGACGATGGTCTCAGCCGATTGCGTCTGGCGTGTTGAGGAGGGGAAGGCCTCTCCTTAGACTGGCTCCAGTCCCTGCATCCTATAGCTACCCTCCTTGCAGGGATACAGGGACTGGTACAATCAGCAATGGTGTTGGATTTCTGGCACTGTTTAACTCCAGTATTCCCAACACTCTCCATACAGATATCCTGGCTACTAATCAGGATATCTGCTGGGAGATTGATAACCTATCAATTTGATATCAAATTTGATTGTTGTGACAACACAGGCAGCCAATGAACTGGAGGAGGGTAGGGGGAGGTATAGGGTTATAGGGAGCGGCTTTAGGCCATAAACAGGAGATTCTGTTCATAGTGGACAAGTCTTTGATTCATGAGCCAGTCAGAGAAGGATACATACTAAAATGAACTTTATTCTGATTGTGATCAATCATTTAATGAATGTTCATTATCAAAGGCTTGAGCAATTCTAGCCTCTCCCTAGACTGGCTCCAGTCCTTGCTTTGTTACCCCTCCACCTACCTCACCCCTCCTCGCTGGGCCTGTTAGGTGGTAGGGGAAGTCCAAATGTTGCAAAGTACATGTAGTTTTATTTCTTGATAATGTCCATAATCAAAGACTTGGGCAACTCTAGCCTCTCCCCAACCCACCACAGAAGAGGCACAGTCGCCCGATTTCCTAAAGCTTGCTTGTTTCAACGTTTGCTTTTTATTCTACCATTTCCCACACAAAGGGCAAGTATCCAGATTTCAGGAACGATTCTGACCCACCAGGAGTTGAGGTTAAGCTTTGTCATAACAGGGGCCCGTTTAAAAATCTAGGATCGTACATGTAGACCCTTTTCTGTATGCCATAGAGACCCACGGACGATGTGGGTCTACTCTAGTCAACACTTATGAAAGGCTAATAGTGTCTTAGCCAACAGACTTAAATATCATTAAACGATAACCCTTGTACGGGGTACATCAAAGGGCCTTCATGCGCGATCCTAGATTATTAAACGGGCCCCAGGTACAGCCCAGTGCAGCAATCGAGCTGACCAAACATAGCTGACTACATTTGTTAATTGTATGATATTGTACATAACTGACTTACGCATGGAAGATCGCTAGGAGACTGGTGAATGTGTTTTAGTCAATAATTTTCTTGAAGAAAAAAAGAAAAGAAAAAAAAAGAAGCCAGTATTTTATCTGGGGTACCATAAACAGCAACTGAAGTATGATTACCTTGTATGTAACTTGGATAACTCACAATTCATCTGCGTCATAATTTTACCAGCTGTCCATAATTAACTGCACCCTTAGGCTCGGTGTCCATCTACAACGATATGGCTCCTATATGGTCTACGATGAACCTCCCGATGAAATATAGAAATCGCGTCGGAAGGTCACCTATAATCGGGGCAGTAGATCATCTCTCTGCGATTAGACTCCATTGTAAAAGGACGTATACGATTCGGTCCCCATGAAAAACCTGTATCGTAGGGTGTCTACGATTTTGTCTTTTTGTATTGGAGCCATATTTGGAGGTCTAAATTCCTATCGTAGTAGGTGGACGCCGGGCCTAAAGAGGAAACATATGAGATATCTCCTTTGGAATATCTATATCATCGCCATCGTAAGTCGTTTCCCTCCAATTCTTTCATATTTCCAGATTGGATCCTATATTATATTATCTCTTCTAATGTTTTGAGTAATAGATATATCAATCCAACCCCAGTGGACCTTTTGCATCTTTGCTATATAACAATAAAAACAATTCTATTTAGATAAGGCTAAAGATATTGTCAAAAATCGTAGCCACATAGTCATTGATAATGGTGAGACACCAAATTTGAACCATACCAGATCCACAGCTACTAAAAATATGCCATTTGTTTTGGTTTGCTATGTAATTAAGCTCGGCATTGCCGCATAAGATTACTCCACAGACAAAACTCATGGCATATTTTCAGTACATATGGTTATCGATGATTTCCTTCTTATTACCGATAAATACATATAACTGTTTTAGCAATACATATAACTGTTTTATCAGTAGTATTTTTCATGCCGATAAGCTGATTAGTATTTACTCAGTAATGAATGAGTATGCATACAGGTTTTATCCTTATTTCCATAATTATTCTAATAACATAGTTCCGATATGTCTGCCATCAGTCCGTCTGTTTAGAAAACAGAGATAATGATGCTGTATATATTGTAGGGCCCTTTCTGTAACATTTAATATATCATCTATGTATACGAGACGTACAGTGCAGCGTTTATGATTGCATATTCCTGCAGAAAGGAACAAGCTTTCTTCGAGGAAATACAAGAGGAATGGGAATGAATTGTGTTATGCAGAGGGAGGCCGTTTGTCGAAAGGTTATCACGCAGTATGGAACAACATTGCTTTTAAGGAATTAATAGAATTATACATTGTATTTGTGTGCCTTGGTGATAAGAAAGTGTATTTCCTTTTGTTCAATAACTTTCACAGCCGAAGGGTAGAAAAACATTTCTCAATGTTCAACACAGTGTTGCCTCCAATGATTCTATCATTCTATACCCATACAGTTTTATCTTGCAATTATCAACCTCTGCTAAGCAAGTGGTAAATGTGAAATATTTAGAGAGATTGCAGGAAGGCCTTCAGTAAGGCCCCTTCTACAAGGTGTACATGGTACCCGCGTCTCGATTTTCTATTTGTGTCAAGAATATGTAAATCTATCCCTTTCTGTGTGTTTGACTGGTGGTCCATAGCCTACACATATAGCAGAGATTGTTCCCGAGCTGCACCGACGCAATTAGGGTCGGGAGAACAGGTTGAACATGGTCAGTTGCGACGGAAGGCCTCTGGCGAAGCAATATCCCTTTTTTTAATTCAAGGAAACATACTGGAGATAAAGTACAATTTTTTAAATTTTTTTTGGTAACAATTTCTTTATTGAGTCTCAAAAAAAGGTTTTACATCGCCTTTTTGGTATCAACTATATGTACAGAAAAATTTAAGATTTTTGTCAAATAAAGGGGCAGACGCCTCAATTTGTATCAAATTGATTTTCTTGGCGATGCCATACGCTTGATATCCCCTGTAACAAATATAATCGTTCCTGTAGCAGTTTTTTGCACTCAACATTTCTTCATGTGATTATATCAGCCTGTTTTGTAAAGATACAGTACATGATAAATATTGGTCTTATAGCTAAAACAAAGTACATCAAAACTTCAAACCTCCCTATACTGGGTTTCCAGTAGTTTTTGCATAATTTTCCCTTTTGTGAGGGATTTAAACACAGCATACGACTCCGTATTTCTAATCGTAGGGGTTTGTTTGTTCTAGAGATTACTACCATAATAGTGTACCAACCTCATATAACTTGAACAGTTTGGCCTAGATTTGAACAAAACTGGCGCATCAAATTGTCTTGTGGGGTTTGTTTGATGATCAAGGTATCTATTACATCTACTCCTATTATACATGAAATTCAGGATATGTGACAATGACCACTGATACAGGGCCTGCAGGAATATGCAATCATACAATGGCCACCTACACAGGGTGCTTGGATCATGGGCATGTCGGGAGCAGTCAGTAAGCCTAATCCCCTGCTGTGATGCTCCCTAGCGTGCCGTAACATACATAAGAGGGTGGTTGTGGCCCCTAAGATTTGAGGTCAACTCTCGACTGCAGAGCCGTCCCAAGGCGCTAGAAATAATCCATGGAAAATTCTGAAATTTTCAGAATACCTAGAATATATGATGCTAATGCGGTTCTGCAGTAAGCCTAATCCCCTGCTGCGATGCTCCCTAGCCCGCCGTAACATACATAAGAGGGTGGTTGTGGCCCCTAAGATTTGAGGTCAACTCTCGACTGCAGAGCCGTCCCAAGGCGCTAGAAAATATTATGTAAGGAGGTCAGGGTGAAGGTCAGGGTTTGCTGCGCATGCAGTCATTGGCTACTCGGTCTACTGTATTCCTTATATGGAATTAAGGTAATGGGACAACTCCATGGTGGCAGCCATGCATCAGGAGCTCAGTTGGATATGTAATTGCTCATACCCGAGGCTTTGGGTCAGTCACCATTCAGATTATTACCTCGAAGTTAAGGGGTCCCTCCCACCTACTACGATTAAGTCTACGATTAACCCTTTCGCCGTGTCGGCGACAAACTGAAAAAATTGTGGAGGTGTCGCCGACAAACTCCTCAATTAGTCAGGTTTTGTTGCTGACAAACTCGCTGTGCGCCGATGGGCTACGGCGTACTACAACAAAAAACGTTAATCGTAGAGGGTCTAGTAAATTCAAACATGTTTGAATTTCGTAGACCGTCGTAGCCGTCGTAGGCCATCGGAAGGTTAATCGCAGAGCACGGCAGGTTGTCGCCGCAATAAGGCCTCCCACCTACTACGATGGGCTAAGATTAAAACTGCGACAGCGGGGAGTGTCGCCGACGCTCGTTGGCGACACTCGCCGCTGTCGCAGACTAATCGTAGGCCGTCGTAGCCCGTCGTAGTAGGTGGGAGGGACCCCTAAACAAAAGTATGCATCGTGTGTTGTCCAGTGGAAGAAGTATGGCTTTTCTTTCCTTTATACTGATTTATTTTATTTATATGAACCGATATTTCTGTGATAGTGCCCATGTACACGGAACAGAACTATTATATGTACGCGATGAACGTAAAATGAGTACCATCTACTCTGACTCTTTTAGCACTGAAGTCTAGACCCTTGCGAGAGGGTGCCACTGACTTGAACATACACAAAAAAGCATTGCTCTTACTTCTACCGGTATCACTAAGTAAGGCCCGGCGTCCACCTACTACGATAGAAATTTAGACCTACCGATATGGCACCGATACAAAATGTCAATATCGGAGACCTATCGGGAAGGTGCAAAATCGTAGACATATGTCTAGACATGCCAATTCATCACGCATCAAAAGGGGTTGACCAGTAGAAAAAGGTGACCATGGTCCCGATATGCCCCACGATATTACCAGTGCACAAGAGCCTATATTGAGGTGTTATCTTCATTTTTAGGTATACGATACATTATAATTCAAGAAACTTCGCATCGATAATGTTTCCCAGGAGACATAGATCATGCACTTATAGCTCTGTTCCAAGTCAAACCAAGAAAACATTGATTTGAGACACTTAAACCTCATTAAAAAAAACCAAATTTACAGGGCATATGGGCATATGTATTTTTTATTTAGTTCCAAAATTTCATAATTTTCTGATCAGTGGTTCACACGTAACACTGATTTTCCCGGCAGAATTCTCTGCGATGCTCACGATTACCCACCGACATTTCAACATGTTGGAATGTCGCAGACACCCTACAATACACATTTTTCATCGGAACGAAATCGTAGATCCACATTTTTTATCGGTGGTTAATCGCAGAAACTTGGTCAACTGTCCCGATATCAGATGACCTTCCGACGCGATTTTGATTTTGTATCGGGAGGTGCATCGTAGAGCATATCGGAGCCAAATCGTAGTAGGTGGACGCCAGGCCTTATTCAGTATTATATACTCTCTCGCAGCGATAGATATGATAAAAATAACATTGAGATAAATATGTACACATATTTATATATATATATCTAGAATATTCACTTCCTTTTCACTGGACCGTTAAAAACCTTCATTATTCATAGGTACTGCCATTTTTTATAAATTTCCAGGACAGTACCTGGAATAATTAACATGCCATCTAGTATCGTGTTCGTGGCTTTATAGTCTTATCAGTATGCCTTTTGCAAGTATAAAAAGTCTCGAAAAGGAGCCTGGGGTACGTTGGATGCATACAGTGCATAATCTTCATGTATAATAACCATGTAGGATTTAATATGCAAACCCTATGATGATTTAATGATTTATTTTCTCTCTAAATACTAGGAGAATATACAATTCTAATAACCCGGTCTTCTTCTTTGTCACCGTGTCGTAAATCTATGCGAAACAATCTCCATGGGATTATATATATACATTAAAATCCGACAACTGAATAAGATATAGCTCGAAGACACACCAAGAGGGTGGTTGTGGCCCACTAGATTTTAGGTCAACTTTAGACTGTAGAACCGTCCCAAGGCGCTATGAATAACATGTAAGGAGGTCAGGGTGAAGGTCGTAGTTTGCTCCGAATGCAGTCATTGGCTACTGGGACTACTCTATTCCTTATATGGCAGTTAAGGCAGGGGGACAACTCCATACAGCCAAGCGAGAAACGGCAACGATCTCCGCAATCGTCAACAGAAAATGCAGAATTATTTCATGATCATTACCCCTACCCTGGATAAAAGGAGAGAAGCAGGGGCTTGGGAACATAAAATTTTATTGAATTTTATATGGTAGTATATGGTAAAATTTTATGCCGACCTTATTGGACGACATATGAATATGATATTAATATGAGTAATAAGGTAAATGTAATTGACAAATAGAGTAACGGTCAATTATGATAAGAAAATATGATATACAATATAAATGTTAATTGTACGTGATACAATACATGATAAATTGTATATGGTAAATAAAAATGGCCTACGTGAGTAGGAAAAGGATAAAAAAAAGGGGCCTACGTGAGTAGGAAAAAGGGGTGAGGTTGAGGGTGGGTGGGACGAGAAAGACTGGAGTAGGTGTGTACTGCAGTACAGCTGGAGAAGAAGTGAGACCGGGACCGATGGCGTGGCCGCGCTCGTGACTGCGCAGTACGTGTGAAAGCCGCTAGGGGGCAGGAGGGGCGCTCGTGTCGCGCGAGAGGGGGGAACACCAGGGGGAGCAATGACCACCCCTGACCAACGGCCATGGGTAACCAATATCTCCCAATGATAATTAAGTGTCTCAGAAGCAATGATCAGGTGAAATATAAAATATATACACAGTAATGACTGGCTTTGTATACGAGTGGCCGTAATCTCCGAGTAGTTGACGCGTAGTAATATCCGAGCGATTAGCGAGGATATTACGTCGTCAACTACAAGGAGATTACGGTCAATCGTATACAAAACCAGTCGTTATTGTATGTATCACCCACCTACAAGATTGATAACAATTCTATTGCAATTACAAAGTTTCTGCAATACATTTAGTTCCAGACACCACAGGATTGTTAAGCGTGGCAGTAATTCGTAGTAGACCTACACCAATAATATAGTTCGCCATTAACCTGTACTTTTAGCATGCAAAGTGTGTTATGACAGTGATTTCTGATGGTATATGAGATTATTATGGTTGATTCTAAATAATTAACATTGAATGAACATTCAAGAAACTTATTTCAAAGTACATGATGATTTGACCTCATTATGGACAGGACTATTTTCCCGGAATCTCCTGCAGGTAGCTGTTTCCAGGTGCCCTATACATTTCCTATGGAGACTCCGTAATCGGTGGGTAATATAGCTCCCATACACGCCATTTTGTGTTGGCGATTCCGGAAGGCACTGCGGTTCTTGCCTGGTGTGTCCCTGGCTCAAGAAGATCGAAACGCACCAAGCGAGTGAAGGAAACGATTTCTGCTCTGTGTGTCCCTGTACACAAAATTCCGTTTACATAGATCTAGACAAAACATGGTTTCATCACACTGTATTCAATTACGCCATGAATATGTAATCCCGTGAAATCCTATCGTCATCAGTTACATATTCACATTCTTGAAACTGATTGCCGCAGTAACCATATTCTATGAGGGGATTGAATTCGGTAATTTCTATACAGTGATCTGGAAATAGTCATAATAGGGGTATTTCAATGCAACGCTTTTTAAAGTGCACAGTCTCATAGATATATCGTTGCTTCTGTATAGCACATATGTAAGCAACCGTACTTCCCTCATAATTGTATCGCAACCCATTCTTATTCTGAGCATGCCCGTTTCATTGCTACAGTTAAACCCATGGCTGCTTATTAAAGATTGGTAAAGTATAATGGCTTCCTTAGTTGGAACAACCTTGAACCTGATAATAGAAATATAGAATAATGCACCATTTTAAAAGCATTGACTAAAGGTACGATAAAGAATAATAAGCATAAGGTCCGGCGTCCACCTACTACGATATGGCTCCGATATGGCCTACGATGCACCTCCCGGTAAAAAAATCAAAATCGCGTCGGAAGGTCATCTAATGTCGGTGTAGTTGACCACGTTTCTGCGATTAGACACCGATAGAAACCCCATACGATGTGTGGTGGATTGGTATGTCTAGACATATGTCTACGATTTTGCACCTTCCCGATATGTCTCCGATATTGACTTTTTGTATCGGAGCCATATCGGTAGGTCTAAATTCCTATCGTAGTAGGTGGACGCCGGGCCTTAGACTGTTTTCTTAGATTATACTATATGAATGATAGTAATATATCCTTCTTTAGCCTTATGGAGTTGTCTAATGGTTGCAATAGGTCTGTGTGTCATCGTTATTAGCAGTAAATATGGTAGGGAAGGGTATGAAAAACCGACCATATGAAAGTCTGATATACACTCTAATTTCTTTATTGTCAAATTATTTGCTAACAAATAGAAGTAATTGTATCCTGAGTTTGTAACAGAATAAACTATGTCGGAGTAATTTTAGATATTGTGAGGACTTTCATTGCCGATATCAAATTATGTACACAATACTTGTGGAGATGAATACAATGGAGAGTATCCTGCATGGAGTTGTCCCCCTGTATTAACTACCATATAAGGAATAGAGTAAACCCAGTAGCCAATGACTGCACTCGGAGCAAACCACGACCATCACCCTGACCTCCTTACATGATATTTATAGCGCCTTGGGTTTACAGTCGAGAGTTGACCTAAAATCTAATGGGCCACAACCACCCTCGTATAAGAGCCAAGATGGATTACACTAACGACAACAATAAAGATGGTGTTCTGAAAAATACAACCAAGGGAGCAATATGAATAGACCACAGTACTCTATACATGATATGCTAGTGTATGAAACGACATACAAATATGTACTATACAAATGTAAGAAAACTGAACACTTTATTTGAAAAATATGAATGAAATAAACATTTTCCTCTCTGCAAAAAAAATAAAATTATGCGATGCAGTCAACGGGAATCAGCTCACCCGTCACCGAAAAATGGATACTTTATAGCTTTCCTGTTATTTATTGACGTGAACATCCACCCCAAATCTCCAAAGGACGGTGCCGCTCACCCTTAAAGTAGGTGGGGGACGGAGGAGAAGGAGGAGGGTGCCTACTTGTCTCTTCCAGCGCTGAATACTATTCTTCAGCGGCGTTTAGGCAGTAGTGTATAATTGAATCGTGGGCAGAAGTCGGATCGGGTTGACATAAGATTACAGTTCCTGACGGGGGTCGATTCTGGCCCGGATCGAGCCAAGTGTGCTCCCGCCTCACCAGATGGCGTTTCCGTGTTCACGTCACTCAGATCCAAACAAAGTTAGAGCGGTGGGTCGTGCAGCACGTGCGCTGTAGGATGTGTGCTGTAGGCCTATATACCGGCAACGAAGTCCCCCTATAGGCCCGTTTCCATTGGCCGAATAAGATTTCTTAGACTTTTTGAGTTACACAGAAAGTGTGTCAGTGAGGGTGGTTGTGGCCCACTAGATTCTAGGTCAACTATCGACTGTAAAACCGTCCCTAGGCGCTATCAATATTATGTAAGGAGGTCAGGGTGAAGGTCGGGGTTTGCTGCGAATGCAGTCATTGGCTACTGGGTCTAGTCTCTTCCTTATATGGCAGTTAGTGTAATGGGACAACTCCATGCAGGAGGGGTGCCACTGACTGTGCGTTGGTATAGAAAAATTGCCGAGGGTACTAGATTTCACTCAGTTACCTAGCTTTCACTCTGTGGTGGGTGGTGCCACATTGCATAATCTAAGCAGAAAAAGTCGTGGGGCATTTCACGACCTTGGTTGTTTCCATTGACCGATATTGGGTCCACAGTGCCAACAGTCCGTTGGTGGTTCCTGATTGCAGATCGGTGACGGGAAATCGGCCAATGGAAACGGGCCTTTAGATCGGTGGGTCGTGCAACACTCGCACTGTAGGAAGTGTGCTGTGGGCCTATATACCGCCAACGAAGTCCCCCTTTGTGTCCAGACCACACACACATATATGATCCAGGAAGGGCCAGGAAGAGCGGTAAATGTGTCGGTATGTGGAGCAAAACTAGGGTAGATGGCAGATTTTATAGAGGAAACCTATGAGAGTTTAGGGTTTGAGCTCGTATTGCATTGAGTTTGAAGCACGTAGTAATTCACAAGGCGAAGCCGCGTGAATTACGTAGTGATTCAAACGAGATGGGATCGAGCTCTGACACTAAACTTGAATGGGTTTCACCCTTAACATTTAATGGGCTAACATTTGAGACATAATCCCTCATTGGATATTTTTCCTAAATATCTAATAGGCGATGGATACGAGTTCCCAATGTTAAGTCTATGGAGAAAAAATACCAGGGGTGAGATAAATAATTCTATTATATACCCGTGTATAAAACTAACGCCTATACTGTAAGAACGTAATGTTCAGATAGGACATGCACAAAATTCAGTGTAAAGGCACTAGCTGTATGAAACAGGAGGTATGTAGTTTATTCAAAACCCTACAAATCAATAAATATATGAACCAGCTAAAGCCCAATGCCCATCTACCAATTTCGGATCATTCATGTACCTTTGTCGGCGACAAACGGACAGTAATTTGTCTCAGCGAAGGCATCCTAACGGAGTCGGCCGCAGTCGGTAGATGTAGGACAGCTAGGCAAGGGTGAGCCACCGATTATTAGACAGATTTGCTTAGGACTAATATCCACCACCCCATCTCCTCAATGTCCGCAGATCGAGCGAAGAGTTACATAATTTGCCTGCGACAAGTTCACCGACTCTTATACGATTTGCAAACTAATCGCTCAACCCTGAATCGGTAGATGGGCATCAGGCTTAAAAAGACTGAAGGCGGCTCTCAGAAGATTAAAATTTCCGACGTGTGTCTCCAGTGTTGTCATGTTTGGTCAGTTGGATCGCCTCAAAGACCCTCAGACACTGGTACTCTCCCCCTTTCCCAATGACATAGTGTTGGCACGCAGATTTCTTTTTAAGTATATCTCAAGGAATTTATTCACAAAACCAACAACATCAATAATTTCTTTTTTTCAGAGTTTTTTTTCTCTTTTTAACAAATTTATATGCACTGTTTGTGTTTGTACAGATAGTAACTATTATTATGACACTACGTTTCGGCGTGTGATTGCCTTCATCAGGTGTATCAGTTACTTGTTTCTTGGTATAATGTCCGTAATTTGAGTATTAAATTGTTTATATTGCCATGGTTGCTTTTTAAGTAGTTTATTGCATCTCTCAAAGTTGAGTTTTTCAGATACATAATGAATCAATCTGAGACATATACGAACATGTTACATCGAGATCAAATAGGATTGTTTAACAGTAAGAAAGTACCAGATAGTTGAGTGAGTGCTGATAATGGGATGAGTGCATATAATAAAGACAGATCATTCAGACACAATCATATTTGTAATACATTTCTTGAATTCGTCCTTAGACACTAAGATGGCAGAGGCTAGTTTTTGCGGCAAACTTTAAGTCTATGTGACCACCCTTATCTTAAGGCAGCGTATACATGAGCATGTGGGCCACGCTCAAACAGAGTTTTTGTTTCGGTATTTCCTATTATCATACATGTAAAAACACACAAAAGTATTGTAATTTCATTAAATACTTACACCTTTGAGTCTTTCTGAGATATAATCCTGACTGTTGGTACCCCCTGTATTCTCATCAACTAGGAGCAAATAGAATGTTCATCATTGATGAAGGAGCGTGCTATTTCTGCAACCACCTGAGTATAGGATAAAAAAATATCAAGGTCAAGTACCGATGGGTCAATGAGGTACTTCGGTCTCTTGTGATTGGTCATGGTCAGCTGAGCATGCTTCTAAGACCCTGAGACACTGGCACCCTGCTCCTTTCACATTATCACAGTGGATAGCACGTAGGTGGTGAAGGGATAGTTTTCTGGCAGCACGCTGAAAGTGTATATATGTGACCACTTTAACCTTTAGGTCTCTAGATGATGTATTTAGCGCGTGCAAGCACGCTCTAATAAAACAATCAACCACAGATAAAAAGCCTGAAGTACCGCGAGCCACATCTACTCATACACGACCTACTTGTAGCTAAGGTTTCGAAAAAATAGGGACATCGGCTGAAACAATTTGCTTGGCATACATGGTTCAATACTCACTGAAGTGGTTGGACGAGTTCTCACTCAGCAAACAACTAAGGACGATGACCCTCTTCAAACGCCATCCTATAGGCCGTGCAGCCATATTGGGGACTGAAAACTAGTATTTTTGACTTAATTTACAAAGTTTCTCATAACTTAAGCTCTAAACAAGATACAAATTTGTAAAAGGTGGCATAATAAACCTAAGATTATGGGCTTTATTGTTATGTATATATTGAATTTATTTAGGCAGTTGATCTGTTTTCATTTTGTATGTATTTTCTCAGAAATCATTTTAAAAGTTAGGCAAAATGTTTGACTCCTAGAATATGAGTGAAGATTCTATAGAATTCCATGTGGAACAAAACTCTAAACCCAGTCTGAATAAGAAGACAATCATTTCACAATCATTTTGATACCTTAAATTTTGTTGTACTCATAGTAGAAGTCAAAATGGACTGTTTTCTTATGAAAATAGAAAAGTGCCAAAAAGCAGCTTTTTGGGATATATGCCATATGTCAAAGCATTGTCATGGTAGGCGAAAAGTGGAGATAAAAATGCTTGGTTGGGAAAGATGCAATATTTTTATATTGTATTTCCAAAGAATGTTTTTCCTTTGGTTGTTATATATAAACAAATGCTTACTTAAACTAATTGGATATGCAGCACAGGTCAATCTATAAGATCTTTGAGGGAAACACTATTTCAATTCACATCCCGCCATAGTCCCTAATATGCCTTCCTGACCTATAGCGGGTCACACAGAGGCTAGACTTCTTGCCGACTGAGGGTCAAGCTGGATACACACCGAGCAAGAAATGCAGCGATTTCCTGAATCGCCAGCGCAAAATGGCGTGTATGTGAGCTATTATTTAATATTTCACTTGATTATTGCTTCCAAGATGCTAAATTATTGGTGGGAGATATGTCTATGAAGTTATATCTCACATACACGCCAATTTTTGTTGGCGATTCCAAAGATCGCTACCTTCACTCGCTTGGTGTGTCTCCGGCATAAAGCTGGGGACACACCAAGCGAGAAACGCAGCGATTACCGGAATCGCCAACACAAAATGGCCTTTATGTGAGCTATTATTTTATATTTCACCTGATTATTGCTTCCAAGTTGCTAAATTATAGGCAGGAGATATTCCTATGATATAATATCTCATATACACGCCAATTTGTGTTGGCGATTCCGGAGGTCGCTGCTTTGACTCGCTTGGTGTGTCTCCAGCATAAAGCTGGAGACACACCAAGCGAGAAATGCAGCGATTTCTGGAATCGCCGACATAAAATGACATGTATGTGAGCTATTATTTCATATCTCATCTGATTATTAGCAGAGACGCTAGATTATTGATGGGATATATTACTATGAAATAATATTGCACCTACACACAAATTTCTGTTGGTAATTCTGGAGATCGCTGCCGTTACTCGCTTGGCATGTCGCCGGCATAAAGTCTATGGCTACTCCAGGGGTTCTGTCGCTTCCTAGATTCATTATATATAGTGTCTTCTGGTAACGCGTCCTCCAGTCGAATACCGTGGGGACTTATCTCTCACAGCCATTTCTAATTAGGGGTTGATTTCTTATTGACCACAAGAACATCAGATTTATAAGATCTTCGCAGATAATACTGCCAGGCTCAATGGCTTGTATTAGCAATTATAGAAATAAAAGACGTTTTCATATGATCCCCTTTCGTTCTCACATGAAGGGCTGATGAATACTCAGATTTCTAAAGGGGAAATGATCACCCTCAGAAGACTTTGGCTCCCCCTGCCATATTAGATCAGAAGTATTCTCTGCCTACGTTGGTGTCGTGATTATATAGACCTGCCTCCACTGCATGAAAACCACCATATTACAAATGAATGCGCCCGCCGTATATAAGTATGACTTTTGCGTATAGAAGGTCGTCCTATTCCCCGTATATATATATATATATATATATATATATATATATATATATATATATATATATATATATATATACACGCCTCATCTGTAGGCGGGGGGGGGGGGGCTGGCGGGGGTAGGGTTTCCTATACTTCCTGACACACAAACGGGCGGGAGGCAGCAGGGGAGAGGATATTTCCTCTTATATACGCCGGGTGTGAAATACAGCAAAGACGTTTAAATATATATGGGCTTATATATATGAAAACATGTCAATATTCAGCTAGTACATGCACTTCCGCGGTGGCATATATATAAATAAAATGGTGGTTTTCGTGCAGTGCTCGAGGATCGTATAAACAGACAATATTCCACAAGTTTGGATGCACCGCAATTTTCATCGATTATGTTGATTATTATTCGAGTGCGGCTCTGCATTCATCTGACCATTTTCACAGTTATTAGGATAGCATCGCAATATCAGAATGATTCAAATCATTTCGCAAATCCCGTAAGGAACGTGTAATTCTCCATTTTGATGTCTTGCATAGCTAATCAAATCCTGGCCGCTGATTGGCTGGTCAATTTAACATCATCTCACATCACTTCAACACAACCATTGCAAAGTATTGTCCTTTTTTGTTGATGATCGTTGCACATATATTTTCAATGATATTCAGGACCACAATTAAACTTGTACCAGGGCGAAGATAAAGGGATTTACATCACAGAACCGGTTATAGATCTAGAATAAAGAACATTATCGAAATATAACCGGGAGGTTCTTTTAAAGGGATATGTCAATTGTTCCACATACCTTACACTATACAATCATATCATAGATATGTGATTCAATACTAAGTATGTTTTGGAAGCCACACGGTAATCCCGCTGGGTGGCATCATTGAGATTATAGGAATCTTTGGGTTGCATTGATGTACGTGTTTAACACTGGAGGCAGTCCAGTGTATTCTCGAGGCTCTAAGCCTAGTTGGTTAAGAATTATTCTCCTATAGAACGTAGTGAGAGTACAGAATACGACTTAGAGAGTGTGAAATCTAATGAGAGGGGTGGCATGAGGCGTCCAAATATTCACTATGGGCACAGTGCATCCAAACATTATCAATACTGCACCCCTAGCAGCGGGTAGTATTTTATAGGCACATAGGGTTATAAAATATATGCAAAGCATTTCCACACCCCCGAATAGAATAGGAGGTGAGGATATCAAATGAGAAACAAATCTTCACTCAATATAGATTGTTGCAGACGCTTGGTTATTCCTTTGTGTATGCTACTGAAGTTCTTACGTTATTTCCACGGCAGGAACAGGTTAACATATCAATTAGTAAATCTGAAAAAGCAATCGAAATTATCCATCAAAATTTGAATAAGCTGAAAAATTAAACTACTACGAAAATATTGAAAACATGCAAATAACTCAGAACCAACAACAATTACAGATACCAAGGATATATCAAGTTACAAAACGTAAGTCAGAATTAAGCGATATTTGCCAATTCGGATTTTTTTCCATTGAAATATCCTTTCACTAATTGCATAGGGTTACAGTCTAGTCTCAGTTGAAATAGGTCTCGGCCAAGGCGGGCTTCTTGTAGCACGCAGCCTGGGCGGGGACTCAGTCATGTGACCTGTGACGCCCGACTCTGATTGGCTAATGAAAGGTAATCTGAGTTTTGATTGGGTGAGGCTGAGAGAGCAAAGACACTATTGGTGGCGTGCAACGGAGTCCAGCGTCAGCTACACTTAAGAGGGAAGTAGACATTCGAATCGGTGAATATTTCCAACACAAAATAACACCACAGAATAGGTTTCATTCAGTCACACTAACCATGTCTCCATATAGTATGTGCCCTGTATGCGCCATGATACTTTACTCTGAATAATTATGTTCATACGACATATTTTCCCATCTTGTGGTAGTTAACCAAATATATAGTCCTCATCCCCAAGTTATAAGGGGATGGGGGTCGGAATCAAAGTTGCCGAAATCAGATTTATTTTCCATGGATACTAATAATGACAAATAAACAAATGACATAAAAAAGACAATGGACAGTAATATGAGAAAACATGGTTACTGACCACGTACAAGTTGCCGTTCGAGGTCATTTGATGAAAATATATTGCCCTCCCTTTCATTAAATGACCTCAAACGGCCACCGTATGGGCTCAGTCACTACGTTTTCTTATTACTATACACCTCATAATCCTTTAAAATTGTTTAAAATGTCCATTTTATCAACTTACCTGCACCCGTCATCGGAACCCGTTCGACTCCCTTCACCTACTGCATTCACTACGGCCCGCTGTCACTGTATCTCAGAACTTAGTTATTAGAAGCGTTTTCATTGGTTCATTTACTTTCAGCCAATCAGAGATGATGTTAGCTGACATATTCCCTTCGCTTTAGTTACGAAACATGCGATGGAGAGTGACGCTATGAATTCAAACGTGGCGGGCCTCACTTAAACCAGTACAGGCTTAGTGGCCATCGACAACACACAGATATTACGACCTTATCATTTAGGAGTTTCAAGTTAATTAAGTGATTTAACACTATTTTTATCATTGTCATCCTTCGATGCCACAGCTAGCTCTACGTTCATTTCATCATCCTCGAGGTCCTATAGAAAGTTCTGTGTCAGCATCTCCTCCTGAAAAAACAATTCAATATCCACGATTCTATTAATCAGAACCCCCATAATTTAGGTCACTCAAAAAAACAAACTTGTTTCTCATCACCGCACACATCACAAAAAAAACGATTTTAGAAGTTTGGTTTTTTTTCTAAATAGATGAACCTTGATAGAAATTATGAAAGGTATGTGTATTTAGTATCAAATTAAAGCTCCTGATGTCAGGGATGCATTAAACGTATAACCAGTAAAAATCTGGAAACCCCATGTAAGCAGACACCCTGCGTAAGCAGCCACTTTGGCCTAGATCAGAGGGTGTTCGCTTTTGCGGGGTTTTACTGTATGTCTGGCATCTTTGATATAGCAAAAAAAAAATTAAAATTAAAATAAAATAAATGCGTCCTCGTCATATTTTTCATGGCCTGGTGATGAGAAACAAGTTGTTTTTTTAGTGGCCTTATATTGACTTTATTTTCACTGCATTTTAAATCTTTTTTACCTACCATTTCAGACTCGGGATCCTTAACAACGTACAGACGGGTGGCTGTAGCAGCAGAGTCCGCCTTCCTTCCCTGCTTCGCCGGTCTCTCAAACTCGTCCTGGTCGATCTACGAGGAAATTAACAAGAACAGAGGCATTAATCAATGAATTTATTATTATATACCTATGGCTGTATCAAGTGCGTATACTGCCCGCTCCTACCCATGGCGTATTTATACCCGTACGGCACACTGTGCCGTACGGGGTATGTGATCACGTGACTAGATAAAATATCGCCATTTTTAGGTATATAATAATACGAAAACGGGCTGACTGTCTTCGTACATCAAAATACGTGGTAAAATTATTGATCAAATACATCCCTCTGCCTCCGGCATCGGGATGTATGTGATCAATAATTTCACCACATATTTTTGACGTACGAAGATAGTAAGCCAGTTTCCGTATATGACCTGAGAATATATAATTGACAGGTTATTTTAATTAAGAAAATGAAACATCTCTACACATACCTCATCCACCACTGGTGGTGGACCTACGGCTGCGGTCTTTGCCACTTTTTTCACGTCTCTCCGAGAGTCTGGCCGCATCTAGGAGCATCTGGTCGTCGTTGTCATCAGGAATCTGTGATAAATATTCAAGAAATTCTCCATAACCCTTGTAATGTAAAGGGAAGTATTGCAAGATGCGGAGTTGATTTTTCTTTTTTATTATGGCAAAATATTTAAAACTGACCTGGTCAATTTGTGGAGCTCATCCTGCCGCCACTGAGACAGATCGTTTACGAGGCCTTGGGTCATCAGTCGGTGCTGGTAGTGCGGGACGTGGATCCATCTGTGTTCAATAAGAGGGAAAAAAACAGAAATTAGATTTTACAATATCCATGGAGAAATACTGAACTAATTTTGGAATTATACAAAATGACATAATTTTGTTTTCATATAATAATGAACTGCACTGTGTTGGATTCCTTACCTGGCTTGCACGATGTGACGCGCCTGGGGTGGCCACTGCTAGAGGTGAGTTGAAGCACTTTGTACCCTTGTTAAGGATCTTGTACATGTTTTTCTATTAATCAATGCTGGCAATGGCATATGTTTGTAGTGATTGCACGTTTCGATGTCCAGATAGTTGTGTGACAATGTTTGGCAGTACACCCCCATGGATCAGTTGTGTACACATCATTTTAAGGACCGAATGGTTCATAGTTTTTTGTGGGGTATTCCTGCTTTTACTGCTGCATTTTTCATTATTTTTTATAACTCGTTTTTACCCATAGATAACTGTGAATACCACATTGCACTATTGACCGATCTCTTGTGGTTTACGGTCAGATAGAATGCGTAGTCATCTTTTAATATGTCCATAGGATGATGACTGGCGTATATATATGGCATATAGTCTATGATCCATGGGGGCTGCCATGACGCCCCCCGAGTAGGTGTTCTTCACTAATGGAGGTGAATAAGCAGTTGTTCTTCACTAATGGAGGTGCAAAAGAAGTGAGTGATAATTGGGAAATGTCACTTTTCTTGCCTTGCTGACATATGTAAATAAAGTGCTCCATATGAAAAAAATCATGTCATGGGTTTTAGCATTATATCTTCCTGCTATGGGATGGCAGTAGAGAGTCAACAGAACCATGGTAAAACACTGAAAGACAGTTGAATTTAGTAAGAACAAAGAGCCAGAATACAGGTTCTGTCCCCCCACCACCTAGTGACTGTTTCATGAACTAACAATTGCTCTGTCCCCTATAACTTAAATAACCGTACTGGACATTTTTCCGGATCTTCATCATTGGTCCATATTTGGGCACAAATGCTCGAGAGGAGTTACTGTTGCCTTGTCTTGTTTTAGTAGTGCGTTCGTTGAATCTTATGAATTCGCAAACGCTGCACTGCACGAAAACCACCGTTTTATTCATATATACGCCATCATGGAAGTGCATGTATTGGCTGAATATTGACTTGTTTTCATTTATATACGCCCATGCCTTATATACGACAGACGCGTCTTGGCTGTATTTCACACCCGGCGTACATGAGAGGAAATATTCTTTGCCCCCGCCACCTCCCGCCCTTTGTGTTGGTAGAAGTACAGGCGTCCTCAGTAGGAAGCCCTCCCCCCTCCCCCCCACCCCCCACCCCCACCACCTACCCCCGCCCGCTCCCAGTGAAGCCCTCTTCACTGGACGCTTATATATACGCCGACAGATGAGGTGTATATATACACGGGGACTAGGACGACCTTGTAGACGCAAAATACCTACTTATATACGCCGGGCGCATTCATATGTAAAATGATGGTTTTCGTGCAGTGCTGGAATCAATATCTATTTTCAAATATCCCACAGAGAATTGCGGAGCCCTGCTGGGTTGGAAGAGTCTAAATATCCTGATGCCCAGATTGCCTTCTCATCCTCCTCGGTTAAAGGATCGCACTATTTAGAAAAAATACAGGAAAAAATACCGTTCTTTAATATTTTGAACCAGAATTTTTTTTTCATTTGAATAAGTAGAAAGTATTATTTTTCTAATATAATCATAAATTTTACTTACGCGGTTTGAGTGGTTTCCATGTCCCAGCAACTTCAATTCGTGTTGTTTGCTCGCTAATACATCTCTAGCTGGACGGAAGATGTCGGACTTGGTGATATTTTCTCCGTAGTTGTGGAGGTCTAAGTGCCGTTTAATAGACCGCATTAGTGTGACGTCATTTGACTGGGGTTTCCCTGCGTCCTGGTGCCAAACATTGGGATATCCCAGGGGATATCCCTTCATAAGTGCAGCAGTCGGCATCTAGACATCCCCAATTTTGTAATTCTACAGTATATTTAACTCTACTATGCCATGATGCTACGTCTATGCAGTGCTTCTCGGAGTTTGGATTTGTTTGGCACCAAAATGACGTCAGGACTAATGCGGTCTATGGACCTGTAGTTACCGGAAACGCTTTGGGGCTCATAATTACTACCATCCTTCCTTTGTGCGCCGATAAAGAAAGCACCTAAGAAGACATTTAATCTCACTGGTCCTATGGTGTGTATTGGGCTGAGTTCTCCACAACTCCTACAGTATACTTTTGAAAGTTGTACCAGCAGAGTTCTGGATGGGCTATTATTTGTCATGACACAGGTCAAATCTCAGAGGCTTCTATCAAGGTAGTGAGATCAGAAAACGAGAGCATTAAATTCTGTTTTCGGCATGGCTAGACATAAATCACGAGATGAGAGGGACAGATGAGTTTAGAACTACAAAAAAGAATAGCAGGTTCGAGTTTTCCCCTCCAAGAGATTCTCACTCTCGTGGGTATTCAGTCTCCAAGCCTAGATCTGGTTCACTCTGTCTCTATGTGCGGGAGAAACTCCAAGCGGATGTTACCAAAATCATAGTTTTTTAGATATAGTAGGTAAACATCTCTAGCCATTTTGTTTCTAGTCTCACCACTTCTGGTTCTTTCAATGTAATTTTGCAATGTCTCCTCCGTAGGGCCAGTATCTACGGCTGCTTTTTCTTGATCTACGGGCTCATTCTCCACTTTAAGAATGTCTGAATCATCGAACTATAGGATTTTGCCTACGTCTTCCTCCATGTTGGCAGACGACTAATGCTACAACGTCATAACACATATAGCGATAGAATGTTTGTTTATTTTTTAAATGTGGTAAAAATGTAAATAAACTGCAGTTACTTAGCTGAAATCATTAGCCATTACTACCTTGATAACTCTCTATTGAAGATATATCGTATATTGATCTTTTATGCGTTTTTTACATTTTGTAGTTCCACTTCCGGTTTGCCTCAACACGTCCTACGTCAATCGGTGAGTACCTTGTTCGCCCTATTTACTTCATTATTTACAATTATTTTGTTGTTCACATACTCGTAAATGTATTCTACCCTGTCCATATGCTTTCTTTAGATAGTTACGCTATGATTTATTTACGGCTAGCGTAACGGTAGCTTTGAAGCGTACAGACAGGGCCGCCATTTTGTTTTGTTTTTGATACTGTCACTGCTCTTGCGCAATCGTGATAAATTTCAGTAGTGAGCCAAACGTCGCTCACGGTGTGCTCGCGAACGTATTTACATTATAAAATCTATGGGAATCCCTACGGCCCGCCTCACGGCCGGCCGAACGATATTTATACCCTACCCCTAGCAGTGGGTAGTATTTCATAGATCCTATTGAGGTATCCCAGAATTCAGTCTGTTTACAGGTCCCCGTATGCGCTGGTTACCGACGTTGTATGGTGATAGACCCGTAACCCACAATCATTGCTTTTAAACGGTTTTTAGAAGAAGTCTTCAAATGGGAAATCCGATGTCAGAAATGAAATTTTAAGCTATTTCCACATGTAAAGCCGAAATTACTCAAATATAAATGGGAAAACTGTGGTTCATATGATTGTAGTGTACCCAACCACTCGCGAGCAGAACTTGTGTTTACCCTGGGCGATAATCGGGAGTCGAGTAACCTCTGGAGGGTGTATAGACGTTCGCACATAGGTGTATCTAATACATATGAAGAAATCTTACAAACTTGATGCCATAGGTTCGCCCTGTGTAATATTCATAATTCTATCATTTGATATCCATGGATGTGTACATACCACAGCATGAAAATTATAAAATGACCCCCTCATTTCATGGACTAATGTCCATAGATGTGTTCATACTTCATGGGCAAATTTTGATATAATGTTCAGAACTACAATATCTTAGTATTACACATTGATTGCCAACAATAGACCCTATTGACGTATCCCAGAATGCAGTCTGTTTACAAGTCCCGGTGTGCGCTGGTTACCGACGTTGTATGGTGATAGACCTTGAACCGTAACTCGAAATTATTGCAGTTTATCGGTTTTTATAAATCTTCAGATGTGATATCCAATGTCAGAAATGGAAATTTCAGCTATTTCTACATATAAATCCGAAATTATATTCAGGTTCTTCAAATATAAATGGGAAAACTATGGTTCATGTTGTCGTGGTGAGGCCAGCCAGTCGTGAGCGGAACTTGACTTTACCCTGGGCGATAATAGGGAGACTAGTAACCTCTGGAGGGCGTATGGCCAAGTTGAACTTCGTTGGCAATAGTGCTGACCATTGTATCTTAGTAATACCCAAGCCTGAGAATATCTGTTTGTTAGCATTATGAATACCACAGTAATGTAAGTGGTACGCTCTTTGAAATGACAAAACTATGATCCTGTCTAATCGTGGAAGCTGGTAGGTTAGTTTATATCTCAAGTATTCTACCTGAGTTTTAAACCTGATCATTTTTGAGTGTTAGTTTCCATAAAAGACACTTAGATATTCTCAACTAGCTCTATAATCGCGGTCGATAGCATCATGTTGGTTGTCCATCAGAAATATGGCATATTCTCATTACGGAAGAGAAGAAAGAAACATTTAGCTGTCTTGGCTTTTAAAAATAGAGGTACTATTGCTTGGACTGACTGAACAACTACTATTACTCATTCTAACAAGGAGATAACATTCAAAACATACTTTCTGCCGAAAAACTCCCTCTTCAACACTTCGCCGGGAGCGCGGAGAATGTCCGGGAAGCAAAAGTCTTTGATCTAAACGAATTCAAAACATGCTGTGCACGAGCTAAATTGGATATCTAGGTCCATGTATCACACAGAGTACCTTAGTCTATGTTATATCATCTCATTAATCAATCTGGTTATTTTCCATCTTTAACTATCTTTCTTAAAAGGCAAATAGCCTACAACTCACAATGACGCCATCTGGTGATTATCTAAATGATGTCAATACAATCAAAACTGGTTTCTTGGGATTCATTCTAAACCATATGAGGAAATTTAACGTTTTGTCCAGTTTAACCAATTTTAATAGGTTAAAACAGAAGAGCGCATGGTTGGTGTCTGTGTGCCTGAATGAAATCTTCTCCCAGTTGTTTTTGGTTGAAAATATTCTCCGCTCGAGTTCAAAGAACGAGGTAAATGTTTCCGACCAAAGGAAACTCAATACCGAAATAACTCAAGGCCCACTGGTGCTTGATACATGTTTCGATGCTAAGTCAGGCAGTTGCGGAAATGGCAAGTTTACTTTTTGCAAGTGGTTTACAGAAACGACCCATAGACTGCAACCCAAACCTTTTCATTGTTATTCATTTATAATTGCACGCTAAATCGTCAAGAATGAACATTCCATTTCCCCCTAGTTATCATATATATACCTAGAAAGTCAGTAAAACCGCCATTCTAGAACAAGTTAGCTTGTAATAGTTCCTGCACAGTGTGCAGAAAGAAATCTGTACAGCTAGGCAGTAAGTGTAAGACATTCGAGCACAGGTATATTAGAAGAAGGTCGTCCACTTAACCCTAGCCCCACCCTAATCCACCGTGATTTTACGACTTGGCTGCTTGGTACCAATTAGACTTGCTCAAGTCTTTGATTATGAACGTTCATTAATAAATGATTAAACATTATCAAAATAAAGTTCATGACTGGCCCATGAATCAGAGACTTGTCCACTATGAACAGAATATCCTGTTTATGGCCCCAAGACACTCACTGTAACCCTATACCTCCTCCTACCCCTCCCTCCTCCCCTCCTCCAGTTCCCTGGCCGCCTGTGTTGTCATAGCAATAATTTTCGCCTGCTTCTAACTGTCACCCCATTGAGATCAAAGTGGGAAGGTATCAATCTCCCACCAGATATCCTGACCAGTACCCAGGATATATGTATGGAGAGTGTTGGAAATATTGGAGATAAACAGCGCCAGAAATCCAACACCATTACCTATTGTACCAGTCCCTGTATCCCAACGAGGAGGGTAGCCATAGGGTGCAGGGACTGGAGCCAGTCTAGGTACCAATGTGACTGGTGAACAAGGTCAATGCTCTTTGCTCAGATCACACAGTTCAGTTAGTTTCATCTAGTTTTACGCCAGTGTCCCGGGAAATGCTACTTTGCAGGGAGGGGAGAGGGAATTGCTAGCTGCTTCAAATTTAGGTATAGGGAGATATAGTGAGAAAACTGACTGAGCATTTAATCTGGAATTGTTCCGAACTCGCGGACCGGCAAATACCTGCCACAACGCCGTTCTGCAGGAGGGCAGATTTTCAAATCTGTGGGTGAGTAACAATTCAAACAGTAAACGCTTGGGGCCCGTCTAAAAATCTAGGATCGTACTTGAAGCCTCTTCTCTGGGACTCGTACAAGGGTTATCGTTTAATGATATTTATAAAAGAAGTGCCATGAATGGACTAATGTACTCCAACAATCTAAGATCACCCTTAAAGTCGAGCTTTTCAACTATATTTGTCGTTTATCCCTTCGTTAAGATAGTCTTAAAGGGGAAACACACTGTACGATTTCGTTCCCACCGATTAACTCCCTAAATCGGAAGTGCATTTTAACTTGTCTCAGGCGAATTTGCGCTTGGCATCGACCATCACAGCAGAATTTATAGGTAGGGGTGGAGGTTATTAGTGGGAATTTATCTTAAGCAAATTCTGTTCACATTGGACGACTGACTTCCGATTTTCACGGAGATTCGAGGTCACCGATAAAGGAACAAGTAATAAATCTCAGTATATGGGAGTTAAATCGGTCAGCTGGCCTCAGTCTGTGGCATGGGCATTTCTGCTCACCCAGCGACTAATTATGGGCCAAAGTTAGTAGGAACCACGGGGGGTATTTCTTAAACTCGGCGACAACGGGAAGGAACACATTCCTTAATTTATCGCTCAACATTGGACTGCAGTTTGTCGGCGACAAAGGTACATCGCCACAGGTGGGATTTCCAAATCTTAGGCAAATTACTGTAGGGGGGTGCCACACTGGCCGACACATTTTCTAGGCCTCGCCTGAGCTTACGATTGTTCTTTTGTCGCCGAGAAAGGAACATTCATGTTCCGAAATCGTACAGTGTGTATGGGCTTTTAGACATCCATAAGGTCGTCCATAAGGATTGAATAACGTTGACCCACATCGCCCCTGGGCTTCCGTGTCGTACACAAAGGGTTTTTATGTAATGTCCGATCAGTTTTCCTACCCCTAATTAAAAACGCCATAGTTTAACATAGGATTTTTTATGTCACGGGTGTGACATTAAGTGTTGTTTATGTCACTACTTTCTAATACTGAAAAAAATGTGGAAGCTGGGTAGGATAAGATTTAGACGCCACTCGTTTGAGTTTGAGTTTATTCATGTCACTTATTTGGTTGTCTTCGTAATGTCACTCGTCTCCGACTCATGAAATTACGGAGCCAACAAAATGCGTGACAGAAGTATTCTTTCTAACTTTCTCCCGTAGTATTTCATAATCTCAGGTTTCTTCGCCGTCTCAATACCATATAAAGTTATGCCTCAAGCATTATAAATCTTGTGTCTTTGTCTTTTGCTTTATTCATCCGCAAGTCTCACTAATATGATGCAGGAATCACGCCAGGCACTTTTCTATGTCTTATATCACTTTTCATGTATTTCCTGACTATATCAAACGTAATTTACCTCCATTTTACCTATTTCTTCTAACAGAAATTGCTGTATTGTTCTGCCTGCTATAGTGTGGATTTCCCGTCCAGGGTAAAGTTGATTGAACCTTGAGCAATGTAAAAGGCTCTTTATGATCTACCGTCTAAAAGGTAAAAAAATACATTCAATGGACTTTGATTAGCTATAATCTATAAAGCTGATGCTAAAGGCACCTTATCAAAACCTTTCTCAGATGAACCCTTTGTGAAAAGATACCAATTCGTGGTATGAGCTTATCAAAAACTTGATCTCAGCCGTCTACATCATTTTAATTTTTATTATCATGGTTACATGGTTTCTTTTACTACCATTACGTCCTTTGCACCATCCCCCTAAAAACCCTATTAGTATCAGGGTCACTAATGGTGCCTTCAGAACTTTGCTATTTACCGTCCTATAAGGCCTGGCGTCCACATACTACGATATGGCTCCGACATGACCTACGATGCACCTCCCGATAAAAAAAAAAAATCGCGTCAGAAGGTCAGCTAAAATCGGAGATTGACTACGTTTCTGCGATTAGGCACCGAAAAAACCCCATTAAGATCCATGGTCGATTGGCATGTCTAGACATATGTCTACGATTTTGCACCTTCCCCATATGTCTCCGAAATTTGCTTTTTGTGTCGGTGCTATATCGGGAGGTCTAAATTTCTATCATAGTAGGTGGACGCCAGGCCTAAAAGTACCGACGGTGGGAGGCGGTGAACGGCAGGCTACATAATTTTTTCCTTGATGTCAAGATATAATGCATTTGTCAAGATATATTGCATATTTCACGATGTATTCTGTCTTCAAATATGGAATTTGAAAAAACCTTCTAATTCTGGAGCATAAAGAGGCAGAAGTGTCTACTTATATATCCTTCTACCTTATTTAGTTTATTTATAGCTCCTAGTCGGTGAAGCTATTGGGAGCCAAATGTACTTACTTATTTATTTGTTATTAACTTTCACGAATATAATTTGTTCAATTCTAAGATATAATTAGCTTAATCTTCTAGATGTTATATAAGCAACGACTACTGAGAAAATATATCTATAAATGCGGCAACAGAGAGGGGGTAATGGGAATCCCATCGTTCACTTATAGTATGTATCACATGGGATACATTTATGGAGGATAAAATTGATACTATTAAAAATGTCGGTGATTTAAAAGGTCATATAATCTGGCTGACAGACGCCCAATTTATTGTAAACCAAACCTAAGGATGATTTTCTTTTAAAATATCTTTCTGTGTATGATATGAAAATTTACAATAAAGAAATAAAAAATAAAATAAAAAACCCCTTGTCAGTGAGGCATCCACTGCCATAGTGTCAGAACCTCTCCCTTAAAGCTCAATCAGCCCTGTACCCTACCATTTGCGCCATGCTCAAGTCCTGAGTATAATTCTGCAGCAACCTGCTATATAAAAGCCGGGCTCCCATTTTATCCTACCCCTAATAAAAAAAACGTCATAGGCTTAACATGGGATTTGTTTATGTCACGGGTAGTGACATAAGTGTTGTTTATGCCACTACTTTCTGATACTGAAAAAATATGGAAACGGGGCAGGATAAAATCTAGACGCCACTCGTTTGAGTTTGAGCTTATTTATACCACTCATTTTGTTGGCTCCATAATTTCACGAGTCGAAGACGAGTGACATTATGGAGCCAACAAATTGCGTGGCATAAATAAACTCAGACTCAAACTCATGACGTCTCTTGATAATCCCGACACACTACAAAAGATTCTACGATCCTGCTACGACAAGAAATTTTCCAATCGTAGAGCTATCGGGAGGGCTCTATATCATAGTGTGTCGCAGTGTGTCGGAACAGGTTTAGCGGCAATAAAACGAAAACTACATTACCGACACACGCTACGATACAAGAGGTACGCCAATGCAAATCTCAGGCAATCAATTAATAATATTTGTTAAAGATTCTTACTAAGAGAATAAAATCATTCATTGAGATCTAAAAATGAAATAATTTCAATATGTCAGGCATGTCTTGTGGATCAGTTTCTGAATATGTACAAAATACCATTGGAAATATCAAAAATAATCGAGATTTAACCAATAAAACCTCATAAATATACATTTCTATAATAATGTGGAGATAGATCTAATATATTTTTTTTCATTTTTTAGGTCTTTTATGATGGCTACGATTTGAAATGCCCACATCATGGTCTATCGGGAGGTCCCCAATAGTTCCAAATCGTGGACATCGTTCGAAATCGTAAAGTGTAGAAACGCCTCGGGAGGACCAAAAACATAATCCATGGTCACTATTGGCTCACGATTCAATAGGTGATTCAATGTAGATCTCAGGCATGATTTTAATATTGATATATATATAATTCTGAAAATATAAGATAAATCCGAATAATTTTCTACAGGTATTTACAATATATCATGATATTACTTTTAAACACTAAAACAATGAAATTTAACTTAACCCATACGACTGCATGCTGTTGAATTAAAATATCACAATGGTACCTAGCAGGGGTTCATTGGCTGGCGTTCTAATTCACAGTTATTCAGAATGATTACATTTTTTAAATATGAAGCTTTTTTCACCCGTAGTATTATTTACTCCATAGACGAAACATTTGGAACTTGTACTCAACACCCATGGAGTATTGTAAACGAATACCCAACAGAGTATGACGTCACAGATGTTGGTCAATTATAGTCAGTGATAGGGGTGAGATAAAATCTGAACCGCACTCGATCCATAACTACTGGAAATAAGCCATTCATTTTGGTTGTCTACGTACATAATCTCACTCGACTTTGTCTCATGAGATTTCTCACTAAAACTCATAGCATATCAACAGTGGCTATGGATCTCTATGCAGTTTCTTTTTAATATGCATTATTTCTTCTAAATATTGGCATCTTTCTAAAATACCCGGAAAATCCCGGTGGTATTTTCAGGGCTCACCATGGGAATGTCTGGAGGCATCCTCTGGACCCACCTGGGAAATGAAGGCACCAATAGTGACCCTGTTACCTCAACCCTGGTGTTAAGAAAGAAAACTGCATTACAATGACAAAACTCATCGGAAATCAAGGGCATGATCTATTTTATGGATGTAACAGGCTTGCCCCACTTAATCTGCGACCTAAATTCATTTCTAATTAACATATGTTCTCTTTTATTGACCGGTATAGCCAAGAAGCTATACTTAGACCGGGCACCCACCAACGCCGATACACGCCGACGCGCACCGATAAAAAATGACCATATCGTAACGTATCGGTTCGCGTCGGTTCGCGTCGGTGCGTGTCGTAACGTGTTGGGAGGGTGCATGAAAAATGTACCATGGTTCCGATACACCCCGATACGCTCACGATGCAACCAGTGTTATCAACCATATTTCCTTTATAATTCCAGAAATAATGCATATTTAAGATTGATATTTTATCTGTAGATACAAAACGATATTATATAATATATGAGATATGAGACCCTCTAAGATATATATTTTTATCGGTTCGCGTCGGGCCGCGTCGATAGCGTTATCGTAGAAACCTGACCAACTGCCCTTACCCGAAGTGGTAAACGATCTATCTTATATATGCTTATTGTTCTCTTTTCAAAATATGTCCAACCTATATTAGGTGAATGTATGTCAAATCCCTTATCTGGGAGTACGATTGAAACAGTTGTATAATCGATGTACTGTCCCAGTAAAAATAAAGTCTTTAAAAAAGCGAAAAAAAATGCCTCCAGGCAGTCTCAGGACTAAAATGACTAATTACAAAAAAAAAACCTTCCGAACTGTCACACTCACAACACATCATCTGCTATCAAAACTCACAAATATACCCCTCTCGCTCTCTCTCTGCTTGTCTCACTGATACTTCCCCTTCGCCAGTCCTGATGTAGCCCTCCTAGCAGGGCCTCTGAGGACACATGATATCTGTCATTGAAAGCCTCCCAAAGGACATCAAAGAGTCAGGATAACAAGGTCCGGCGCGTGCCCCGCCTCCGTCCGACCATCACTCATATGCCAACGGTCGGCGCGCAGCTAAGTGGCAGTGCCATCTAATGACTTACAACTTCGCATGGTAAGAGGAGGCTATTCTCTGAAAACGTATATAGTACAAAGCAAACGGCTGGTCAAAACAATTCCGGGGCGGGTGTTAGATATAGGAGGCAGGGAGGATTCAACTGATGCAATTTTCTAACTAGACTTGCTCAAGTCTTTGATGATGAACATTCATTAATTGATTAAAGAGAATCAGGAGCAAGCTCGGTGGATAAAAGGTAGGGTGTTCGCATTGAGCATGGGAGGTCGTAGGTTCTTATCCCGGGTGGGTCATACCAAAGACTTACACAAAAATGGTACCCACTGCTCATTCGGCTTAACACCCGCCATTAGGATGAGGAGTAGGGGTCTAGGGCCTGAGTGGAAGAACGGTTGTGTTGCCGAATTCCGTGATTGTACACACAATATTCCCTTTACAAAATTGCTTAAAAAAGGATAAGGTATGTTATATGATTGGTCCAGAGATGGGCCAGTTCAAGTTTATGTGTGGTCTAGCAGCATATTTGTAAGTCCTATCAATGTAAAGGTAAAGGTGTGGGTGGCAGTTGTGAAGTGTTCTGTTGGGAAAGATGCCAGCTTTGGGTAAAGTATAAGTCCATGGATGTCTCACAGTGAATTAACTTCTGGGTGGTTACCAGCAGTCTCTGGAATACTGGAGTAAGTTGTCACTGGAATATTGAACCTCAAATAAAGCTTGGTTGTAGAGGATAGAAAGCTCCTTGATAGTGTCATTCCTTAACAGATAAAATCCATTCTTAGAGGTACTTGTAAGCTTCTTTATTCGCTCAACAGGTAATACAAACTTCTCACCAGCTTAGGTCTGAGGACCAGGAATGTCCTTGTCTTTGTCCCAAATACCCTGCCCTCAGTGGCCCAAGCATTAAGAGGGGTATAGGCACATATATGCAGGTCAAGGACTCCAAGTGCCTCACTTCGAGTGCCAGGCACAAATTTCTGTATAGAGCACCAGGCCAAAGATGCTGACTGCCCCTGTGCTAAGTAGGATTCTGGATCAGGAACTCCCAGTGCCCTTGTGACCTGGTTCCATGCTTCTGGACTTTTAGGAGTTTAGTGTCTATGTACTCCTCACCATCAATCACTGCTTCTAATGGTTTAGGAGCATGCCTGCACTGACCGACTTGCCCATTTATTAAGCTCATACTTATGTGGTTTGGTGTCAGGTACAGCCAAAGCTCCTTCTGAGCACCACCACAGTTTTGGTTCTGAATGCCATCCCGGTGCTGGTCCCACCCATGAAACCACAGCCGTGGTTTACCACAGCCACCCAGCACTGCTGGCTCTACCAAGGATCACACCGGGAAGGCCCGAAGGTCTCACAGCCCTGCTGATACCCAGGATCCCGGACTCTATCTGTAGGCCCTTGGAAAAGAAATGGGACTCTCTGAACCCTGCCCAAAGGGGACCTAAAGGTCTACCCTTGGCAATGAATAGAAACAGAGCCCAGTAGAGGAACATAGTCCCTCCACCCCCAGTGTCCCAAGCTCTGTTGAGCAGGCTTCTTATATACACCTGGTTGGGCATGTGCAGAATCCTGCTGGGTCCCCACTGGTTTCTCTATGTGAGGCTGGTACCCAGCTGACCAGTCAGCTTTGTTGGGACCTTACTCAGTAGCACAGGACCAGCCTATACTCTGGGTATCTGCCAGATGGCCAGATAACCCAATTGGACTGGTTCTAAAACTGTGCAGAAAATAGCACAGCCCGCACCTACTTAACGAGGTTGGCACCTCACAGAGTGGCCGGCAGCTGACCTCCAGGGGTCCACTATACTTTAAGATTATTGTCAACCACAGTTTATAAATCTCTAAAATGTGGATGAATATTTTGTCTTGTGTTATATTTTTAGAACTTTTGTGGGGTCTGTGCATGGATATATATAATTCCTCACTACAGAATGTATCTGAAAAACTTATATCCTGTTGATATTGTTTGTTTTCCAGTTCACCTCCAGCTATGATTAGTTTTAGATGAAATTCTCTATTATCAACCGCAGTTTATAAATCTCTAAAATGTGGATGAATATTTTGTCTTATGATCTATCAAGTATTCTGACCTATTGATTTACATTATTGAGAGGATATTGTGAAGCATTGTGAGTCTGTTGTGGAAAGATTTGCAATGGTGTGCCTTAATCATGTTGACAGTGATTCAAATATATACATAATATTGACTAGTTTCAGATACAAGCGGCCGTATGCTCTGAGGAGTTGACGCATAGTAATATCCGAGCGTTTGCGAGGATATTGTGTAGAGTCAATTCCAAGGAGCATATAAACCCTTTTATCTGAAACCAGTCTATATTGTATTTATTGTCCACCTTTTCTGGACAAGTGGCATATCGATATCAGTACGTTTTAGTCATGCACTATTTTTCCATATGCACTATTTTTCTGTATGCGCCACACGGAGCATACAACATATCCGTATGTGCCGGGTGTGTTCATACAAACTCCCTATGTGTTTTCTATGGACGCTTTGTATTAGGTGGATAATAAATATGCATCCATACACGCATGTCTGCACATGAGCTCCTGTTTGACAGTAGACCTGCAGAAGCCTCAAATAAATGGAGGTCAGAAGATGATCAAGTCATATGTGAAACCATAGTTATGGTGACAGTACGGGGTAGATTTACTCGTTGTTTCGGAGAAATTCGTTCTGAACGAGCCGGCACGGCGAGTTCAGAACCAATTTCTCCGAAACAACGAGTAAATCTACCCCGTACTGTCACCATCACTATGGTTTCATATTATTATATACCTTAATTCGTTCTTAAATAGCTAAAACTGACCGTAATTCGACGTAGAAGTCACATTTTACAACTCGCAAAGACGATGCGTACACTAGCAGACACACCGGAAGTGGACAACCGGAAGTGATCACCGCGCAGCCGTGAATACATTATAGCGCCGCATAAATTACCACTCGATCACCCTGCTACGCTCGATCATCCCGTTGGATAGCTGTACTCGAGCGGTGCAGTGTCTCCGATATTTGTTGACATCGACGAGTCGCCCGCTCGGCCCGTGAACGTATCAAAATCGGTATTTCCCGCATATCTAAGCTATCTAAAGTGTAGAACGTGGTACGTTATCGTATTCCACCTCAAAGTTTGATGTGTTTTTGCACAAACTCGCTCCGTGGTTACTGTACGACGCCACAGAACTCGTGAAGTGAAGGGATCCGCCATTTATTAATCTGGCACCTAGAATTCTGTTGTCGGTCTCTCGACCAATCAAAATGCGTTATTTCTTCAAAGGATGCAGTCTGTCACCCAAAGCGTGCAGTCTGTCAGTATCTAAAGGCACCGGTACAACGTTTCAAGGCGTACAGTGCATTCTGTGTGTAATAACTGTACCCCTAGGAGCAGTACGTATTTACACTGATTTAGTGCATAGGTATATAATAATGTATCACAGACTCATGAATCATGGTTCATGTAGATACCGATGAAAGTATAGATAACATAATTCTTCTATCCATATTTTATGGCTCAATAACTTATATGAAAGTAGGCCTCTTAGATAATTGCACACTTTAGAGCATATATGCTGGCCGAATGAAATTGCTGTTCGCCTGATGACTGGTCGTTTGCATTGTCTATCATTCCTCGGGAGGATTGGAGGACATTGGCTGGAGCAGTGCCTGCCCCTGGAGAGTTTCAGCTTTTATTATGGCAGACCTCTAGGGACGGCTCTGTTTGTCATGCCAACATGTGGCAATTGTGCGACGAGTTTTGTTACCGTTTCAGTGGACTCTGTGAAGGGCATTTATCTACATGGGGATTCCCAGACCAAGCGTGATTGTTCTTCGCTCAACATGTAGTCTATTCGTGATGCTCTCGGACTAAATGCACCCATATAATACATCGAATTCGCTACGGCTTCGTCTGTGGATAAAAGCTGGCCACAGAACCCACACAGCTCCCGATCTTATTAATGTATCAATGTTTATCTCAGGCAGAATTTTAATTTCATAATATATTATAATTTTGGAAACATTAAATGACTATGAGTAATCTATTACAGGTATATATATATATTTAAATATATATTGTCAAGATATAGTCCAACCTATGTCTAACTATAAACTCGGCTCCTTTGTAATTGATTAGCGACACAAGCGCCACCGCTGCGTACTCTGCTAATTAGCGCGGCTCGACCCGCCACTTCTCATCCAACTTTTCTCTCTCTCTCTCCCTCTCTCTCTCTCTCTCTCTCTCTCTCTCTCTCGCTCTCTCTCTCTCTCTCTCTCTATATATATATATATATATATATATATATATATATATATATCATTTTTCAGACACTTTTTAAAACAATCGAATTGGAAACTATTATAACTGTGGCAGAATCATGATTTTCATATAATACTATTGTTATCAGAAACTCCATATTCTATTACACTTGGAAATCATCATATTCAATTGTCAGGACATTGGAAGGGGTTTCGATTTTCAATTTAACTTGTCCGATAAGCCTTTAACATGTTTACAGATTTCCAATTCTTTCCTGCCATTAGATCCCTTTTCTCGAAGACTTATTATGGTGCTGTTAACCTCGTGGGAATCTTCACCAGGGCCTTTGACCCCGCCCTCTGTTCCTGATTGACAGGTCTGCAGAGCGAAATATCCCTGGAGTATCCCTGGAGAGATCGGAATATTAGCTGTACATGTGTCAAGACATCTCTTGTGGGACATATCCTAAACTGAAATATCCTCCTCGCCTTTCAGAACCGAAAGTATCTCTTTCCTTTTTTTACATGGCAACGTTTTTCTTTCAGGACTATGCAAATAGATATGGTGTCCATAAGAATTTCCATTGTACAGATTTCCGGTGCATCATAGGCCGTCTGAGCGTCTTTGGAGCTGCCGAAAAAAGTGGCAACGGTTACGATTGGCTCATGATTCGGTCAGTGTATCAATGTAGATCTCAGGCAAAGATTAAGTATCAAAATATACCATAATTTTGGAAATATTGAATGAATCTGAATACTTGTGTACAGGTATATCACAAAATAATATTGCATCATTCTGCAGACACTAAACAGTCAAATTGAAAAAAAAACTGTGGCAGAATCATGAGTCTAATATAAAACTATTATTTCTAGACCATTAGACTCAATCAAATAATATCCTACACCTCATTCTGTCCTACACCCACACCCCAGCCTGCCCTACACCCACACCTCATTTCGTTTTACACCTACACCTCACTCTGTCCTATACCCACACCACCCTCTGTCCTACATCCACAACCCATTGTGTCCTTCAGTCACACCCTCTTCTGTCTTACACCCACATTCCACTCTGTCCTATTTCTCACCCCCCCCCCCCCCACTCTGTCCTATACCCACACCCCATTTTGTGCTGCACCTACACCGAACTCTGTCTTACGCCCGTACACCAACACCCCATTCTGTCCTACACCCACACCCCACCCTATCCTATACCCACACCACACTCTGTTCTACATCCACACCCCACTCTGTCCTATACCCATATCCCATTTTGTCCTGCTCCCATAGCCCACTGCCCTACACTCTTTCCTACACTCACACCCCACTCTATCCTATACCCACACTAAACTCTGCCCTATACATTCACCCAATTCTATCCCACACCCATACCCCATTCTTCCCAACACTCAAACCCAACTCTGTCCTACGCCAACACCTCACCCTGTCCTACACCCACACTCAACTCTGTCGTATGCACACAACCCACTGTTCTATGTATACCCACACCACCTTCTGTACTACACCCACACCCACTCTATCCTACACCCACCATCTACTCTATCCTACACCCTAACCCCACTTTGTTCTACACCCACATCCCATTTTGCCCTACACCTACACCTCACTCTGGCATACATCCACAAACCACTCTGTCCTAAACCAACACCCTACTGTCCTATATCCACAAAACTCTTTGTACTACAACTGACCCCCATCCACCCACCCCACACACACACTATCCTACACCCTCTCCCTACTCTTTATCTCACCCCTGGAATAAATGCCCATAGACTTAACATTGGGAACTCGTTCTCCATGCCCCTACGAGTATTGCGGTCCATTCTCCATGGTCTATATCCTGTGTGTCATCCATTCTTTTAATGTGTATAGGGGTGAGATTAATACAGAAAGCAACTCGTTTTGGTCAAAGAAGTCATTCTGCAACTCGTTTGAATGCTACATTATATTCACTCGGCTGTCACCTCGGTCAAATCACTCTGCATCAAACTCGTGGAGAACGACGACTTTGACCAAAACTTGTTGGTTTCTTCTTTAGTCCTACACCCACACCCCTCTCTGCTCTACACATTCACGTCACTTTGTTCTACTGCCCCACCTCACTCTGACACTATGTCATGCACCCAGATTCCATTCAGTCGTATACCAACATCCCTCTTTTTCCTACACCTACAACTTGTTCTGTCCTTTATTCACCCTCACTCTGCTGGATTGTGTGAATGTGCGTGTTTATGGGTGTGCTTGATGGGTCTGGATGTTTATTTACGCAGGTGTTGAGGTTAGTGGGAGTGATTGTGTGTGTTGGTGGGTAGAGGTGTTATTGTTTGTAAGTGTTAATGTTGGTAGGTGTGAGTTTTGGTGTTGGTGGACATAGATGTTGCTGTTGATGTTTGTGGGTGTTGGTAGGTGTAGGTCGGAGTGGGTTGGTGGGTGTAGGTATTATTGTTGGCGGGTGTGGATAGGTTTGGGATGGTGAGTGTCAATGTCGTTCTTGGTGGGTGTTGGGGCTGCTGGGTGTAACTGTAGGTGTTGGTGGATGCTGTTGTTGATATTCCTTTGCATCGGCGCTATTATGTCAACGACGGATGTTTATTAGCTACTAGTTGTTAGTAGAAGGCCTTTCATTCTTTCGGCTGATTCAAGCGTTAGAGTCACCTGGGACCTGTTTCACTAGTTTCTTGACAAGTCTGTGACACCATACAGACATTGGGGTTGTCTAATTTTGTGACAAAAAGACAGACCCCAAACATAAGAATTAGACAAATCTACACTTAATGGTCCTGTTTAACTAGTTTCGTGACAAAGGTGTTAGACAAACATGAAAAGCAGCACCAACAGTCCAAACAAGAACAGACAAAACAAAGTCTAATGTCTAATTCTTATGAAACCGGACACACCAGCTAGACGCCTTCTAGACATGTCATGAGACTAGTGAAACAGGTCCCAGGGACCTGTTTCACTAGTCCTGTGACAACCCTTGTTGGTCTCTGCGACACAACAAGGGCAGGTAGCGTTTCAATAGTCCTATGACAACACAGTTCACGACGTCACAGAGAAGACATGGGTGAACAGTGGCATGTCACATTTCAGAACCAACTGTGATGTCACTGTTACTGCCTTTATTGTGTCACTGTTAGCGAGAGGGTCCACCCTCTCACATCGCTATACATCGGGAGCAGTCCGGCCCCACCTATCCGGGTGATTTCACCCACTTTCCTTAGAAATTAAGACATGAAACTTTATCACCAGTTTTCCATTCGAGTTACCAGTGAAACCACTTATACAATATATTACAATGTAGACCTTGTCTTGGGTATAATTGACCGTTTAGCTTTTCGATACCCATGGCCATGCTAGGTGTTCAGTCACGTTGTCTCACCTTCACATGTTATAAGCATCACAGCGTAAATAACACTTGTTCCTCATTAGGGGGCCTGGCAGGAGAGGAGTTTACTCGCCATGGTGTCAACTGTTGCTTACCAGGCGAGTTCACCTGGCTGCTCCCACTGGGATGCATGATGGACACTTACAGAATGTAGCACATTAGGTGACTTGTTATATTTTCATATCTTTAGAGTATTATTACCAGGTATATACTAGGTGTGTCCCACACATGGTTAATAAATGGGGTATCAACAAATATGCACAAATTAGTTTCGATACATGTTTAGTAAATTGTTTAGTGGTGTGTGACAACAGCCACCGATATTCATACTGTGTATTCCACTCTAGCCCAGTCATATATGGTCAATACACAGCAATACATAGTTGGTATTTCACTAACGTGACACTATGTGCACTACATTGACCAAGTGTCCTGTTGCAGAGTGTTGGTATTTAAATTTGTAAAATTCTCCACTCCACATGAAATAGTATCAGTACAAAACGTTCTGCATGGAGTTGTCCCATTACACTAAGTCCATATAAGGAATAGAGTAGACTGAGTAGCTAATGACTGCATTCGGATCAAACCCCGACCTTAACGCTGACATCCTCACATGATATTTTCTAGCGCCTTGGGACGGCTCTACAGTCGAGCGTTGACCTACAATCTGATGGGCCACAATCACCCTCCATTGGTCAAAATTCTCCCTAACCTAGTATGGTTATGTATTAAGCCAGGCCCCCACCTGCCACGATTCTGGTCCTGCTAGGCCCTACAACTGCCTTCCCGACACCCTACCGATTCTATTGTGAAGTCAACAAAACTCGTGGTAGGTGGAAGAGGTTTCTGCAATTGGCTGCGATAGGCTGCAATTGAAAACGCCAATCGTACAGGTCCCGATAAAATCCAACATGTTGGATTTTTCGTAGCCTGTCATAGGGTATCGTAGCCTATCGGGAAGACATCGTGGTCGTCCAGTATAATTCACAGATTGTATCACGACATAGGTCTATGATTCTGGGACCTTCCGATGGGCCATGATTTGGGCATTTCAAATCGTAGCTATTGGGGAGTATGTCATAGACCATCGTGGTAGGTGGGGGGCCCGGCTTAATAGATATATGAATGCGAATGGCGTATATAGGTATGCTTTTGCGTATATAAGGTCGTCCTATTCCCCGTGTGTATACAACTTATCTATTGGCGTATACACATGTCTATGGTGCGGTCATATATATACGTATACGCCTGATTCTGTTGTATTTACACCACTATCCAAAAGTTCCAATCTCTGCCACTTTGGAACACCACTGGTAGCTATTTCATTTTCCATTACCCATCCAAGTCTGTATTATATAAAAAATGCAATCTTATATTATCAATCTTTATTTTAAAATTCTATTGCTGTGACATAGGCCCAGCTTCACGGTTACCTCACACATCTGGGACTTGAGGTACTTAGGATAAATGATGAAGTATTATTAATCCATTTCAATTATCAGAAAAACAATCCAACAATACAAGTACAGAATTTAGTTCAACAACCCTTTGCATACAAACCAATTCAATTATAAATATCCATTTCAAGTATTTTCCTCAACTTCATTTCTGAGTAGAGTAGATCATTCCAACTAAATGACTCCAACAAATTCTAAGGATTTTAACAGTTCAATGATCAATCACCAGCCTTAGCTATTCACTTCATTAAACACTTCCATCATCTAATTTTGTTGTTGTTTCATTGCTCCAAATCAGTCCTGGGTTATCTGTCTACACATTTGATGACTGTTCACAACTTTGCACCACTCACAATCAAATGTGTTAGAAGTTCAGTTGAGCCCACTCAGTGTTCTCCCTCATTGAGGTGGATTGAAAATTTCACTGTTATTCTGCGGAGGCATGCTCGGATGCCACCTAGCGACAAGCGGCACCTCACCATCCCTCTGGCGGCAAACAGAAGAACCAGTCTGCCGCTCAACGTTCAAAGACTCTGAAACCCGCCCACCCACAACCATCATGAACTATCAGGCATAAGAGCTGTCATGCCTCATATGCCTCAATTCCCTTTGGAATTCATATTAATATCATGTTGTTTCTCAAAAACTAACTTTTATTACAGGAACTGTAAAGACTGTCCCAAATCCACCCTATAATAATTTTACATATAAAAATCACAAAATTCTAGACATATGATTTGACCCACGTCCCTACCCATTTTCTGGTCCTCTGGTTAAATTTTCATGAAAAAGAATGCAGAAGGAAAATCTTCTATACTCTTAAAGTCACCACAAGGTAAAAAACAACATACTTGACTCTGTTGTGTTACCATTTCTACTGTTAGACTTATGTTACTATTACATGTTATGTTTCTCAATTAGACTTAAGAAATTACAATTTTCCTTTTCTGCCTACCCATATTTTTCATGTATCTCATAAGATAAAGATTTATGGTGAGGACTCACATAAACCACTGACACAGCTTGATTAGCTGCAAGTGATCGACACCACCTGTCCGAGTGAGGACAACTCAGGAGCAAGGCAAAATTTGCCACAGGCTCCGATTTTGAAATTATCTTGAAAATGCTTGTCTTTTTGGAGCGTGTCCCGAGCCAATTGATTTTGATAAGTTATAACAATGACTGACTTATTGGATATTCAGAGTGTTAAAGGGCTAAAAATATGTCACATTAATATGTGTAGTCTTTTTTCCAAACTTGATCTACTTAGACTCCAAGTACAGGATAATTTCGATGTTATTTGCATTAGTGAGACATGGTTGCACGAGATGTTCTATGATGAAATAGTAGGTTTAGATGGTTATAGGATCTATTGTATGGATAGAAGCTGGATTAACCCTAGAACTGGTAAATAAAAAAAAGGGGGTGGAGTGGCAATTTTTGTTAAAGGGAATTTAACGGTTGAATTAATGTCAAACAATAATCTTAATATGTCGTGTATTGATATGGAATCATTATGGATTAAGATCTCAAGAACAAATCAAAAGGACTTATTTATTGCAGCACTGTATAGACCCAGAGATGGTAATCAGGAAAGTGGTTTGAATTTGATTAAGGACATGATAAATGAAATTGATGCTTCTCGAAAAGATATTGTGTTATTAAGTGATATTAACATTGATTGGCTTGAACGAGGTAACCAACTTGTTTCAGACTTTAAAACATGGTGTAAAGTTAGGGGATTTAAACAGTTAATTACAAACTATACTAGAGAAACCGAAGATTCACGAACCTGTATTGACTGGATTGTCACAAATGTCATTGATCGTAAAGGGGATGGATTACTAAATTTAAGCATTAGTGACCATATCCCAGTTTTCACCATACTTGGAAGAAACAAAAATACTCCCATAAGTTCAGACTTTTTTGGTCGCTCGTACAGAAATTTCAATGAAGATTTATTCAAAGCTAATATTATAAACGCTAATTGGGAGGAATTTTATCTCTACGATGACCCAGTACTGGCATGGAATCATATGATCAAGGTCTTCATATCAAACTTAGATACTCAATGCCCAACAAAGCATTTCAAAATTCGTAAAATAAAAGAACCAAGGATATCAAATGATTTAATAGAACTTATAAAAGATAAAGACAAGGCCCTAAAAAAAGCAAAAAAAAACAAAAAACCCTGTAGATTGGCAATTGCCTATTTCTCCACAAAATATCTGAAAATTGCTTTAGGCACGGTAATCCCCCAAGTTACTCACCTAATAAATCTGTCATTTTCCAGTGGCATCATGCCAAATGCCTGGAAACAGGCTAGAGTGGTGCCACTGGTTAAACAAAAGGGATTGACCACCGTATCAAATCTTCGACCAATATCTATTCTTCCGGCAATGAGCAAAATTATTGAACGAATTGTTCACACTAGACTGGTTTCTTTTGTCGATGATTTTCACTTATTGACTGATTCTCAGGGCGGATTTAGAGCGGGGCACTCCACAACAAACACTACCGTTAAATTAACAGAGCAAATTTTAAATGGAATAAACACAGGGAACTTAACTTTAGCTACTTTTATAGACCAATCAAAAGCATTTGATACAGTTAACCACGAAATTCTTCTTAAAAAACTGGATAAAATTGGATTAAGGGGAAAATTACTCAAATGGATTACAAATTATTTAGCTGATAGGTCACAATATACAACTATATTAAATCCTTACCTGACCAGATCAAATGTGGAGTGCCCCAAGGCTCAATCCTTGGCCCTTTTTTCTTTTTAATTTACATCAATGATATGGTAAAACTTGTTGATGAGCGGAATATACTCCTGTATGCCAACGATACGGTTATCTCAGTTCAAGGGAAAACAACACAGACTCTTAGAGATAACATGAATCATTTATTGTCAAAGATAAGCCTTTGGTGTAGACAGAACAAGATCACGATTAATATCAAAAAATCAAAATATATGTTATTTGGGACTCACAGAAGATTGATGGACCAAATTGTCAATGGTATTAGTATACAAGGTACAGCACTGGAAAGGGTCTATATTTTTAAATATCTTGGTTTTGTTCTGGACCAAACCTTGTCTTTTAATAAACACATAGACCATTGTATACGAATGTGCTCACATAAAATCTATTTACTTTCAAAAATTTGATATTTGATAGATGATAAAACAGCTTTAAATATTGTTAAAACGACCATTATGCCATATATCGACTATGGTGATTTGTTCTACGGCAAGGGTTCTAAGGCCAAACTAGATAAATTACAGTCAGTGCATACAAAAGCCCTTTGTATAGTATGTAAAGCTAAAACAACTGACAGCAACCTCTCGGTCCACAAAAAAACAAAGATGAATTTTCTAAGGGAAACTAGGGATATCCATTTAGGTAATTATATGTACAAACAACAATGCAATGAGGATTTAACCAGGAGCACTAGACAAACCCAAGGTAAATTATTCAAGACTACCAGACCTAAAAATGAAAAGTTCAAAACGAGTGTATTATATAGAGGGGCAATGGTTTGGAATAACTTGAGTTCAACCATTAGGAATATTGATTCTTACTTGTCTTTCAAAACCACCCTTAAGAAACTGAAAAAAACGGAACTGATGAATACTATTGTTTAACTGGTAAACGTCCTGTTGCACTCTGAAGATAAATGGAAACTGATGTACTAGACTGTGAACACTTAACTTGATACTATACTATACACCAACCATTGTATAAATAGGGTGTAAAGACTTACGTGCTCACAGATGAAGACTGACTCTGAACTTTACAGATTATTATTTGATTACTGGTAGGGAACAGACTCTTTAAGACAAACCAGTATTTTGTTTTAAACTTGAAAGGTGTGATCATCAATGATTGGATATGTAAAGAAAACATACATGCCAGATTTTGTACTAGCTCAATAGCTTGGCTATTGACAAATACTCGATTGTAACAAATGAGTACCCAGGAAAACACTGTAAGGGTAGCTCATACCGGCCCAAGTGGCTGATTGCCTTTACAGTATAAATAAAGAAATAAATTTTTTTTTTTTTAAACTACTAAGAAATGCCTCAAAAGAATGAATGAACTAGAGATAGTATATGATAACACTGTGTTATGGCACTGTAAAAGCTACAAAATATTTGGGGGTCCATCACGACTCAAGTCTTACACTACACAAGCATCTAAAGTCTGTATTCAAGGTTACAAATGATTTCCTATTTCAGTTAGGTAAACTGTGCAGCTCTATTTCTAGGGATGTCTATATCTATACATCTCCTACTTGGCTTATCATAGTGTTACCCTTTTCAAATTGATGGTGCTATGTAGTTTTGATCATATAAACGAGCTACAGAGGTTGTGTGCAACATTGATCAAATCCACCCGCAAAGAAATGTGCAGCTCTTAAATATTATGTAAATGAGATCAAAGGAGACCAGCAATGTACAAGGGAGTAAGTCTCTAGAATACACTGAGTGCTGATACTAAGAAAACCCAGACTAAACTAAGTTTTCATTTTCATTTTGTTTACCCTGCTCCCTGCAGCTTTCAATCGTCCCCTCATTGCACTGTCCCCTGACATACTTTCTAAGTTGCCAGTCTCGGCTGTTGTTTATCACCATGTTCATGGAAGACCTGTATTTTCATACAGAATGAATAAAGTATAATCAAAAGAAAAAAACATTGTGTACATCAACTTGATATTGTGTTTGACTGTAGGTTTTAGACACTTTCAAATTTATATACATGACCCTGGCAACACCTGCCATAGCACAGTTGTTGCCTTGTGGCATGATTTCAGGCAATCATTCCTTGCAGATGCAGATGCAGAAAAGAATGACCAGCCATGAATGGGTCAAGGCAAGACATCAGTCTTTATTTAGATATGTAACATGTAAACTATAGAACTGGTGATCATTTCTAATAACATAATTGTATCTTCTATGAAACCAACTGTTATTGTGTACATAATGATTGAAGTAGTCCACAGAGTCCGAGAACATTCCATGTCCTGAATAAAGGTTTCTCTGATACATGAAACTGGTCTCTCTCTCTGGTAATTTGATTTCCATGATTAAGGCAAGTGGTCAGCCTTAGAGTAGTTATGTACAAGGTCCTCTAAGGAACTGCTAATAGCCCCTACTACTATAATGACGGCTCCAACTACTTCAAGCCAGTTATGATTCCCTGGCATTATGTTCTTCATTAATGTGTACTGCAGTAATAACATAACTATGACCTGCAGACTTGTGAAAATGGTACATATCGTACCACCCAAAAAATGTGCTGAATAAACATATAAGAATGTTGATACTGTCGCAAAAAGACAATGCGCCATGAAAAAACCAAACTGTTGTAGAGTTAAACTTATAACTATTTCTTCAAAGTACAGAGTAATAAAAGTTGAAGTCAAACATGCAATTCCACATGCATAGGTGACTTTGACAAGCGGTGGAACACTGAAAAGTAAGACTGAATGAACATCATATGTGAGACCCATTGCAATACCACCGATAACAGCAAGAATGTAACCAATGTGATATGAGTATATATAGGATGAGGATGACTCATTTGTTATATTTCCCGTAATATTATTGAAAGATGCATTAGTAAATAAATGCAAATTGCCTTTGGATGTGCTGAGATCCAGGTTGTACTTTCTAAATAACCCATGAGGTTGAATAACTAAGACAATACCAACCACCATGACTGGAACCGCAAAAAGCTGGATCATATGTAAGTCCTTTTTGAAGATTAATCTACCTTGAATTGCTGCAGTAATCATGGCAACTATACATAATACCCCAATAGATACTGTTAAAGGAATGTAGCTTGCACTACCATAGTAACCAACATTATAGAATGTGATTAAAATACCAAGGTAAATTGTGCTTGGTATATATTCTGAATGAATTGACATCTTGATACCCATGACTTTTGAAAAAATGGCATAAAAGACTGCAGCTACAAGTGTCCTTCCAGAAGCCAGTTGGAAATCAGGCACTACTCCTTGTAATGCTTGTACAGAGGAAGTTCCTAATCCATATGTACATAACATAACTGTCATTGCAATGTAGGCAATGTATCTCTGCAAAGTAGATATGTTTGCATCTGTCATAGTGGTGATCCAAATATTTCTCCGGCCTCATGTGTTCTACTTTATGTTTACACCTTGAACTAAGAAGAGAAAGGTGAACACCGATGATGACACTGAGAAGAAAAAAGCCTCAGAATTTCAACTGCAAAAGACAAAAAGAGCCATATGTTAAAAAAAAGTCAGGGTTTTATGTGTGTATATATTTGACAGGAATGTTTTAGAAATAGTATAACAAAATACATTCTGTAGGTATTGATACACATCAGTTGAATTTTGTTGATATTGATCTGTCACGATGGCAATTTAGATATTTCTTCATACTTACTGAAGCAGAAAAACCTGCACTTACACGAAAGAGCTAAACTCCAATGAATACTGAGAATTAGTAGCCTCAGGAATGGAACTGAAAAAGACAAAAGCAGCATTCAGATTTACTTATAGTATATCACTTACCAGGATTTGAACTCAACTGCATTCTGTCTGAAAAATAATACTATATGAACTCAACCATACTATTGTGCCTTCTAAACTAAAAATAAAGGCAGCCCCCCACCTACCACGATTCTGGTCTCGATAGGCCCTACGACTGCCTTCCCATCAGCATACTGATTCTATCATGAGGTCAGTAAAAATCGTGGTAGGTGGAACAGGTTTCTGCGATACTGTCTACGATAGCTCACGATATGTTGCGATTGAAAACACCAATCGTAGAGGTCCTGATAAAATTCGAGCATGTTAGATTTGACAGGAAAATATCTGTCGTGGGTGAGATTATTGGTGAAAAATTGAAATTCTAGAATTGGGTAGTATGCATATAGATGTATAATCGCCGTAAATATGATATTATTTGATGAAGTCTAAGTGTCTGAAAATAATACTTTCACATCAGAATTGTTATTCGTGAGGTATCGTAGAGTGAATCGCAGAAACCTGTTCCACCTACCACGATTTTGGCTGACCCCACGATAGAATCGGAATGGTGTCGGGAAGGCCGTCGTAAGGCCAATCGGGACCAGAATCGTGGTAGGTGGGTGCAGGCTTTCAGACTAGAGGGAAACTTGCAGTCTCAACTGTGTGTTTTGCCGCGTTGTGGTCCTGAAGGTACCTATACACTATAAAAACGGTGTTTGCTATCAACACGCCAGTGTTTAGAACCTAAACACTTATTCAAACACTTTCTTGTCCCACTTTTCTAAACGCTTTTTTCGGGTAAACACGTTTAACTTTAAACATGTTTAGGTAAAAAGTGTTTAGTTTTGGAAAGTGTTTAATTGCAAAGCGTTTAGTATTATAGTGTTTAAGTTTGGGAAGTGTTTATATTCATAGTGTTCGAGATTTGGAAGTGTTTACATACATAGTGTTTAACATTAGGAAGTGTTTATATAACAAGTGTTTAGCTTTAGGAAGTGTTTTATTACAAAGCATTCAACTTTAAGAAGTGTTTAACCATTAAGTGTTTATCAGTAGGAAGTGTTTACACACAAAGTGTTCAACCTAAGGAACTCTTTAGATGATTTTATTATCATCTTCTCATATATAATAATTACAGTTATACCATAGATATGGTACAGAAAACTATGACAAAAGTACTTTGTTTTACATGTAGATTTTATTGCCATATCAGGATGGCAACAACCAATACAATACAACTAATACAAATGGCAATACAAAGGGTCATTGCTGGTGACACTCATACGTTGATGTGTGGGCACGTTTGATGGAGGCTGAAAACAAATTAGCACAACCTCCCATAAAAATTGGACCCCCTCTCCACAGAAGCCCCTGACATAAACTGCCTACACCCCCCCCCCCCAATTCTTTTTTCCAAAAAATCCCTCCCTCTCCGATACCAAAAGTACCACCATGGACAAATGAAATAAGCCCCCACAGATTTATTAAAGTAAGAAAAATATAGATAAAATAAGCTACCCCCCCCCCTCCCACAGAGGGCACTGGAACAAATTTGCCCGAACCCCCAATGGAAATATCAAAAGCAAAAAGAAAGTACCCCCATAAATTCTATTTCCCAACATGAAAACAAATCATATTAGAATTACACCCCCCCCCCCCCCAGGAGCTACTGAAATAAGTCCCCTCCTGTCCCCGATACAGAAGCACCTGAAACACTCCCCCCCCCCCCACCCAAAAAAATAAATAAATTTTGTTTATCCCCCTCCAAGGACAATACAAAATAAAACTAGCCCCCTCCCCCCCCCTCTTTATCGGTCCGCAGTGGTGCCATCAGTCCAAATGTCATCAATCCGTTAATCTGTATGTAGATGGGTGCACAGGTAGATTGGTAGGCAGGCAGATGGGTAGGCAGGATAGTGGGTAGGCTAGTAGATGGGTAGTCAGGTAGATGGGTAGGCAGGAAGATGGGTAGGCTGGTAGATGGGTAGGCAGGTAGATGGGTGCACAGGTAGATTGGTAGGCAGGCAGATGGGTAGGCAGGTAGATGGGTAGGCTGGTAGATGTGAAGGCAGGTAGATGGGTATGCAGGTAGATGGGGAGGCAGGTAGGTGTGTAGGCAGGTAGATGGGTAGGCAGGTAGATTGGTAGGCAGGCAGATGGGTAGGCATGTAGATGGGTAGGCAGGTAGATGGGTGGGCAGGTATATTGGTATGCAGGTAGATGGGAAGGCAGATAGGTGTGTAGGCAGGTAGATGGGTAGGCAGGTAGATGGGTGGGCAGGTAGATGGGTAGGCAGGTTGATGGGTGGGCAGGTAGATGGGTAGGCAGTTAGGTGTGTAGGCAGTTAGGTGTGTAGGCAGGTAGATGGGTAGGCTGGTAGATGCGTAGGCAGGTTGATGGGTAGGCAGGCTGATAAGTAGGCAGGTTGATGGGTAGGCAGGTTGATGGGTAAGCAGGTAGATGGGTAGGTGGGTAGATGGGTAGGTGGATAGATGGGAAGGCAGGCAGATGTGTAGGCAGCTAGATGGGTAGGCAGGTAGATGGGTGGGCAGGTTGATGGGTAGGCTGGTAGATGGGTAGGCAGGTAGATGGGTAGGCAGGTAGATGGGTAGGCAGGTAGATGGGTAGGCAGGTAGATGGGTAGGCTGGTAGAAGGGTAGGTAGGTAGATGGGTAGGCAGGGAGATGGGTAGGTAAGTAGATGGGTAGGCAGGTAGATGGGCAAGCAGGTAGTTGGGTAGGCAGGTAGATGGGTAGGCAGGTAGATGGGTAGGCAGGTTGATGGGTAGGCAGGGAGATGGGTACCCAAGTACTACGCCATGTTAAGAACAACCTATTGTAACATCAGGTATTATCTTTCTTATACTATGAAACTGGCTTAAAAATATTACTCGATGTAAAGCCAGTTTACTCTGGCATTAGGGTTAATTTTTCCCTATCTATATAGCTGTATTAAGAAATGATATTATTTCTATACTACTGGTTGTATTATCAACTTAAGTTGGACTGTCTCCAACGTCAAACCAGCCTCATAAGCTGTTTGGAGGCAGTATAAAGAATGAAATAAAAAAAAATAAAAAAAAGTAGATGAGTGGGCAGGTTGATGGGTAGGCAAGTAGATGG